>CAJHZI010000308.1:75000-357500 GCA_905160935.1 Enchytraeus crypticus | reverse complement strand
TATACAGTGGATAAACAAGGCTAAAACATAGAGCTAACCAGTTCTAAGAACGACAAGACGACATGGGACATAAGCACACTGTAGTTGTGAGCGCGCACTCCTAGAATACACAAATCGTGTGTAAAATTGATCAGACGAGACAAGCAGTCCAGTGCGTCCACCTCCTTAATGTCTTGACTCGATTGAGCGAATAGATAACCGCTACAGCAACATTAAATAAATGCATCAATCAATCAAAGGATCAGACTTCGTGCAATACATCACTTGCACCAATCTCTCCAAATAAGATTTAAATATTCCATAGTGCAACAGCGCAGTATCACACGATCAATTAATCATTTAATAAATATAAATATCAATTCTAATAACTTTCAACGTAACAGAGCATAAACCTAAACAACTTTCCATATCGTGATGGTTTCAGACTAAAATAGCAACATAAACATTAACCATGTTAAATTGAAAGATTAAAATGGCAGACAATAACATTTGTACCTCAGAATGGAATCACTGGTTTGACTGGCAGAGCGGTAGCGGGGCCATTCCACAGAGCAGTAGTTCCTCAACAGCTCAGTCAAACACAGCAGAATATCAAGCTGAAAACAATGTCAATAAGAACAATGCAATAAATACAATGACAGATTATTCCTTGCTATCTATCTATAGAATTTAACCTCCTATTTGTAAATAACCTCGTTAATCAAACTTTAGATTTATAATTTAGTTTCAGATCCAACATTGCATGTAAATTTAACATTTCAAAGACTTATTACTAACTGAGCATATATTAAAAATAAGAAGTTTACGAAGGAGAGAGAACAGATATCTTAATGCTTTCAAAGCAATTAAGGTACATGGTTGAAATTCTTTGCTCTAATTTTCAATTGCAATTGTTAAAACAAACCAAGCTGCAGTACTTAAGTTTATTCATGCACTCATTAAATAAGGTTAAATTGCGCCTATAGTCTCCACACCGCAATACAACAAACGGGCAATTAACATAACATAACGGCACACTGGGTCAGGAAGCACAGATGCTTGTTTAAGACCCATTTCCTCCTTCCTCTCCATGGTTATTACAGGGTGACCACTCTCCAGACCACAACAAATTCCCTGACTTTTCCAGTGTGCCTCGACATTTCGTTACCATCGCAGCATCGATTTCTATGTTGGAAAACAATGTCAGAAATGATTTCTAAACAATATGAACTTTGCTATTTCATTTTACACTGATACATCTACAGTGTATAAAATTAGGTAAGTATCAGCATACATGAGATTGTATTGTAACACAATTTTCTTTATGATAAGCACTGAAGTCTTGCAACTACTTCGTATATATTTATAAAAGTGATGCCTATAACTTAATTAAACCATCAAATAAATAATTAATTAAATAGGCTAACCAATTAGATTACAGGGCGTACGCTACTTAAAGTCTTGTTTGAAGAGATGCAATTTTGCTGTCAATTGCTGCAGCTTCGGCATTCATTTCTGACAGTTTTTGTTTCTTCTACTGCTTGAGACTATCTATCATTAGTTTACGCTTCCTCTCTTCACTGGCACGCTTTTTTTCTTCAGATTGTTGCTCTTTCTTCAATCTGAGTGCACTCTGGTAAGTGGCATGAGACTGCCTAACACAGGCTATCCTCTTGCTTGATATGTCTATTTTAGTTACATCCATACCTGCTAGACGAATTTCATCAAAAACTATTCTTTGTGCCACAAAAGACCTTTCCTCCATGTTGTCAATTTGGAGCTCCTTATTAATTGGGAACCCAGATTCTACGGACGCATTGCCATGAGAGAGAAACAAAATCATTTTAATAACTTTCCACAATGGAGATTTCTTAAGATTGCTATCTGGCATAAAAATCTTTGAATAAAATTCATCAAGGTTTTGATCCCTATTATAGTTGTTGAACATTTCCTTATGTTTGGTTTGTGCCAATGAACAGAGTTCAGTAAAAGAAGCCTTGGCTTCATCAGCCTCACCTGATGCTATTTGGCCCAAATTGTGTAAAATCTGCAGTAAATCTCTCATTCTAGTCTCGGTTGTGGTTCGACTGTAGAGAATCGCAATAGGATTAATGCATGGCTCGAATTGCCTTATACTTCAATGGACTTCTTTCTATTAGTTTCTTAATCATGGCAACTATGAATTTTCTACACTGCATCTTTAATTCCATTTTCTGTAGCTCACTACAAACTGTCCTAGACATTTGAGACACAACACCAAAACCAATGTCAATCTTATCTCTGCCTAGAACAAATTTATCATCATTTAGATCAATTGCTATTAATTTTCTGGCATTGTCAGCACTGTCAACAACACTTGTTTTAACTACACGCTGCCTCAATTTCCTAACGAGCCAACTTTTCCACTCATCGTGATAGAGCCAATCAGAATTGAAAAAGTTTTTTTACTAGCCATTAAATTCTGTATCATAATAATCTAAAAAAATTACAAATCAAGAAAATGTTAATTATTATTAATTTAAGGTAATCGGGTTAGATTAGGGTCATTCATTTCAATATATTGCTAAAATTTAAGTCAAAAATTGCACGGCTATTGCAAAAAATGCAAGTCATGTTAGCTAGCAAATGATGATGAATATCATGTTACTAAAAAATCTAAATTATAACAATTATAACAACAATTAGAGTGCTACAGTCATCAATGACAAGATCGAGCACTATTGAGACAAAATCAAGCCGGCAAGCAAAAAAAGAAGGTATAAAAACGGTGAAATTTCCAAAATCCAGAAATTCAGTCCAAAGCAAAGGGAGTTAAAGAAAAGGTGGTTTAGGCGCAAGTCGCTGCTCATGGACACTGGATGGAAAAGAGAGTTGGAAAAGATAGGTCTTCAACTGCTTATGGAACTGCTCATAGGAGAGCACAGGCTGATGTGATTCAAATGAAGATTTCGGAAGATTGGAAGGAAGAGAATTCCAGATCTGAGGTGCAGCATGCTGGAAAGAACGATTAGATAGCTTAGAGTGTGAAGGTAAGATAGGTCTCACAAGAGTAATTAACTTAGAAGACCGAGTAATAGCAGGCTGCATCACTTTAATCAAGTGAGACATACAAGTTTGTGCAGGGATGGTGATGGACTTATAGGTTAACGAAGCTGTTTTGTAAATGATACGCTCTTTAATCTTTAGCCAGTGCAAAGACTTCAAAATAGGCGTAACATGTGAGTACTTGGAACTACAAAAAATTGCTCGCGCAAGAGAATTCTGAACAAACTGCAACCGATCAATCTCACAGCCAGGGAGATTTAAAAACAGGGAATTGCAGTAGTCCAACTTCGATTGCACAAGAGCAGCACCAATTGTAGCAGCTGTCTCACATGACAAATATGGACGTATTCGACGAAGATCACGGATATGGAAGAAACATGCTTGTGAAGTTTTAGTTATGTGTTCGTGGAAGGCTAGGTGTTTATCAAGGATAACACCGAGATTTCTCACAAAAGAAACAGGTGATATTTTAATACTCGAAGATTACAAAAGAGTTTTCCCATTCAGCTTCAGAAGCTGTTGAGGTGTCCCGATCAACAAGAATTCAGTCTTAGATGGATTAAGTGCTAAGAAATTAGCAGACATCCAAGAGGATATAGACTGAAAACTTTGTTGCAGGAGGTTTCAGCATTAGAATAGGAGTTAGGGGTGAAACAAGTGTACATTTGAGTGTCATCAGCATATAGTTCATGATCAAGAGAATGAGAAGAGATTAGAGTGCTTAGGGGTGTTGTATAGAGGTTAACGAGGATAGGACCAAGAACGGAGCCTTGAGGCGCACCATACTTTAAGTGAGAAGGCGAAGAGATGTACTCCATCACTTTCACACTAAAAAAACGATCCGTCAGATAGGAGGAAAGCCAATCAAGAACAATTCCACAAACACCAAACCAGGAAGAAAGACGTTCCAGAAGAATATTGTGATCAATGGTATCAAAAGCGGCCGAAAGATCAAGCATACATAATCCAGTTAAGCGTTGTGTGCACATGGCATTAACAATAGAATTGCACACAGATAGAAGCACCGTTACAGTTGAACGATGATTAGTATAAGCAGCTTGATGCTTATTAAATAGATCATTGTAAGAGAGATGAGTAGAAAGCCTCTGAAGAACAATTCTTAAAAATATTAAAATATTTCTAAAATATTGAAAATAAACATACATTAACATTAATCCAGTTAAAAACTAACCAAAGGCTCTTAGCAAAAATTGTTTGCTGTGCACAACTTACCAACTTTGTCAACTATTGCATAATAATTTGAAATTTCATATATGACAAAACTTAGTACATGCCATTCATTTAAATTAATAATGAAGTCTTTAAAAGGATACACAGTGAGACAAAAACAAAAACTTGTTTACATGTTTTGAAGTGTTGCCATTACTTTCTGATTATTTATTACCCATTACAAACATATAGCCTAAAATAAAGGTTTAATGACTGCTTCCTATGCAATTTTGCCAACAATTGGCGTCTTAGTGTTTTAACTATTCATACTAAAAATTTTAGGAATGCCAAAATTCCATTTTCCCTGACTTTGTCCATTTTCCCTGACTTTTCCCTGACCACTTTCAAATTCCCTGACTTTTCCAGGTTTTCCCTGTTTTCCAGAAGAGTGGTCACCCTGTTATTAGTAAACGTTGCCTTTTGATGGCGCATCAATTGTAGCCGGCGCGGATTTAAGAATAATCTTCCATCACTCTGGAATTTTTTTCATCTTAAGCTTTTACCAACACTCGGTCATACAAGGTGGTCACCCACAAAGTACTAACCGAGGTCGATGCAGCTTAACTTCGATAATTGACGCGCAACTAAACCAAGTGCGCTAATCCCGCCGTATAAGTGACTATACAAATATGACGGAATTTCAAAACTAAATTCACACACAGAATATATTGCACACACAAAAACAACGTTCATGTTCATACAAAAATGTGAATTAAATCATTAGCAATCAAAAATAAAAATAAACTAAATCTGTTGTTTATTAACTTTAAATGCTTAAAATGTTAATGAAAACTATTTACTTGACTTGACAATAGTCAAGTTTCCAACACCAATTTTCTGTGGATGTTAATTGTATTACTATTATTTATATATAGTTGGTTAATGGTAATACATTATATTATAATCATATTTTAACTTTTATTATAACGGTTCACATCTGCTTGCAGTACACAGCATGCTCAAAACAAAGAAATATAATAAAACAAATTATTTAAAGACAGTCAGAAGATATTGAGGGCAAGTAAAAGATTTAAGTAGAAGTGACACATACCTTACAATACTCAGTAGCAGACACATAGATACTGTGCAGATACTGGAGTACATTGTCCTTTAGCACTGTATATAAATAAATATAAATAAATAAATAAATAAATAAATATATATATATATATATATATATATATATATATATATATATATATATATAGTGTCCAAAAATGAGACAAGTTTGAACGTAAATATCTCTGGCATAAAATAAGTACATTTAACCGAATTTTATATTTAATTAAAGATATATATGAAATAGAAATTACAAAATTTGATGATGAAATTAGCAAAGGTTATTTAGTTAGAGCATCCAAATGCTCTAATTATAAAGTTTGGGGTGTATATATCCAAATTCAGGCGTAGTTACCATGGCAACTGTACGAACGTCATAGACGTAAATAATGCAGGAATAGGCCTAAAGCGCATCGCGCACACAATTTCTGTCGTTATGTTAGGAAATCAACAATAACGTTACGCAACTGCTGCCATGTTAAGAACGTCTGAATTTGGGTATATACACCCCAAACTTTATAATTTCATAATCGTTGTAGACATCATCACCAAATTTTCAAATTTTCTATTCCATATATACATAATCAATGAAATACACAATTTGGTTAAATTTGCTACCACTGTGTGTGTGTGTGTGCGCGCCATATATATATATATATATATATATATATATATATATATATATATATATATATATATATATATATATATACATACAAAATACACACACATACATAAATATAATGTTATATAATGTGTTCACAGCACGAAAATATTTATTTTTTAAAATTACATCAAATCTTTCATGGCTTCAACAACACTATTAGTGTAGCATCAACATATATATCATACTATTGAAGCAAATGCCAAGTGAGTGAGAAAAAGTATATTTTTTATTGAAATATGCAAATCTAAAACTCATGTAACCAGCAAGCAATCACGGGCGCCAAATAGAACAGAGAGATCAAAATACTTTGTATCTGTATACAACATAAAGGTATGTAAAGGCTCACTCAAAACAACTAAAGGAGTTAGAAATGCAAGTGCAAAGACTTCTATGAAGCTGATAGCTGCCCATATCTGAAGATCAAACTTTAAATGAATTTGTACAAAATACATTCACTGTAAAACGTGCATTGCGATTATCATCTTGCCTTACTGGCTCTTTTAAGATAACATACATAACATAATATAACATTACAGAGTCAGGAAGCAATTATATGCTTGTTTAAGACTCATCAGGCTCTTAACTAAAACCAATTAATATTAATCAAATCATACAGACTTCTTGTCAACATGTCAAATTTATACATAGCCTATGTATAACAATGAACATGCAATTAGCATATAATTTACATGTTCTTATGTTTATCATATTTATTTTTAAAAGCATTCACTGATTCTGCTTTCACAACTTTGCTAGGGCAAACTATTCCAAGCATTTATAACTTTCTGACTAAAGAAAAATTTCCTTAAATCTAGTCTACTTCTAAATTTATTAAGTTTATAAATATGTCCCTTTGTGTTTCTGTTGTGTGATAAATTAAACCAAATACTATGGTTAACTTTGCCGAAGCCTTTGAGAATCTTAAAAACTTCTATTAAATCTCCTCTAGTTCTTCTCTCACTTAAAGCTCTAGGTTAAACCTACGAACTTTAATCTATTCTCATAACAAAGTTTTTGACAATCAAATACCAGCCTTGCTGCTCTGGCTTGTACCCTTTCTAATTTATCGATATCTTTCTTAAAATATGGGCACCAAGCCTGAACACAGTATTCAAGTTTATATATCATTACAATACAATCAATGTCATAAACAATGTAACAGAATGTGATTTAAGTTAAATGTTTAATATTCAACAACACAAAAATTATTTAAATTATATCAAGAACTAATTGACTGAATAAAAAACTTACGCGCAAATTCACATATTCTCCACCTGGTGATGAGATGTAGAACTAGATCTCTATTGGCTCTACCATTCCACACGGGCAGGTAGTAGGCAAGAAATGCTTCACAGGCTGGTAATCCTTCCTGAAGCGTCATAATAAAATTAGAGATGGGAATTTCATGAATTTCCAGAGTTCGAGTTCGGTTCGGTTCATTGAAAATGAAAGTTCGCTTCGGTTCGGTTCCGGTTGGCAGTTGTCAATTTGAGAGTTCGGTTCGGTTCGTTGAAAATGTAAGTTCGGTTCGGGTTCGGTTCAAACAAGGGTTCAGGTTCGGCTTGCTTTCCAACTCGCAAGAGTCAGATTCGAGTTCGAAATGATTTGGTTCGGATAATGTTGCAATTGTTTAACTTTACTTACAATAATCATGGTTATACATGTTTAAAATGGTTTATGGTAAATATGCTTAAAAATCCATTCAGTCATAATAGCTGCCACATTTTTTCACCGGGGTAAAAATATGACAATGAAAAAAGGAGGGAAGTGGTATTTATTCCTGTACATTTCTTAAAATATTGTTAGTTGACCAACAAATTTTCATAATATAGATATTTAGCTTTATTATTGTATCTGAAATATTTTCCTTGATTATAACGAGCAAATAGAATGCTTCATCAATTTTTAAATTTTTATTGTCACTATAGGCCTATATTTAGATACGTTAATTTATAATTAATTAGAAATGTCTTGGCTAAAATTTGATCCAATATTTCAGAGACAAATTAAGTGCAATTTAGTAACATAAAAATGTCAAATAAAGATGATTTGGTAAACACGTGTACTTCTATAGAAAAATGATCATAATATACACCGTTTGCTATCAACTGACCAATAATAAGCTTCATAATTTACCTTAGTGTTTTAAATTTGAAACTCTCAGATCAATTATGAAGTTATGAAAACAGTTTGAAACTATTGCATTGCTATGGTGAAAAAATTATTTACTCCAGATACCCTTAACACATATAGAATGTCAAATATAATTATTTGTAAATCTGGCTGCAAAAATATTAAGATAGCACACTAAAATTAGAAAAAATTCATAATTTGAATTTAACAAGAACAAATCCACCTAGATTGAGTCAAGCATTTTCAGATTTTTATGGGATACTCTCATCACTTTTGTCTCCTTGATGTTAATCTTCATTCCGTATTTCAATGCCGTATCATTCAGACTATCCATTATCTTCTGTAGGCCCGTCTCGCTTCCCGCTACCATTCCTTTGTACCGCTACCATTTTAACATTTGTGTCGGAACCAGCCTCACCTGAATATATGCTGTTAGATATGTAAGACATGTAAATGCAAAAACTAATATACTATATATTTATATTCTTCTAACTATCTTTATTTAATGTCAGGCTGGTGAAGGAGAAAGGAACTCCGAGAGTTTGGTTCAGTTCGGTTTGGACGAAGTCTGGGTTCGGGTTCGGTCGGGTTCGGCCAGAGTATGGGTTCGGGTTCGGTTCGGTTCGGCCAGAGTCTGGGTTCGGGTTCGGTTCGGGTTCGGTCAGAGTCTGGGTTCGAGTTCGGTTCGATCAAAATTTTAGATTTTAGGGTTCGGTTTGGTTCGGGTTCGGTTCGATTCCCATCTCTAAATAAAATACAAAATGTAAATCAATAACTACATGATCAGTCAACTCAAGCAAGCCTATATCGCAAGCCTAGCTTTCTCTGAAAGCTAGGCTTGCGATATGAATGAACCTTCTCCACTCCTCTGTATTCCATACCATATTGTCAGTCAATGACTCAATTCCATATTTTTCAATCTCACTTAATCACTGAATCCCATTTTAGTTATAGTATACCTCCCTCTAATTTAACCTCCATCTCATCCCTCCAAACTCTCTTCAATACATCCCTCTCTGCCTTTCTCACTATATGGTCATACCATCTCAAACTCGACTGAGCCAACCCATCCCTAATCCTCTCAACTCCCTAATTCATTCTCCATTCTATCCTTATGCATATTCATTTCCATTCTATTCTTCCTAGTTTTATCACACATTAGACGCAACATTCTCGTAACTGACACAAGCAATCTCTGCTTCTGCTTTCTTTTTAGTGCCCAACACTCTGCACCATACATCATTACTAGCCTAACCACAGAACTATCAAAACTGTCTTTCAATCTTAGCGGTATTCTCCTATCACACAGCACTCCACTAGCTGCCCTCCACTTTGCCCGCCCAGCCTGGATCTTACTAGTAACCTCCTATTAGCATCCTATTAGTATCCAACTCCCATCCTCTTCTATTATCTCCAACCCATGACTTCTTACACTATCTCCGTTATCTCATCACCCTTTAATCTATTCTCCAAATGCTCCGTATTTTCCATATTCGTTTTTTCCTTATGAAATTCTCCGCTCCTCTCTATTCTACTCTCCGCACTTTCAGACTTTTAGTTTTCAATGCCTCTCTCACATCTTATAATATCTCACTTTCTCTACTGTATCTCCTACTATCTGTTTATGCACTACTAGCTACTATATCTAGTTACACTATATGTAATTGTAGAAAAGTATAGAGATACGCTTGCAAGAAATAGACTATTACACAATAATCATTATCACAAAATCATCTGAAAATAGCAAGTACCATGGAGCCTCTATATTAACTCCTTTAAGAAACACACACACAAACAGATAGCAATAACAATAAAGATAACACAGATATATGTTATAAGAGGAGATGGGTTGAATCACGTAACAGAAGGAAGAATGTAAGGCAAAAGAGTTAGAGGCAGACAATGACAGAAGATGTTAAATTATACAAGTCGCATCTAATTGCCATCGTACAGATAAATTTTGCAATTTAAGACCATAATTATATTCCTATAGCAATTAAAATAGGCAAAGGAAATAATCGTTCATTTAAATAATGTTCAAAGCACAGGAAATAAACCTGTAAGAAGTCAGAGAGACTACAGAGAAGTTCTAATAGCTCTCTTTGACGGTGCTCTAGAGGGTTGCAGCCAAAGAACTCTGCAAGACACAACACTTTCAGGTTAGCGTTAATATTCATTATTACACGGTACCTTTCAGTGCACCCATTACCATAACACGAACAACGTTAAACAGGAAGATATATTTAGGTCACAGTTGGTTATGACAATTTTATACCTTTGACTTAAATTACACAGAAGGGGTTAATTATGTAATTTCGTCCTGAACAGAAACATTCATCCACTCACTTCGATCGTTTGTAAATGTGCTATAGCTTCTTACATGTAGTGTTCCTTTCTTTTAAATTATTATTGCTAGTGCTGAGGCCGGTATATTCTAGGTCTTCAACATAGGTTTACAAAATTTGTTACAACATAGCAATCTCTCTCTCTCTCTCTTAGTGCACTGTCCACTGGCAGGTCCACAGTATATAGAGCCTCCACTTTTCTTAGTCTTCTGCTTTCTCTTCTTGTTCACATAGAAGTGGACCTTTACATCATCTAACATGATATACCACTATTCTTGGATAGAAATAAGCTATTGCAAAAACTTTATCATAGTGAAATAAAGAAATAGACAAGAATTTCAGTGGAAGAGTCCAATATATAGAGTCTAACACTCCATCATCATCATTTTCTTCATTATCATCATCATCATCATCATCATCATCTTCCCTTGAATCCCAGTTTCACTAGGGTCTGGATAAGAATATACCTTCTCCAATCCTCTTTGTACCACACCATATCATCAGTCAATCCCTTATTTTTCATGTCGTTCTTAATAACCGCACCCCACGTCAGTTGTGGTCTAGTTCACTCTAGCTTAACATTCAGCTCTTCCCTCCAAACTCTCTATACCTCCTCATCCGCCTTTCAAACTCCTCATCTGCCTTTCTCATATTCCCATACCATCTCAAACTCAATCGAGCCAACCTATCCCTAATCCCTTCAACACTCAAAATTCATCCTCATATTAATTTTCCATTCTGTCCTTCCTAGTTATACAACACACTAGACGCAACATTCTCATTTCTGCCATATGCTAGGTCTGCAAATGTTCCCTCTTTTCATTTCTTATTCTAACATTCCACAGCAAATTTGAAGGAAACAGGGTAATTAAAACTGCAAAATGAACTCGAAAATGATACAAACAACAAAAACTACTCTCAATAAAACTTCAGCTAGTATATGAAACCACTCCTCAGAGACCTTAAAATATTAAATACTATATTAAAAAAATACAAACTCTGCTATTGAATTTTGTGTGCATTAATTTAACATTCAGTATAGTGATAATATTTTGCAAATCATTTCATAAACCAAGCTTATTATTGAGTATATTGATTAACCTAGATTAGGGGTTACTGGCTTATATTTTTTCAAATCCGACGGGACCAGATTTCAAACTTAATTCTGGCCTCGAATAGCAATGAAAAATTTTATAAATGTAATATTGAAAACATTTAATGCAGATAACCATATATGTTATTTTATCTACAACCTGAATTAAAATCCAAGAGACAGTAAAATAAACTTTTCCACAACATGCCACTACCTAGACTTATTTCTTATTTCAAAATCTCTGACAAGGCTCATTGCCTACCTCTTCTTACTTCGCACAGTGTATTCAATCTATTACTACTGATCAAACTCTATACTCTACCTGTTGGGTTACGTGCAGTCATGCACGGTCCTCTCCTTTTCACATTATATCATTACTTATCTCTGCTTGGCGTAATTTTAAGGACATTAGAATAGTCCTCTATAATTATCTAACCCTCTTCCTCTATTGATTTCAATCTATAGCAAAGTCGTACACATCGCCATAATATGGTGATGTGTCTTGCATATTATGCAAGATTGAATTTGATATCTATATATTTAAATCTTTATTATATTGTCTAAAATTAACAACACTACTGGAGTGCTACAGCACCATGTGAAGACCCAGAAAGTTGAGAATGAGGTAGTAGCTGAAACAATGGAAATACTAAAAAATATAATAAGTAACAATGGGGAGTACATACCAGCGTTTAGAGTATGATCAAGCCAATAGCTTAGTCTCATTTTTGATGTTGGCTGATTGCAGTACGCAAACAGGTACTGCAAATTCTTATTTCTCAATATAACTGCTATCTGATCTGGTAACTATCAAATGGACAACAAGTATACGTTCAATGTAAATAGTTTAAACGGTATGCTTTACAGGCAAAACGGATTATATTACACAGAAACGCCGAGGAGATTTTTTGGCTCTTGTTTGTGCACGCATTCAATATAGTATAGAAATTTACGAAAATACATCGTTAAAGTTATTGCAACTCCTGCACTACTCTTGTAATAGAATATTAAGAACTTTACAGAGTCAAACTAGATATTGCAAGGTTAAACAGCTGTATTTTAACTATAATATTTTACCTATTCAGCAACTGTATAAGCTTTCTGTTGGTAAAATTATATTTAAAAGTCTTAAATTTGATGATGTTATGTCAATAGCTGTTTGCGATATCTTTAATTTTCTCTGTCATAAAAGTTTTTACATTACCAGACTATCAAAAACAAAGTATACATGTATATTCTCTATTAGTAACAACTCTTTTTTCTAGTCTAATATATATAACTGTATCATGGCCTGGAATAACATTCCATTAACAATTTGTAATGTTCAATCCCTGAATTTGTTCTATAAGCGATACAAAAGCCATTTACTTAATAATTTGTAGTTTTTACTATATTTTTGCTACTGTTGCGTGATTTGCTTTTTCCGTTACCATGCAGGCTGTCAACTAGATAAGGTGTATAATGTATATAACCTCATTGATGACCTAATGTCGGTTTGTTTGCATTATTGCCTAATTGCATGTATCTTATATGAAGATCTTAAATAAACATAGTTCTCTCTCTTTTTCTCTCTCACTCTCTCTCTCTCTCTCTCTCTCTCTCTCAATAATATTTTATATTATCCTTCGGTGATATTAGAGCAATGCTTTGAAGCACTAAGATTTCCATATATTTTAATCTTTTAGAGATAGCTAGGCACTGGACGTTGCTAAGTTGTGAGATAAATATATATTTTATAATAGATATATTTTAGAATATATTACAAAGGAAGTAGATAATAAAAATAGCATTGATATCTTATATCTAGACTTTGCTAAAGTATTTGATAAAGTTCCACATAAAAGATTACTTAGTAAGTTGGAAGCACATGGAATAACGGGCAAACTTTTAAAGTGGATAGGTAATTGGTTAAGCAATAGAAAACAAAGTGTGTGTCGAGGACGAGTTCTCGAAATGGGCAGCAGTGAAGAGTGGTGGGCCACAGGGCTCTGTTTTAGGACCTCTGTTATTTTTAGTTTACATCAATGACATTGACATAGATATTGTATCTAAATTTAGTAAATTTGCAGATAATTCTAAAGTAGCAAAGGCAGTAAACAACATTGAAGATGCTGAGATTTTAAAGTATGATATAAAAATATTACAGAACTTTTCTAGGGATTGGCTAATGGAGTTCAATGCTGAGAAATGTAGAGTTATGCATATAGGGAATAATAATTTAGAAATTGAGTATACATTGAACAATATCACACTAAAATCCACAAACAGTGAGAGGGATTTAGGAGTATTTGTGGATAGCTCTTTTAAATTTAGTGAAAATTGTAATAAAGTTGTAAATAGTGATAATTGTGTATTAAGAATGATTAAAAGAACAATTGCATGTAGAAATAAAGATATTGTGGTAAGGCTATATAAGGCTCTTGTACGGCACAAACTTGAATACTGCGTTCAGGCTTAGTGCCCATATCTTAAGAAAGATTTCGACAAATTAGAAAGGGTACAAGCCAGAGCAACAAGGCTGGTATTTGACTGTCAAAAACTTAGTTATGAGAATAGATTAAAATTAATAGGATTAGCCTCTTTAAGTGAGAGAAGAACTAGAGGAGATTTAATAGAAGTTTTTAAGATACTCAAAGGCTTCAGCAAAGTTAACCATAGTATTTTGTTTAATTTATCAAACAACAGAAACACAAGGGGACATATTTATAAACTTAGTAAATTTAGAAGTAGACTAGATTTAAGGAAATTTTTCTTTAGTCAGGGAGTTATAAATGCTTGGAATAGTTTGCCAAGCGAAGTTGTGGAAGCAGAATCAGTGAATGTTTTTAAAAATAAATATGATACACATCAGAACATGTAAATTAGAAGCTAATTGCATGTTCAGTGTTATACATAGGCTATGTATAAATTTGACATGTTTACATGAAGTCTGTATGATTTGATTAATATTAATTGGTTTTAGTTAAGAGCATTTTAGTTCATTTAGATTCACATTAGGTTCATTTAGATTTTAAGAGCATTCTGATGAGTCTTAAACAAGCATATAATTGCTTCCTGACTCTGTAAATGTTATGTTATGTTATGTTATGTTATAATCAAAATATCTCTTAATTAGTGCACAAGTTTACAAAATTTGTTACAGATAGCAATAGAAATTTCAAGTGGCAAGATTAAGAAAAACATAGGTTTGAAATTGCATTGTTATGAGCAATTTGACGTACTGTACCTATGTGCTGAACACAACAAGATTTTAACCAAATAGCGAATATAAAAGGCATATATCTGTTGAAAATGTCTTCATTTCCCATTTACACTAAAATTATACTGCACTTTAACAAATGTTTTACTCAAGCTGAGGCTTGTTAGCTTCACTTGCTGCTAGACTAAACTGTCCGATTTGTAACAGGTTCAAAAAAGTCTTTTAACATGCATGCAATAAATGGAATAGGTAGTTATTATGACAGTGATATCCCTCATATCGAAGTATAATAATTGAAATCAACGTTTAATTAATTGATGAATGAATATACAAGGAATATTCTTCTTAATTCTATATTCATATATTCATATTCCTGGGATGTATATTCATTAACGATTGAATATACATTAACTGCTATTAGACAAATCAATATTGCTAGAATACTGTTACAGTAAGCAATCACTAATAAGTACATACTTCTGTGTTAGTGATGTTTCGAAGCAGTGACTCAAAGTCTCTTATTTCAGAAGCAGCGACAGGTTGCTTGTTTTGCACAGCCTTATGTGATGGTAGCAGAGTGACAGCGAGGGAGGCGCTGATGGAGGGCACAGCCGAGGACAACTTTAATCTTTTAGCTCCTCCTAAGTTCTAATAATACAAATGAATTGCATAAATCATGAAATTAATCAAACTTTATTAATCACGACTGACATAATTCAACAGATCAGATAAGGATCCAGAGTAAGACAAGGGTGGTATAATTCAATATTGTTCAACATTTATATACATACATAATGCTGCAGCCAGCAATGAAACGTACTAACTATACACACACACACACACACACACACACACACACACATATATATATATATATATATATATATATATATATATATATACATACATGTATGTATACATACATGTATATATACATACATGTATATATATATATAATAGATATATTTATATATTTACATATTACATATATATATATATATATATATATATATATATATATATATATATATACACTGTGATTTTTATAACTGATACCCCAAATTTTTTTAACAATAAAGTCGTAAGAAGTTGACCGATGTTCTTGAAATTTATAGCACTTGACCAGCAGCCAATTCTACAAAACACAAAGAAATTTCGTTGTAATATCTCTAATAGCGTGAAAGTTATAGTTTCGCGAATAGGAGTGGGGTCAGATAAGAAATTTCCAATACAGGATTACAGGCGTGTTACATTGAGCGTAGATTATCTCTATAAAAAATGTTAGCTAATACGCAATTGAACATTTCTGCTAATGCTATTTTGAAGAGCTATCATTTCTTTTCAAAACGACGTAAAATACACGCTGAAATGTTCTTAATTGACAAAGTTATTGAACTTTTATGCATGCATTGCATGAAGAGAATAAACGAAGAAGTTATTTTAACTGCGTTGCTACAGGACGCAGCTGCAGTGGCTGTGATGATAGCAGTTGTACCCAGACATGCAATGTATGCATTAAAAGTTTAATAACTTTGTCAATTAAGAAGATGCCAGCACGTATTTTATGTCATTTTGCTAAGAAGTGATTGCTCTTCAAAATAGCATTAGCTAAAATTTTGTAACGTGTTCGCTATTAATTTTATAGAGATAATTTTACGCTGCATGTAACAAGCCCGTAATCCTGTACTGGAAATTTCTTATCTGACCCCACTCCTATTTACAAAACTCTAACTTTCACGTTATTACAGATATTCAAACGAAATTTCAATATGTTTGGTAGAATTGGCTGCTGGTCAAGTTCTGTAAATGTCAAGAATATCGGTTCACTTCTTACGACGTTATTGTTAAAAAAATTTGGGGTATCAGTTATAAAAAACACAGTGTGTGTGTATATATATATATATATATATATATATATATATAGATAGATAGATAGATAGATAGATAGATAGATAGATATATGCATATATATTAACAATAAGCTGTTGTTATCCTTTTCCAAATCGTTATTTACCTTATTTTTAAGAGAATGCAATTCCATTCTAACACAACCTCCCTCTTACCGTTGACCTCTAACTTTCATCTAAAGACATTTTAAGATCATCTGTACCTGTAGACAACGGTAACTTAATAATACACAGCCATATCATTACATAAAGCGATACACATATATATTAAATATATGTAACCAGTTTTATAGCAGAATCAGCAGCCTGTGTTGGATTGATAGACAGGTTTGACAGATTGATAGACCCAACTCCGGCAGGACCATGACGAATTGCGACCCTGGCTATCTGAGCCACCCAAATTCTATCTCTCCTAGAACTGAACTGATTCTGTAACAACAATAGACATAACTAACTGACTCATTTTAAGTTTCTAACATATACAATACTTTATTTAAATTTCAAAATATCTGATAGTTTCAACAGTTGTTCAGCTATGATTTAAGACATGCCGAACTAACTGTAATTTATCTTCACACTGAAACTATATTGCAATTTTTTCATCTAGACAAATGACAGATGCACAAGTTGCAAAGTTTTCATTTTTTAAATTTAAGGTTTTTAAATCATCCCATGAGCCATGAATAATTTATAACAAATAAATTTTTTTAACTAAAACAATGAAGGCAAATATATCAGAAATCAACTAATGCTCAAATAATTTTTATCTAAAGACTTTGACTTCTGTGAACCTACCTACTACAAACGTCAGTAATATATTTCAATCAAAGATTAGTCGAACTGTAAATATTTTTAATGAAACAGTAAAACCTATTACATTTTAAATGGCTGAGTCCAATCTCGACTGTCCATGATACAATAGGTATTTAAATCGTACATTTTTTAAAAAAAGGATTGTAGAGAGTATAAGTACAATTAAATAATGCTAAAAGTTTATGGAATTTTGCAGATTAACTACTTCACTCCAAACTTCATTATTTACTACACTGACAACCACAACAAGTATTAGCATATACACAAATTTATTGAGAGAATAACCCTACCTGCTTAACGGAATACATTGAAATAGGAACCAGGTGTGGACAGTACTGCTTGTAGACTGCAAGCAGGCCTCTCAACGCTGTCTACACAAACAAGTCAAAGAATCAAATAAAAAATTCAATAATTATAATCAAATAAATAAACGAGTCATAAAAAAATCAATTAAATTTCGGTTCAATCAATTAGTGCTCTAACCAATTGCATAGTAAATTCACTGGTTTACTTATAATATTATATTATACTATTGAAATATGGTATTCAGATATGACTTGAAAATTAACATCAAAAAGACAGAAGCGATGAGAGTGTCCAATGATAAAGATGAAGTTAATATCACAATAAATGATACGAAATTGGAACAGGTAAAGAGTTTCAAATATTTGGGTCATACTATAACCGATGACAGGAAATATGAGAATGAAATATGCAGTAGGATTGCACAAGCAAAAGTGGCCTTAGGTAATAGGAGAGAACTTTTAACAAAAAGTCTAAAGAAAGACACAAAGATAAAGATAGTGAAATCCTTGGCTTGGACCACGCTATTGTTTTGATGTGAAACATGGACCTTAAGGAAGGAAGACATTAGGAGATTAGAGGTATTGAAAATGTGAATTTGGAGAAGAACAGAGACGATTAGCTGGACTCAAAAGGTTACAAATGATGAAGTTCAGGAGAGAGTTGGAACAGAGAGTCAGTTGATAAATGTATTAAGAAATAGGCAGAAGAGTTGGATAGGACACAATCTAAGGGAGGAAAGTCTATTAAAATAAAGGTCATAGAAGGTACAATGCAAGGAAAAAGAGGCAGAGGCAGTCCGAGATTAGGTATGTTAGATGATTTAAAGACCCACTCATATGTGGACATAAAGAGGAGAGCGGAAGACAGAGAAGAGTGGAGGCGTTATATACCATGGACCTGCACAGTAGGCAGTGCAATAAGAGAGAGAGATTATACTATACTATTATTACATGAAAAATAGGGGATAGGCTGCTGATATGGCATGGGATAGAGAGGACTAGAGAAGGCCTATTCGCATACCGACCCTAGTTAAACTGGGGTTTAAGGGAAGATGATGATGGTAATTATATTATATTTCATATTATATTATTAAAAGTTTTAATCAGTAAGAATTTAACGTCCGGTTCCTCGCCATAAGGCAATGTCAGAGACGTCTCTTGCAGACTCTACACAAACAGGCGCCAAAGCACCACACGATGACGACAGAGTACACAGAGACCACAAGAGAAAGCGAGATCAAAACAGTGCCAGTGCAATATCCAAGGCAAGCAGGTCAAAATCTAGACCTATGGCGGAAAGAGATGGGTTTTTAGATTACATTCAATAGTTTGTTTATTCATGTAATCAAAACACGTGCAGTCATCATTGGTTGGTCTATTATTCAAACAACCCGAACAAAACAAATGCTTCTATGATGTGGGACTATGGTCGTCGTTTACAATAGGTTCAATAGAGAAGTTTCGATCTTGCTATAATAAATGTATTAAACTATTTTTTGGATATAAACATTAAAGATGCTTAACCATTGCACTGCTGGAAACCGGATTACCTAGTTTTGATACTTTCCTTTCTAATTACAGAGTAAAATTTAAGATGTGCTTGCTGAATAATACTAATATCATAGTTAATTGTTTTGATATTCTGTGCTTATCATAGGTTTATATGCATAATTCTATAAATAATTTTCTTAGAGCTTTCTTTATGCACTACATATTAGCTTTTCTGGTTCTTGTTGCAATGCTGTATGAGTAAAATTCATGTATGGGTTATTATGCCTGAAATAAAGTAATAAAAAATAAAGACACAAGTTGAAGAGAAGTATGGTCATAAACGATGCCAGTCTGGTGATCAAGTGAAGGTCAGGGTCGATAAAATATATCTACGATGGGACGAGATGCGACTTAAGCGCTTGCCAGAGAAAATTGAAAGAGTAGAACAAAAGCGAAGAAGAGGAGGCATAGAGTCCCAGATTGTGAAAGCTGCATAAGAGAAGAAAAGCCTACCCAATAACGTAAGATTTTTGCAACAGAGAGGATTATCATCAGTGAAACGAAGCATACGTAAAGGATAACATTTTACCTTAATTTATTTAGCCGTGTTGACCCCGGTTAAACTGGGACTCAAGGGAATATGATGATAATGATGATTTAGCCGTGTTGTGTTGCAGAAGAATAGACCAACTGTAGACTGCCCATGTCGTAAAAGGCGACAAAACATTAAAATCAAAACCAACACCATAAGGGGCATTTGGTTGGTGAGCGCCTAGGCTCCAGAAATTGCTACAAAATTTTCTAATCCCGCCCCTAGATAGGCTGGGATTCAAGGACAGATATTGATGATGATGACTATTTAATTCTATTAACAAGTTATTACAAATATGTCTTTAATACCATATAGGAACACTTAAGAATATGACATCTGTTTTCTCGTTCACAGTTGACATCAGTGCCTGATTGATACGTACTGTATGAGAGACTGGCAGTGTACTGCTGGTCTGTGAGGCCGCGAAGCTGTTCTGAGTCACACCAGGCAGTTTGATCAGTTGCACCAGAGTGTTGACTCTGAACATCTTGACATTGCTACGACGAGTCACACGTGACAACAGCTCACATAAGTAGGGTCTCTACATATAACAATAATCATCACAGCATCACATAAAACATATTAAGAAGAAGCAAAGTCTTTCCTTGTCTTAAAGTGTATTCCAACATGCATGGTAAGAGTGTAGAGTGTAAGAGTGAGCAAAAATTGTGCTGCTACTATTTGAATCAAGTTAATACTGTTTTTTGACTAATTATACAGAAATGCAGTATATTTAAATGCCAAATATTTTGCGATCAAATTTGAAATCTAATTCTTCAAATCTCTTACAGAAAGAGTCTAATTTGATTTAAAAAATTATTTGACACAATTTTCGAGATTTCGCTTGACCAGGGTTAGTTCTAATTCACAATGTATATAGAGAGAATGGAAATAGAGACCAGAATCTGACTTACTAGTTCTAGTCTGTGCAGCATCATGAATAATGGCCCATACAAGCGTTGTAGTACATCAGTAGTGTGTATGTTTTCATACACAACCAGCAACCAACGCACCAACCAAACCTATTCAACAAAAGTGTTTCAAATAAGTAACTTGACAATAAAGAACTACTCCAGTGATAAATGGCAGGCACTCATTTTAAATATGAAAATCTGCTATGTTGTTTTTCTGAAAAACTTAGCATGAAATTGCCATGAATTCTCTCTCTCTCTCTCTCTCTCTCTTGTAGATCTAAGGTTCACATTCCTACTCACATGCTGCTTTCTCGCTCTAAGTCATGCTGGCTATACTGGATTGCATGAATTTTAATCTCTAAAAAAGTTTTTAATGTTTCCCTGTGTTGTGTCCGGGTTGGTTGAAAAATAGACAAATCGATGACTCCACGTGTCGTAGAAGGCGACAAAAGTACTAAGATCCAAATCAACATCAGAAATGGCATTCGGTTGGTGAGCGCCTAAGCTTCAGAAATTGCTACAAAATTTCCTAAAACGAATGGAAAAGACTTTGATGGGAGAAAGAGGATTTGAGAAGGTCCATTCGTATCCCGACCCTAGTTAAACTGGGATTAAAGGGAAAGAGAAGATACTCCTCTGAAACATTTAGCTCCTAACTCTCTCTCACTGTATGTAAATGTAGGCAATAAAAGATGGCCGCTTATGAAACTGCTAGAAAACTACCGAAATGACCCTTCAGAAGTATACATGCTAGTAGTTACAAGACAGTAGTTACCCTGGTATCGTTGTCAGCTGAACTGCAGCAGATCCACGAGACAGCCCTACTGACAGCTGAGCATGGCACCGTTGAGCTGGGTATCAAACACTTGATTAACTGTCGCGATAGCGTCTTATCTACATAGTCAGCAGGTAGGTCCAATGTACATTTTCTTAAGCGTGCTGCTTACATGCACCATAAGCGTGCTGCTTACATGCATCATTCCAACGCTTAACGAGTTTGTCTCTTCATGAAAGACTAAGGTATAGTCTTTCATGAAGAGACAAACTGGTTTGTTTGTTTCAAATGTTTCCTATTTTTCAAAAGCTATTGGCTACATTAAGGTATGGATAAGGATCCATCTCTTAATGTAGCCAATAGCTTGGAAAAAATATGGCATCTGCAGTGGTTTTACATTGCCTTCTTCAGTTTTTGTTCAGTTGCCTATTAAAACACGTGCAAGTTTATGTTTGGTCTATTCTTCAGTGTACTGGACACACAAAATATAACGATGGCATTTTATTCCTTTCAGAGATTAGATACCCTGAAATTGTCTCCTTCACGACAACAACTAGAAGCTACACTTGAAAGCACTGGCACTGACAAAGCTTTTAACTCTGGTACTCCATGAAACATATTAACACAGAAGCAAACGTCAAAGAAGCAAAGAATTGTAAAATCTATCAATCCAACCATTACAACTTTAGTTTTCAAAGCAAAACCTGACTAAAGTAAATGTTGCCTATCTACACACTCTTAAGAAAATTTTCCTAGGGATGCAAAAGTTTTGAAAAAAGTTGTGAAAGTTTTTACAGACAAGTACCGTACCAAATAGATATGCTACCAAATTGGTATGATACTAAATTTATCGCTTAAATTAGTGAAGTTGAGAGCAGCATATAAACGACTCGAACAGCTTAGTGAGTCGACTCTTTTAAGCTGCTCATCTGCACAATGTTCTCAACTAGTTCCGACACTAACTGCAGTAACAGCACTGAGCCTGTGTGTAGGCCAATGTGACTTCTAGTAGTCTAGGATCTAGGTCCTCCAGGAGTCTACTCCTCGAGTTAGCAGTGTTGCCAGTTGGGTCGGTTTTCATACACACAATTGGACAATTTGTGGGTTAGTTTCATTTAGGTGTTGGGCTAAATTTTTTACACGTCTGGTAACCCTGCACACGAGTGTTATAAACTGACAACATTGATGAATTAATGTATATTATGCAAATACAAATGATGAAGTGATAGTCTGAAAAAATAAGTGTCACTGTCTCACAACGCCAAGGTCATCAACCTCTAAATTTGAACCTCTATCACCATTAATTAAATGCATATAAAAATAGCATATATCGATTACATTATACAGTTTCGCTTTCCAAAGGCACCATCAGTGACGGTTATAGCCTAAAGTTGAACCATCTCCTGAAACTGCTACATAAGCAGCGGGAATGTTTATTTACTATAATTGCAGCATGCTGAAGCTGTAGCTGAGAGCCTGAGAAGCGGAGAGTCCGCCAGTCTCAGATCATTTGACATGTAGGCATATAGTGCTGTAAACTAACAACCAGGGTTGCCAGACGTCTAAAAATAGCATAACCCAACGTCAAAACGAAACTACCAAAAATAGTCTAATGAATATTGCACAAATATTTTGGTTTAGAAATACCTATTTAGCAGGAATTTAGTGCATTTAACGTGACATTAAATGATCCTTCAACTGCGTCTCATGCTAAATAATAATGTTCATCTTGCATGAAATCAGAATAAAGTGTAAATGCCAAATGTGCATGAAAAATGCCCATTTGGCAACACTGCAGTGACAACAAGTGAATGTAATACACCTGAGACCCTGAGACCCACCCTGTCTCAGATCATTTGACATGGTGGCCAGAACAGGCCTACTACAGTGCCTGCATGAGTGGTTCAATTCAATCGACTCTGAACTGCACATTGATAGCAGCTCTCTGATAGCACTGAGCTGTTAGTGAGAACAAGCTCACTTCAAAGAGCAACACTGAGTAAATCGAAGGTACAGTGACCGGCCAACTCTAGTTTAAATGCTCATTTCTAAAATAAAGAGAATCTTACTCAGTTTACCACAACCCGCAATATCCACCAGTTTTTCCAGATCTTGTTCATTGAGACCAACCCCTAGAGCAACTTGCTGGATCGTCTGTGCTGCAAACTTAACTTGTGCCACTGCCAATTTCCTCTTTCCTCTACATCCTGAGTAGTATCAAACACACATTACTCAAATTTAAAGTACAATTCACAAAATCTTCAGGAAGCATTTTTCTCAGAGAAAGCAGTAAAATTAAAATAAATGACAATAAATGTTTGTCCTTATACAATGTCTGAACCTGTCCTAATGACTAGACCAGAGCTGTGCCGTGACTTTTTATTTAAATCACTATTTGGTTTTCTGATAGTTTAAATGTTAATTTTTCACCAACTATAAAACGGCTGGTCATAAAGTAGTATCTGTGAAAAACTTTACCAATTTTCAAAGAATTACAACATTAACGTTTATGTTTAGTTGAAGAGTGAACTTGAAAAACATAAAAACTTAACGATTTTATGATCTCTTAGCATGCAACATGAAGAAAGCTTTAGGTATATAAAGCAACATTATCTACAGTTATGAATATCAGTAGAATCATATAACTTCAAACAGAATGCAGATTCACAGTGTAGTAGTTTTATTTGCTAAAAGCAAAAATTCTCGTAAGGTTAACTTTCTAGCTTTATTCAGAGCTAAACTGATATCTGAGATTTTCAGCATTTAGGTTTGGTATTCCTATTCTCATGGCAAATGCATAAGAATACATGTAGTTATTTTTTCAGCATAAACATCATATCTCTCATGTCGCACACAATCAGTTGTTATTGGTCAAAATCACTCTTCTGAACTACCCCTCCTACGCGGTGTTCCTCAAGGTTCAGTGTAAGTCCATTGCTCTTCTCTTTATATATCACACCTCTTAGCTACCTGCTTGCTCAGTCCTCCATAACTTTTCATTTCAATGCCGATGACACAGAACTATATATTTCCTTTTCTAATCATGATTCCGATCAGAAACTGGCTCACCTCTCATTCATTCTAGACAAGGTTTATTCCTAGTTTTGTGCTAACCGTCTTGCTGTTAATCCCTCCAAAACTGAATGTATATACTTTTTAATTGGCACTCCTTTGCAAAGAAGTAAAATTACCAATAACTCTGTTAATTTTCAGAATCTTGCTCTGTCACCTTCTCGATCTGCCAAAAACCTTGGAGTCATATATGATGAAAACCTTGACTTTAAATCCCATATCTCTTCAGTTTGTCGCGCTTCTTTCTTTCAGATTCGTCAAATATGTCCATCCCTTACTAGAAACTCAAGCCACTATCCTTGCTAATTCTATAGTTCATTCAAAGCTCGACTACTGTAATTCATTATTACATGGGTTGCCTACTTCTCTCAATCGTTTGCAGCACGTCCAAAATTCTCTTGCACGTGTTGTTTGTAAGTCCTCTAGACTTCAATTTCGCTCTCTTTCTCTACGTCGCAGTCTTCACTGGCTCCCTGTTAATCAACGCATAAAATATAAAATAGCTCCAT
Source organism: Enchytraeus crypticus (assembly GCA_905160935.1). Taxonomy (NCBI): domain Eukaryota; kingdom Metazoa; phylum Annelida; class Clitellata; order Enchytraeida; family Enchytraeidae; genus Enchytraeus; species Enchytraeus crypticus. The sequence goes on along the minus strand of CAJHZI010000308.1, from coordinate 332,372 downwards.
TAACTTTCAAAACTCTGCGATCTGGCAAGCCTTCTTACTTATCTGAAATTCTTCTTCCCTATCGTCCTTCACGTACACTTCGCTCCACTGATGCCAATCTTCACTCAGTTCCAAATATTTTCACGTCATTGGGGAGACATTCATTTTCTTACGCAGCACCCACAATCTGGAACTCTTTACCTGCTAATCTTCGCTCTTGTTTTTCTCTTTCAACATTCTCCAGCAAGTTTAAAACTTACCTTTTCCCACCATAGACACAATCAATCTACCTTGACCATTTTTTGATCACCGGACTGGCTTTCGTTTAGGACCTTACTTCTCCTCAGCACATTTCTTTCACAGATTGGTCTGGGTGAATTGATCAGTAGAGATGTATGCTGTTGGGGACGTCCCTGACATCATCCCTGGATGAGGAAACGGACGTTAAACCTTTATTATTATTTATTATTATTATTATAACAAATTTTCAAACTTAGATTTATTACTATAGTTATAGTTCATTTCAAAGATGACATTTTTCTCATTTAAAATTACATTTAAGCAATCAAAACTCTAGAAATTTTAAACAATAAAAGTTTGATATAACTTTTATTGTTTTTATAACTTTAATTGATTATTTTTTTAGAAAATTAAAAAGCTCAAACCCAGGATATTGTTATTTTCATTCATTAAAACAATAAAAAATCATTACTTCAAATTATTTAAATCAACTGACTCTAAATGATCCTAATCGTGGTTAAATGTTAATACATCAGCACACTCAGAGAGATAGTGCAACATTATGTGAAAAAGATGACTACTTGTACTGTAACTGTATCTCTATTCTTGTCAGAGAGAGCAGTTCTAAGTGAAATGGGTTTTTAATGTTTTCTCACCATATAATAAAAATACAACTACAGTTTAAAATTAAAATAATTACTCAAGATAGTATATTACCAACAATTATAATTTTAAAAGAACTAAGGAATCATTGCCATGCCCTTGATAAGTCTGAGCCACTTCAAAATAATTTAAAAGTACATTGCAGTTGTAAGAAGCACCTAACAGGAGCTGAAGAAGACTAGACGAACAAAACATATTTAATATAAGAGTAGACTAACATTTGACAGAGGAACAGATTTAGCGGTACGATTAACTTTTGATCATTGGAGTGCAGTTTGATATTCAAATCAGACAGAAATACAAATATGTATCTTGGTGATGGAAACAAACACATCTAGAAAGATAACCCTTGAGCTTTTACAAATCATCATAGATTTTATTAATTATAGATTTATGATTTGTACAGAGTAAATAGTTCAGTCTTAAATATATGAAATTCAATCTGAGATTAAAATCCCAAAACACGGTATACAATGTGCTAATTGTATTGTAATGAGAGATCATTGTGTTGCGATATTTACAATATGTGATACAGCCCTACCACTAGAAAGAAATGTTATAGCAGCATTCAAGCCATCTATAGTGTCAGTGTGGGATGTGCTGCTCGCTGACACTCCATCCTGCAACGATGATCGGGATTTAGTTGTCGAGGACATGGGTCGATCTCTCGGCGTAGTAAACGAACTGTTGGTAGCTGACGATGAACGTTTGCTTGAGACAGGCATGTTCTTACTAGTAGTTTTCTTTTCACTATCCAGTGCCATAATAGTAATTCAATAATCTAATCATTTAAGTATTAAATTAGTAGTCCATAGGATATCCAAATGATAACAGATGCCTTCTCTCAAGTCATTCTCCGGCATCTAAAATTCACAACAAACTTATTATACACATTAGTAGGCAATTAGGATTACTACATTGCAGTTACCTTCCTATATAAAGTACACTTATAAAAACATACCCACCCCTTAAACACCGTTTTCCTAAAGATTCGCGTTCCAAAGAATTATATATTTGAGCTTCATTTTTAAAAAAAACATTAGTCAGAAAGCAATTATATGCTTGTTTACGACATCATATATAACGTATATAATTAATAATATATAATTAATATCATATATGACGCCAGCCTGATCTATTATTTTTGCTTACTGAGCCTCCCTGAAGCAAAAACATAAACTAAACACAAGTCAGATAAACTACATATAATATTTATCAAGCAGCAAATATAAGTTAATAGAAATTTGTTTACAAACATTGAGTTTAAATGAACTCCGCGCAGTTCAAGTTCTTATTCCAAAGTTGCCTTACATTAAATATTGGAAACGCTGGCAGGCTAACAGCAACAACAACTGTATAGCAATTTTAAATATTCTTTAAGTAATTATTTAAGTCTTCAAAGTGTCGAAATAACTGAAATTTCGCTAACGCTGTCCTTTTATTTTTGAGACTGTATTTTACAAGTTTAACTAATAATTATTGTAATTTATCCGTAGCATCAAACGTACTAATTGTAAGTTATTTCTACTTTCATTGCCATTACACGCCTAGAATGCCATTACAGTCAGAATATACACCATGGATTGTTCAAGATGCAAAGCAATTGATAAGCTAAAACGTTGACTAATTTGAAGTGCATGAAAAAGTCAGTGAAATTTACGGGATCTAGTTTCAAAAATTTAAATTGATATTATTAATTTTTTGTGCAGCCCGCATGATACAGGGCAGTTTGCATATTTAGCGAAATTGTGTCGGTCTTGGTCGATCGGCCTTTTTATTACTGTATGTTCTAAATCTCTCATTTCAATACGAGCTAGAAATACATGTGTATTGGCAAATATACATGTGTAGTTATACATGTCTTCGCCTGTATAACTTAGTGTGAAAAGGATTGTCGCGGTCGATTGATCACGTGAGAGAGGAGCAAAAGAAAAGATTTCGGAGTATGTTTGTAAAAAATGTTTGCGTGTCGATCAAGAACAATTCTAATCTAGAATAGATTGTAACATTAAGCGACAATTAATTAATTATATGTGTAACGCTACTGGATTAAGTCTATAGAAAAAATTAAGTTGTGTTTGTAATAGAAACCAGAACGAGGCGATTGGTAGTGAGGCTGATAGATAGAAATCGTTGACTCTCCTGAATTCTATTCTAGTGGTAAGAAATATTGTTGCAGTCACGATAATCTACATGTAGGCCTATGTTCGATGCGCGTGATCGTCGAAATTTTAGTTCGCATAATAAAAGTATGAAGGAGTGTAATACCTGCATTTGTTGTCGTGGTAAAAAAAACAATATGAATATTTAAACGCTATGTATCTTTATACCGAGATAACCGAGATAACAGAGACAACCGAGACACCGGAATAACCGAGGCAACCGAGACAACCGAGACAGCCGAGATAGCGGATCGATCGATCTCGCCTTTCCCGGGGGAGGCAACGCCCCCGCCCCGAAACGCGGCGGCCTCAGTTGCCGGAGAAAGCCGCAACACATGTATGTATTGGCAAATGTCTATGTATATGTATTGGCAAATATATACAGTATATGTACGTAGGGGAACACTGTTCCCCTAGCTTTAATTTTTCGAGGTGAGTTCCCCTTCTAGAGAGTCGAGACCCATATGACTAAGATATATCACTAAGAGAGCTGTAAATACATTAATTACAGGAGGGCCCAACAAATTTTCACCGTTCCCCTAGCTCTCAATTCCCACTTCTACCACTGAGTACGTATATATGCATGTGTTGGAAAATATATTATTTAATATATAAATACATGTATATGCATCATAGCCGTAACCACGACCGAAAATCTTGGGGGGGACACAATCATTGGCGTATCCACGGGGGGGGGGGGGGGGCGGGAGTCTGCCCCCCTTAGGTCCGCCTATAAAAAATGTAAACTATATTCTCATTGTTTTTATGGCAATTTCTATGTGTAAATATGTATGTAAGAGCAGTGGTTAAGATGGGGTACTTAATTTCACTAGCATACACAGTACAACTACTGGCTGGAGCCAGTGGCGACGTCGTTAAGATACTCGACCGCGGATCAGTGTGTGAGGGGTTCAAATCCGTCACTGACATCGCTTTAGAGTGAGGAAACTGACGTTAGCACTAGCTTTACCAACTTTTACCTTTCAAAAATCGATCCACTGGCAGTGGCCTTGCCCTGTACGGTAGAAGCAGCGCAAAGCGCAAATTCATCGAGATTTTCTAACAAAACTCTGAATGATACTCTGAAATTGCATTTACAACTTTCAGAATTCAAAATCAAACTTAGTAATAGATTAATTATTATCAGACGTGGCTTCTTGGTCTTAAACAGAAATTTATCCATGATGCAATTATGCAGAACTTGGTTTACTGTCTAGGAATTTTTATTGTAACTAACTCCATTAGCTAAACATTTCTGCACGTTTTTCGGAGCATCTATCGATGGTTGATAAGTTCAAGTTTACCTCTCAAGATACAATAGGCCTATGCAGCTGCAAACTCTAGATCGATAGGCCAATATAGTTTCATCCCGCTTAGCTCGGCAAGTTGGCACTCTCCCATGTTTCGTCACACTCACTTAACATCGGTCGCTCAGCCCTACAGTCTCCTATATACTACTAAAGTATATGACAGTATATTGGAGTCTATGGCCGAGCATACGCAGAACAACTACAGCTATGCCAATAATTAATATCACGGAAGTATATCAGTTTACCACTCGATCTACAGCACGGCTCTATAAATGCTAGTAATACTTACACATGGAGTTATTGAGCGGCATTAAAAATACGCAACATTTCTTACATAAAGTATATATATTTGAGCCTAAATTCTGGAGGGGACGTGTATGCAAATGTCCCCTCCAATCTAAATTCTGGGGGGGACGTGCCCCCCCTGTCCCCCCCCCGGTGGTTACGCCAATGATATGCGTATTGTCCTACAATTTTTTAGAGTCTCTCTCGCTCTCTCTTTCTTTCTCTCTCTCTCTCTCTCTCTCTCTCTCTCTCTCTTTCTGTCTCTCTCTAATATTCCGCCAAATGATGGAATATCAAAGATAGGCCTACATATTCATACTCAAAGTGCTCAGTGCTGTCACTGTCCATAAAGAGAATTCCATAGATCAATTTTAGTTATAGGTTATAAATAATTAAAAGACTATGCGCGCGCCTTATCCATGCCTTATATGCACCTATCCATACCTTTTATAACACCTAGGCCTGTCTTATTTTAGGCCCCCTACATGTACAATAGTATAATTATCAATTTAATTTTTGATTTGTATTCGTTCATTTTTTAACTTCATGAATAATTTTACTGGCACACATGGTGGTGAAAAACATGCTTTTCGGCCGTGTTTTTTATTTTTGTGTTTTGCAGCTTTTTTGTTTTTTAAGGCTTAAATTAAGTTTCTGTAACACCTTTAAAGTAACATAATGCCTACCTACATGTTATTGCTAAATTTTTTTGGTATATTTTATGCTTAGATTTATAAATAGAGTTTATGAATAATTATAGTTTCTTACAGAAATAACAATTATCATTGGCTATATAAAATATGCAGTAATATATTAAGATGATATAATAATTGCATTATGCAATCATTAAATTACTATCTGTTAGGCCCAGTGATGAAAAATATGTTTTTGGCCGGGTTTTTGGTTTTTATCGGTTTTTTTTAACTCTTGAATTTCTGTATCAATTTTAAAGTACCATATAGCCTACCTATATGTTATTGCCAAGGTTTTTTGGTATGTTTTATGTTTGGATTTATAAATATACAGTGTGAGTAAAAAATGATAACACCTGCAAAAAGTTCGAATATCTCAGGCCATTTTCAATATTTTGCAATAAAACTTCTACCAATTACTAAAGGACCAATTTCTGATGGGGTGGCCGATTTTCATTCGTTTTGGTACATAGATTGACCAGTTATGCAAGTTTCAGCAGAGCAACCCCCCCCCCATTTTTTAATGTACTGTAAATATAAATTATATTTAATTCTATTTTTAGTTTGGCCCTGAAAAGGCCGTTGTAGTAGTTCAGAAAGAACCAATTGTATCTGCTAGCATTGCTGACTACTCGATATGCTTTCCTCCTTCTGCTGCGCAGGACTGCAATCGCTTTCGGAACGCTAGGACAGCCTTGTTGATCCCAGCTTGGGACACTCCCTCCCAGATTGACTGTAGCACTTCCTGCAGTTCTGTCTTGTTTTTAGGCATCGGCTGGTGTTTCTGATAGAGCTACAGCATGGTTCCCCAGACATGGTAATCCAGAGGATTTACATCGGGAGTGTTTGAAGGCCATTCATTCTTCTTAAAGAAATGCGGGTTTCCCTCTCTGATTCATTCCTGTGCATGACGAGATGCATGAGTCGGAGCACCATTATGCTGAAAGATGAAACCATTTGGTAGAAGAGCATAGCAATCATCAAGGAGCTTGGGAAGTAAAGTATTGACGTAATAGTGAGCGTTCAACTTTTCCTTCTCGCCAATGAAGTGCAATTTGCCCTTACTGTTTCGGAAAACGCCATTTTTAGGTAAAAATGGGGGGGTTGCTCTGCTGAAACTTGTATAACTAGCCCATCTATGGCCTAAAATGGATGAGAATTGGCTATCCCATCAAAAATTAGTCCTTTATTAATTCGTAAAAGTTTGATTTGAAAATATTAACAATAGCCTGAGATATTCGAACTTTTTGCAGGTGTTATCTTTTTTTTTACTCACCCAGTAGAGTTTATGAATAACTAGTTTCCTAAAGAAATAACATTTATCATATATATAAAATTTGTAATAATATATTAAGATGATATAATAATTTCATTGTGCAATCATTAAACTATTATCTGTTTGGACTAGTGATCAAAAAACATGTTTTTGGCCGTTTTTTAAAAATTGTTTTTTGTGTTTTTAAATTTTTAACGCTTTAAATAATGCTTTAATCATTTTTAAGTTTTGTAACAACTTTAAAGTAACATAATCCCTACATGTTATTGCCAAGGTTTTTTGGTAGTTTCTGAAATTTATCAATCATAAAGTCATTTTCCTGGAGAATAAATATATTGAATTTCTTTTATAGTTTGTTGCCAAAATATACCAACGAACCTTAACAATAACATAAAAGCCCTATACTAATTTAAAGTTGGTTCAGAAACTTAAGCATATTGAAAAGCCAAAGAAACTAATAAAACATCATTATCGTCAACTTCCCTTTGATGACAAAGTCCTAATCTGAGGCATGATGAAACTGATAAAGAAAACAGAAAAATTATGTTTGAGAAATTGAGACTGAGTGACTGACTACATTTAGGAATCAAATTCAGGAATCAAGGCTCATGAGTCAGTAACTGAGAAATATTCCATTAGTACTTTTGTTTTTTGTTCTTTGTTTTAAAACAAAAAACGATTAAAAACATGTTTAAAAACAAGCTAACATCTCACACCCACAGAAACACATTTAGATCTTCCGGTGTATTGAACAATTCACAAATATCTCGAAGGGCTCTTGTGCATAGATCGGTAGTGCATTGGGATGTTGAGATAAGAATTTACTTTATTTAATTAATTTAAAAAAGATATTTGAATTGTAAATTAGTTACGAGATATTTTATATATTATTTTAAAAATTAATAAGCCTATTCATTTAAATGGGAGGGTTGGTTCAACCGTGTAGTGTCCGAGTTGCTAAAGAATAGATCAACCGTGCACGTGACGTAAAGGCGACAAAGCACTCAAATTGGTGAGCGCGTAGGCTCTAGAAATTGCTACAAAATTTTCATAAACTAATGCAAAAGTGAAGGTTTATTCGTATCCAGACCCTAGATAAACTGGGATTCAAGGGAAAATGATGACTTAGATGGGAGGGTGGGAGAGAGATTCAAAGACATTTTTTATAACGGAAGTGATAGATTACAATATATGATTACCATATGTGGCTAAATTTAATTTTTTACCTTTTGAATTACGCCCTTGTCTAACTTACAAGCTGTAAGAGTCAAAATCATGATAAGTTAAGTGCTAAGCAGCATTTGGACTCTCCCGATTACAATGATTATTTAAATATTAAAAGTAAATTTGCCATAGATAGCAATGACTCTTTGTCGAGTATTCGTTATAAATTCTGGCGCTAGCGATTTTAAAAATGTTGTTTTAACTATTCTGCAGTTTGTGAAAAATTTGAAATTGAAAATTTGAAATAAAACTTTATGTACACTTTTTTATATGTATTCTGTTGTGTCACGTTTTGCAATGTAATTGTATATATGCGTGTTTTCTGCTAAGAATTGGTGAGTAAAAGATTATAAAATCTTGGTTTGACTAGATTTGTTCTTTATTAGAAGCCAATGCCTCCTAAAATTTATAATAATATCTATAGCTATATCTTGCAATCCTCCATTATAGTTATTTATACCACAATATTATTTACTATTAATTCAATATATTCTAAAATCTGTTCAATTGTGTTATCGTTAGCGACCACAGTAGATACTTAAAGAATCGAATTTTCACATTCACTAAATCCCTTAACTCTCACTGGAATTATTTATTTACTACTTTGCCAAAGAGAGCCCTTTCAGTGTTTCTGGCCTGAACTTTCTAATATACACAACTAACAAGGCCAATAGTTTATTTTTATATTCGACAAAATTGAAAATGTTTCGAGCTGCAAAATCTTGTAAATTTCTAATAATCAGCATACATGTAGCTACTACATAGCGTAAGATATATAAAAGATACTCAGAACAATAAATACACATAGAAACAAATGTACTCAACGAGACATAAAAACATAAGTAACAACATAAATATATACATGCAGTGTGTATACACAACGTCTAAAAACTTACGTATTCAATGTTGATCAATATTTTGCACATAATACTCCTATGCACAAAATCTGCCTTACTGGTCGATATGATCATGAAGAACCCCAAATTATAACTTGTAACGAATGAGGCAGAATATTTTTCTCAAATTCATGCATTAAATATATATTAAACTACAGTACACTCTTCAAAAAATTTCAACAACGAGCACATGTTCAAACTTTCATTTCCCCTATACCGGATAGAATCTTATATAGACTATCGCTATATCTAACTGGAGTTTAGCCCGTTCACATTCACCCTTATGCCTGTTCATGTAGAAATGTTGACGCATTTATTTTTAGTTTATTGTACACAACTGAGATGATGTTATAAAGTGTTCTCAAGAATGCTGTATAACACGTAGTGTTTAGTCAATTTCTGGTCGCACAGCAATGCTCTTGGTTAACAGTAGATTCAAGTTACAACAGCATCAACATAAATAAAGTTTTAACGACAGTGAAGCAAACACAAGTCAAAAAGCATTCAGACTGACCTATGACAACAAAAATATTTAATATTAATAGAATGATATTACGATAGGTATGCGTTGTAGTTTATTTCTAATATTATCCCGTTTCAACATTTAAATTTATTAGGACAGATTTAGAAGCGAACATAGAGAGCTATAATAATTACTAGTGACAGTAATTGCTTGTGTTTAATAAATGTAAGAACCATTCTTAGATCTAGCTCTGAATTAATCAGCTCTAGGTAACTGCTTAACAATGATTACAATACTAAAATTTATAATTTATTCATGTGTCCAAAATAAATAATATTAAATAAATGCTTAACTGGAATGTAGCTTCAATATCCATAATAGTTTTGTAAAAAATTACTGGTAAAAATTCAAATTATAAGTTTAAAGTAATAACATCGTTACAATTTTATACCACATCAAGACAAATATTCAAGGATAAAATATACTATTCAATACAAACCAGTTCTTCTACATGGCAGGTTCGAGCCACACACACACCTACCGTGTCGCATTTCAAGGTTACTAAAAAGCTAGCCATCTACCAACAAATTGAACCTATCATAACGGTAATACAACATAGTAAACCACTAAGGGATATTTTAGCTTCAAGAAATTTGGTATCCGATGTATCTGAACTAGTTTGCCATTAACTGCCTCAGTAAATCTACTGATGTAATAAATATTGTAATTATATAAAAACTGCTACCAATAACATTAAAATTTCATTAACATTAAATACGTCACTACTTCATTAAATAAAATTTACAAATAAAATCTACAGGTCTTCAATGATTAAATGCTTCACTAATAAAACCATTCATTATCATACATCAATCACCCAATAGTAAATAATTTTTAAATCATGCACTAAATAATAATAAAAATTAGAGTGCTACTGTCGTCCATGACAACATCAAGCACTATTGAGACAAATCCAAGCCACTACTTAAATCATAATATACAATATTAGCGAAACAGGAGTGAGCTGATAAATTAAATTACAGAATATAAGCGATGTATGTTACTACTAATTTGGATGTGATTTAATCATTGCGTGCTTAGTGCTAGTATTTCAAAATTGAGAATGACATCATCTTACACTAAAATAGACACATATATAACAGAAGCACACAAGGATGCTTGTATACAAACGACATGCACACACACACAAACAGACAGACAATCAGATGTACACTTAACATAGAGCCACAATCACAAACACTTCTGCTAGCACCAGTACCTTATAATTTCCTAGCATAAATATTCTAAAATACATTGATCAGACTTTCAACTACACACACAAGTGTTTGCATCACCGGCGTATACAAGCAAGCATATATCAGCTACAAGATATAATGGCACAACGTAGGAAGAACTACTTCACTGGTCGCTAATACTCCAAAAATTAGGTGTAATAAGAAATACAAGAGCATACTTTTTACCTGTTAGAGGCTACGTGCTAATGATTAGTTCCATGATTCACATTGTAGAAGTCTTAACCGCATTAACTATTAACCGTATAGGTGTCCATATTAAAGACTACCTATGATGATATAGTATGTAGGTATGATCTGACATTGCTTGAACATCCTGCTCAATCAAATTAACTTGTTTCAAGTATGACTACATCTATCAACTCACCAATCCAACAAAATTAGGATGTAGATTACAAAACATCATGATGATTTTGTACAAAATGTGCTATATTGATTAGTTTTTATGATGCCTATTGCTGTAATTGTAAATAAGTATAATTATAGTGGAATAAATGCATCCCAAATGGATCTACAATAACCACAGGCCAATCAAATTGAAGAAAAATCATACATGTGGAGAAATAGTTGTTTGTTATTTGGACATATGATATATAAGAAGCGGTGAAGTTCTCGTATATGTGTATCTGAGTATGTAGCGTATTCTTTTCATTATTAATACGTATAGAAGCATTAAAATAATATCCTAGCAGCACAACACTACAAAAAATTCAGAAGACTAAACATAATACATAATTGTCCTAGACAGAAATAAATACACATACACTGAAGGAGGTAGCTATTTACATGTTCAACAACTATAAACTAGACATATATAACAGAGAACAGAGAGAGAGAGAGAGAGAGAGAGAGATAGATAGAGAAAGAAAGAGAAGGAAAGTAATAGAGTGACAAGGAGAGAAGTCATCAGCATACAACTCTATGATATAGGCTATTACATTATTTACAAGCATGCCAAACATAGCCATTTCTATGACCTCAGTAAATAGAGTGAGAGAAGAAAGGTCACAAACAAAGGCAGCTATATACATGCATATAACATTACAAGAGAATAGGAGCAAAAATTATATTAAAAGGTTGAGTTAATGAAAACAAATAAACTGAATATCGAGTTCAAAGTAGTACAAAAATTAAGACAATTTCCTATACGACAACATTATGATACGTCACTAATCCCATTCTAATGTTAACCTTTTATACATCCTTGTATACAACAGTACACTCCTCTATTAAGCTACAAGGCTGCAATTTATAATTATATTCCTCCACTGTTGCATAAACACAAATACACAAGAAATGTACATTGAGGAGGTTTATTACCGCAAAGCATTTATCTTTGAACTGAACCTACTTAATGAGGTAGCTATTAATATTTCAAAATAGTAAGGTGCTTCAAAATTTGCATCTTAAAGTTTTTGCAAGACAGTTCGCTATGCCAGGAGCCTGACTACCAATGATCAAGAAAATTGTGAAAATTTGAGATATAGAACAGATATTTCCACTAAAGAAAAACTTTGCAAATTGCTATCATTAATTATTAATGTTGCATGATTTGCCGCATTCTATTTCTAAAATATACACTGCAATTTCTTGTACATTAAAACAATTTGGAAGTTTAGAAACGGATTCATTTGCTTTACTTGTTAAATTTAATAATTACGTCACTATAAGCCATTATTGAGCAACTTGTTCATTGCAAGCAATGAATAAATGCTATCATTCAGTTAATTATTTACTACAACGCCTGCAATTTTTGCAATTCCTGTAATCAAATTAGTATCCACTGGCGTTAAGATTAGATTATGATTTACGATTAAACCATAAACACACAGCAAGAAAGCATAATCATCTAGGAAAAAGATAATTTACGTTGCACTTCTACAATATTAATTAATGTATACAAAATGACCCTAATGAACAGAAATTTTTTGAAATCTTTTACTAAATTTGAAAAGATAAAAAATTATTTATTTCTTGAAAGGCAGACATTCTTCTCATCATAAGTATATATGTAAACTTCTCAATATATCTACCTATTCTGACAAATTGCTACATATGAATATACAACATTTAACACTCGTAGTATTAATGGATACTAAAATAGTAATGTCTAAAAACGGAAAGAAGCAATGATTGTCATAATGTACAGTGCGCTTGACAGAATTAAATTACACAACCAATCAAAAATAGCATATCACCGCACATTTCTACTGCAAATCAAATTACAGTTACAATTTCAAAATCACTTTCCAAGCATGAGTAATTCAAACAAACACTATTATACAATAAAATAGCAACATGCACATTCATATCAGCTCAGCCATAAAACCTCCAAATCCTATCCAAAAATCTCCAAATATGATACGGAAGTCTGAAACTATAAGAAAAAAAAGTTTCTCAAAAAGATATTTTGTGCATACCACATAACAAAAATTCATGCAAAAAAAATTTGAGAAAGAATAATACCAATCATATGTAGAGAATTACAGCCGTACAATATAATTTAAAAAAAACTCAAGTGAAGTTAATGACAGTTTCCTCACTCGAAAGCAATATCAGTGACGGGAAAGCCCAGGATTTGAACCCCGCATACACTGATTCGCAGTCGAATGAATATCTTACCGACATCGCCACTAACTCCAGCCAGTCATAATATTATTATCATTATTATTATTATTATTAGCCTAGTACTGTATCATCGCTTCAAGGTATTTCAGTTACAACCCTGAACAATCCTTATCTTTTATATTTGTGCAGCTATGATATAAATATTTGTAGTCGTATGAACTTAAAGAACACATTGAAACCACGATAATTCATGACCTTAAGGAGTGCATATAAGTGCGAATGTGGATATTAACATTTAAAGTTTCAGAACATCCATGGATACAAAATAATGATGATATTATAAAGAATGATATCCAGACTCAGCTAATTAACAATATCAGCATACATGCACACAATTTATTAAAATAACATATTATACAATTTCAGTCAATCAGATTTTAGAACATTATGGGACAAGCAATAACATCAGCACACGAAAGTACAGCATGACATGCATCGACATCAGTGTTTGATACCAAAGTACAGCCATTACAGGGCAAGCATCAACCTCAGAGCATGACACCAGTAAGGACAACAAATAATCTGATTATTTATTGTTTTAAGCATGTCGTCACCTTCTGACACTGTGTTTCAACAATGCAGCATATCTATCTGATATGAAATGTCCTAAGATCTTTAAATGATCTACTCATTTTCACAACTTTCAATCGCAATGCCTTAAGCCAAAAAACTAATGCAACTAATCCAAAATAAATCTGCATACAGACATCTGCATACAGAACTCAATCACGTTTCACATTAGTTAGTTAAAGTAGCAGAACCTTTAACGTTAACTAAAGAAACTGAACTTGAGAAGCATGTAGAAATGTGCTGAATTGATTGAATGTCTTGACTTGCTGTTAGCTTTTAACTACTTCATATGGTGGTTTATTTGGGCTGTTTGCTTACGGCACATGTCGTGCTTTCGTGCTTTCCTTTTTCACTTTATCTCATGTATTACTTGAGTATGATGTAACCTAAAGTGAAATAAATATGATTCAATTTAACCTTAGCAGCTGAACAACAGAATCAAAACAAAAGAAAGTCATCTAATTATATGCTGAGCAGAGATGAAATCAATTTGATTCAGCACTATTTGTCAACATGATGTAAAAGTTAATATCAATTCCAGTGACTCAATCAGCGACATATGAAGTCAAAACATTTCATACATTAATAAACATTGCATCGAAGTGCAACCTTCCCTATAGACTATACATCCAAATGCAACTTTTCCTATAGGCTAAGACTAAAACTTGATTATAATAACAAAAGATCAAATTTACCTTTTATATATCAATAAATTAATCAGCTGCTGGGTGACAAACTTTATAGAAAAATTAACATTTATTTCATAAATACCGAGCACACTATCATAGAGACATTATTCTAGTATTTATATTTGTAACATGCAATTCAACAATCGATTCATGATTGTATCACAAATCAATTCTTACCAAAGTTTAGAGCAATGCAAAAAATATGGCAGAATATCATTACATTCAATATAAATTCAGTTGACACTAAAACCTGCATTACAGGAAACATTTTGAGTAAAAATTTAATCAATTTGCTTTTAATTTTCACTTAAAACTATTGCTAAACTATTACAGAGCTATATGTAAGAAATATTTAGAATAAGCACCTCCATAGTTTAAACAAGCAACCATGTTCACCCTTATTAATAGTATTAATAGCAAATACCCCCAATAAAACTGGCACATGGTTAAAAATTGAAAGAAACTTCTAAAGTTCATTTGCAGCAAATGTCTCAGTAGCGCAGGTGCTAGCAAAATTAATATTATTTAACTTGCAATGACTGTCATGCAATAGAACTTAAAAAACAATATATACATATATATATACATATATATATATATACATATATATATACATATATATATACATATATATATATATATATATATATATATATATATATATATATACATACACATACACACATACTTACATACAATAACGTACACAACCATATTAAAAGCCTTGCAAACACAATGTTATAAACTGCACAGTTTGTAATGCATATGAAATAAATACACAGTAAAAAAACACTGTCTCATTAAAACGTTACAATTACAGCTACAGTAAATTCCGCATCAGAATTCCTCACCTGACCTACAGTAGTTAACAGTCAGTTATTATAGCCCCTTTAAATATTTAATTTCATAACAAAATGTTACACTCAGATCTAACATAAGAAGGAAACCACAATTTATTCCTGTGATTTAATTTCATCAAACAGAACATCATGGGAGATAGGTGGCAGCGTAATGTTCTATTTAGCTTATTACATATAAGTTTAACACCCAGGTTTAACTAAAGAGGTGCTTCCAATTCACTTCAGATACGACAAATGACGAGCCTTTCATCTCAAGCAAGAAGCCATCTCCTCTCTGACTCATAGAGTAAGTGCCCATATGGTTAGTTTATAGACTGCCATCAATATACTCTTCATCCAGCGTAGAGAGACATGCAGACACCTCGGTCAATAGTCTGGTAGTCCTATCCCCCACCCTCTCCTCCTCCACGCTAACCCCATCAGCGGGAGTCAGCAGTCCCGTGTCAGTGTCACGAGGCGTCATCAGTGCGGTGACACTGGCATCCACCAGCGTCTTTGACCCAGTGTTACCACAATCAGCCGACTGAGATGCCTCCACGGATCTGAGGCCTTCGTCTTCCTCCATCTGGTGGCTTGCTGGCGAGGATGAGATGGGCGTGTCAGTGGGGTCGGGGGTGGGGGGTGAGTCAGACAGAGGGGTGTCAGAGGGTTCAGGAGTAGGAGGAATGAGCAGGGTGGTCCATGACGCTGAGCAGGGTAGTTCAGTAGAGGAAGACTGGACGAAACATGGCTGTAGAGCAGCTAGAAAACCACTGCTTGATACTCTGTATTGTTCACCACAGCACTCCTCAAGAGATCTGTACGACAACAACAGCAAAAGTCATCTATTGAAGTGTCTTAAACAACACAAGTCAAACAGATATTTACAAAGGTGGGCCAAAATTCAACTAATAAGGTAAACTAAAAGTTAAAACTACTGTATTAGCTACACTTTACGTTGAAAGTCTTTTAATAGAAAGCTACAATAAATCTTTCATTCAAGCTTTAAAAAGAGAAGATTGTGATTGTGAAGACTGTGAAAACAGTGAAGACTATATCCTAGATGGAATTTTAAATGGAATATATATGACTTTATTTGAGGAAACAAGTCGCTTATAAATAAAATGTATTTATTTTGCTGAAATTCAAATAATTATATATATATATATATATATATATATATATATATATATATATATATATATATAGCTTTTAAGTTTTTGTTAGAACCAAATATATTAGGTTATTAATTGGTCTATTGTTTGCATTAGACATTAGATCTGCCTTTGGCAGGTGCTATGTTATATTTTCTACTACAACATTATGGAATCCTCTGCTGCAATATCTTAGATCTTGTAATGTATCAGTACTTTCCACGGAAACCTACAACCCCATAGGTCAATATTTTGACCCTCTTGTCTCGAATCATTGACTTGCACTTTTTAAACTCATTTTCAATTCAGTCTTTGTCAATTCAGTCACCTTCGTGCGGTACTCTAGTGTCCGTCGGTGCAGTCTGCTTGAGACATTCCAGATATTGCTTTATGACGAAGAATAGGATGTTAAATTCTTACTTATCAATTTACTGCCATTTAGTTGGACAAAAAAAATTACTGATTATTTAATTATATATTTAATTATTAGCCAATAAAGCACATAAACTGACACATATGGTCTTAGCACTCTACATTACAACAAATTTTTGTGTAAATGAAATAAATTCTATATGGAAAGTATCTTAACTTTTCATTTTACATTTTTACTTCTTACTGTCATGCTAACTACCGACTTAGGAAACCAACCTTTTGAAGTAGGCTTGATCAAAGAAGGCATGCAAATCTAGATCAAGCGTAGTGCCACGTCGTTTTCGTGCTATAAAAGCCTTGCGCTTCCCTGAACCCTGAGCAAGCACACGTTGACCGCACGTCTTCCTCAACACAGCCACTCTCATGCTCACTGCAGCAGCTGTTGCACACACATAGAGTTAGCATAACATCTGTATAGGACAATTTATCCCAACTAATCATCCATAGTCAACAATAATCACATTCATCTTTAAATAACTCATGCAACCATGTAAGTTATAATCAAAAGTTACTCTACGCATAATAGTAATATAAGAAAAACAACAAAGCACAAAGCAAATCCACACAATTTAGCATTACACAGGAAGCGAAAGGAGTGCCAACAAACATTGCTGGCAAATCTTGAAAAATCACAATTCCACATTTAAAATTCTGATATTTATCAATTAAAGAATCCATACTGGAGTCCTGAAATGCATAGCACAAGGGTCCTTCAGGCCTGGAGTGCATCCACAAAGTAGTGCTTAAAGCTTATTCATTTTTTTTAAAAAACATTCAATAAATTACTGTAGACCATCACTGATATCGCTTTCGAGAGATGAAACTGACGTTAACATTAGCTTTATGGCTTTTTAATATAGTAAATTCATATAGATTTATCCTAGTAAATATTAGTTGCCAACTAATATTTAAAAACACTATTAGCCAATGAAGTCTTCCAGCTAAAGCAATTTCAAACTTACTGCGACTAGACATGTTAGGTGTTGCGAGTTTTCCACCAGCCTTGGATATGCTTCGAGGAGGGGAGGAATTACGAGATGATGCTGCAGACACCGTCGCTGAAGCAGAGGTTTTCCTGTGTAATTTTGGCTTAGAGCCCGGTCCTACACGTGAGTCGATCTTCTGCACATTCAAACATACATACTTATAAGAACAATAAACTTCATTTGTGAAGTCAAAAGTTACATAGTACAACTAGTCAAAAAAACTAGCTTAACAAACTTTTTAACTAGTTAAAAGAGACCACAAAATAACAATAAACATGTGGGCATGCTGCCATGCTTGATAGTTTTAGTCAATCTTTCATTAAACAACACGATACTTAAAGTAAATGAATGCATCAAGTAACATCCCTGTGTTGTGTACGGGTTGTTTGAAGAATTGACCAACCGGTGACTTCACTTTCCGTAGAAGATGACTAAAACACTAAAATATGCACCAAAGTCAGAAAGGGCATTCAGTTTGTGAGAGCCTAGGCTTCTGAAATTACTACAAAAATTTTAATGAATGGTAAAGTCTCAAATAGGGGATTGACTGATGATTGATATGACGTAGGAGAGAGGATTTGAGACAGTCTATTCGTATCCCGACCCTAGTTAAACTGAGATTCAAGGGAAAATAATGATGATGAGTACATCTAGTAGCAATCACAAGTCAAACCAATATAACAAGGAACTTACATGAGACCAATCTTTAACACCGGACAGCTTGTTGGTGTTCTTGCGGAAGCGTTTAACAATGAGCACACACGAGTTACAGATGAAGCCTGAGCGCTCCTTGCTCGACACTTTAAAGCACTCCTCAAACGTGTTCTCATACCTCCTACTCTGAGTGAAACGAGAGCTCGACGATTTGGTGCGACATATGCAGCACCCAGAGCTGTTCCTGTACACGGCCTTAGAAGTCGACATGATCATATAGTAGTCTGTATGACACCTGCAACATATATATTTAGAATTACAATCATTAATCAACAACAACCCAAGGTGGGTGCGGGTGCTCATGCACTATGGTTGAGTATGATCTAGGATTGTATACACCATATTTCATTTAATATAAAGATAGTAACAATCAAACAATCAACAAATCTACCTTCACAGATACATTTCCTATGACTGACAGGAGAGTTGTACAGAAACATATGGATAAAGACAAACTTTTAAATATTATCATTTTTCCCCTACAGAATGTTCATGTACATGATGGTTTCTCAGCAGCGCTAAAGCTGTCATGGAATAACAATAACTACATTATAAATTTCATAATGTAGTTTTATCATTAGATCACATTGTTCCATTTAAGCATGACATCCGTACATGCAATTTATTTAACTATTTCCCACATGCAAAGATGATCTTTCCAGTTACCGTCCTATTTCCAATCTTAACTTCATCTCTAAACTTCTTGAAAAGGTAGTTTATACCCATTTATGCACTCATCTTGATTATTTCCCTTCTCTCTCTCATTCTCTCTCTGCCTATAGAAAACTCCATTCTACTGAAACCGCTCTTCTTCGTTTACATAATGATCTTAGCTTGGCCATGAGTAGTAAACAGGTTTCTGCCTTGGTTCCTCTAGATCTCTCTGCTGCCTTTGATACAACTGACCATGGCATCCTAATAAATAGGCTTAAATCTTGTTTTGGCATATCTGATTCTGCTTTTTCCCTTCTCACATCATATCTCTCGTATCGCAAACAATCGGTTGTTATTGGTCAAAATCGCTCTTCTGAACTACCCCTCCTACGCAGTGTTCCTCAAGGTTCAGTGTTAGGTCCATTGCTCTTCTCTTTATATATCACTCCTCTTAGCTACCTGCTTGCTCAGTCCTCCATAAATTTTCATTTCAATGCCGATGACACAGAACTATATATTTCCTTTTCTAATCATGATTCTGATCAGAAACTGGCTCACCTCTCATCCATTCTAGACAAGGTTTATTCCTGGTTTTGTGCTAACCGTCTTGCTGTTAATCCCTCCAAAACTGAATGTATGTACTTTTTAATTGGCACTCCTTTGCAAAGAAGTAAAATTACCAATAACTCTGTTAATTTTCAGAATCTTGCTCTGTCACCTTCTCGATCTGCCAAAAACCTTGGAGTCATATATGATGAAAACCTTGACTTTAAATCCCATATCTCTTCAGTTTGTCGCGCTTCTTTCTTTCAGATTCGTCAAATATGTCCATCCCTTACTAGAAACTCAAGCCACTATCCTTGCTAATTCTATAGTTCATTCAAAGCTCGACTACCGTAATTCATTATTACATGGGTTGCCTACTTCTCTCAATCGTTTGCAGCACGTCCAAAATTCTCTTGCACGTGTTGTTTGTAAGTCCTCTAGACTTTAATTTCGCTCTTTCTCTACTTCGCAGTCTTCACTGGCTCCCTGTTAATCAACACATAAAATATAAAATAGCTCTATTAACTTTCAAAACTCTGCGATTTGGCAAGCCTTCTTACTTACCTGAAATTCTTATTCCCTAACGTCCATCACATACACTTCGCTCCACCGATGCCAATCTTCTCTCAGTTCCAAATGTTCTCACGTCATTGGGCAGACGTTCATTTTCTTACGCAGCACCCACAATCTGGAACTCTTTACCTGCTAATCTTCACTCTTGTTTTTCTCTTTCAACATTCTCCAGCAAGCTTAAAACTTACCTTTTCCCACCATAGACACAATCAATCTACCTTGACCATTTTTTTTTTTTTTTTCTCGCTTTCGTTTAGGACCTTACTTCTCCTCGGCACATTTCTTTCGCAGATTGGTCTGGGTGAATTGATCTGTAGTGACGTGTGCTGTTGGGGACGTCCCTGACATCATCCCTGGATGAGGAAATGGACGTTATACCTTTATTATTATTATTATTATTATTATTATTATGCAATTTACCTAACTATTAAAAGAGTTAACTTTTGTTCAGAAATTAAGCAGATTGATCATATCAGCAAGTTTCCAGAGTTGTTATCAAGGGACCAAGAAAAACTTTTAACAGGCAGTCTTAAGTTACTAACTTTGCAAGTATCAAAAAAATTGATTTAAATTTAAGGTTCAGGAGAAGCTTAGTCGTCTGCCGACTACAACGTTATTTAAAAATAAGACAAAGATCATATATCCGAAAAATAGTTTCATAAATCATTTCTTGCACATTGCCAAGTCATCTGCAGATTAAAGCTTTATTCAAAAATAAGAGGAACAGGATTATACTATCTGAAAAATGGTTATCATTTTTTATTTAAAATTAGTAAGATAGACTTCATTTAATATTTCCTAGAAATTGTTTGACTTATGCTAAAACTCTTTACAATTCCAACAAATTTGCAGGTAATATGTTTCACAAAAACACTGTCCATAAGAGATAAATATTGGTTGGTGCACTTAATATATATCAGAAGCAGGAACACACACTAATATTGAAATCAAATTAACGAGAATATATGTTAAATATAATTGACGCCAAGTAATAAAGATATATATGAGATCAATAATGTTAGTCAATATCAAATCAGATATTAGCGGCGAGTTGTATTTTTGATTAACGCATATAAATCGCATATAGGTCGTTGATTCAAATCCTGAAATACTTAATTGCCGCATTCAAGGCCAAAGCGGGATTTCTATTAATTCAACTACAAATTTACGTATAGAAATTCGATTTCTAACATAAAGTAGGCTTAAAGGAAAATATCAACGATTAACTGTCGTTATCATCTACACCGAAAATTTATTGTTTAAACCCTTAAATCGTTGATAGAATAATTCAAGGCCAACACGTGTGATGGTCATTCACCGGCCTCCATTCATCCATTATTCTCGATCATCTCATTATCATAATCTTACACAACTTAAAATTACTACTTACCGAGTAGGACAACCGAAGATAAATAACTCTATCGATAGAGAAGTCTGATTGTAGCGATAGAGTACGTGTAGATCGCAGCGGCAGTCAGGATGTTGGTCTGAATTCGTCTAATTCTTCACAAAATTCTTCAATGAATAAATTCTTTCTTTTACAACCAGGACCTAAGCGATAACAACTTACGCCAGCGTAACTGCGGGCTTCCGTTAAGTTGTGATAAATATATATCGAAGTTATACTGGTTTAGGAAGTCGCTAAAGAAGTTAAAATAACCGTACATTGTTGGGAAATGATCATCTATCGGTGGTAATTGAAATAAACAAATAAGTTAAATAATAGTAATAATTATAACTAGTACAAAATATAAATATAATAAATACAATATGACACACTTTTATGTCTCACTTGATTAAAGTGATGCAGCCTGCTGTTACTCGGTCTTTTAAATTAATTACTCTTGTGAGACCTAGCTTGCCTTCACGCTCTAAGCTATATCTAATCTTTCTTTCCAGCACACTGCACCGCAGATCTGGAATTTTCTCCCATTCAATCTTCTAAAGTCTTCGTTTGAATCACACACACACACACACACACACACACACACACACACACACACACACACACACACACACACACACACACACATATATATATACATATATATATATATATATATATATATATATATATATATATATATATATATATATATATCGTCCTTTGCTTTCCTATGAGCAGTTTCATAGGCAGTTGAAGACCTATCTTTCCATCTCTCCCTTCCTTCAGGTGTTAATGAGTTGCGACCAGAGCCTAAACCTCCTTTTCTATAATCCCCTTAAATTTGGACAGATTTTCTGGATTTTGGAATTTGCACCGTTTTCGGACCTTCTTTTTGATCGCTTCTATGTGTAATGGAATTTTTGGCAACTCAGACATATAACTGGCGAGGCAAATCGCGTATAACGGGGGGGGGGGTGAGGGCAGATCCTCCGACAACTAGCATGTGAAGAGAAGAAAGATATATGTATGTATATGGCAACAAATTAAGGCATCATCAGATTCAGTATAAATTAAATTAACCAACTTAAAGAGAGTAAACTTAAAATACAACTACGAATTAACGGAAGTTTCATTCGCTTACTATTTTGTGCTTGCTTCTTTCGTGAAATAAATAGCCTCCAAGTTCTGACCAATAATATGAGTGCTTTCAAAATGGCCCAATCAGAGAGAATATTCGTTGAAAGCTTTAATAATCTGCTCAATGATTGCTTGCGACGCTTATAGCAAGCAACAAACTGCAGCCAATAATGAGCGCTGGTACTAGTTTATAATATTTAATGGTCAGTTCCTCAAGGCCATTACTTCCATTCAACCAATAATAGTCGAATATTGCAATTTGAGACAATGAAAATTAAATCAGTCAAAGTACGCAAAATGTCCTTGCAACCCAAAGATATGACTGGAGGTTCGTTCGCTGAACTCGAAAATCGGCTTCAATCGTAAAAAGATATATATATATATATATATATATATATATATATATATATATATATATATATATATATATATATATATATATGTAATTATTATTATAATCTCGTACATTCACAGGACTAGTTCCTGTGAATGTACAAATTTCCTCGCGCTTTTAAGCGAGCAGTTTTAAGCGTGCATTACTCCATTGCTTAAAAAGCCCACATTGGATAAGGAACTGTTGTCGAATTATACAGGCCTATATCTAATCTGTCATACATATCTAAGCTCACTGAAGGAATTGTTCTTCAGAGGCTTTCTACTCATCTCTCTTACAATGATCTATTTAATAAGCATCAAGCTGCTTATACTAAGCATCGTTCAACTGTAACGGTGCTTCTATCTGTGTGCAATTCTATTGTTAATGCCATGTGCACACAACGCTTAACTGGATTATGTATGCTTGATCTTTCGGCCGCTTTTGATACCATTGATCACAATATTCTTCTGGAACGTCTTTCTTCCTGGTTTGGTGTTTGTGGAATTGTTCTTGATTGGCTTTCCTCCTATCTGACGGATCGTTTTTTTAGTGTGAAAGTGATGGAGTACATCTCTTCGCCTTCTCACTTAAAGTATGGTGCGCCTCAAGGCTCCGTTCTTGGTCCTATCCTCGTTAACCTCTATACAACACCCCTAAGCACTCTAATCTCTTCTCATTCTCTTGATCATGAACTATATGCTGATGACACTCAAATGTACACTTGTTTCACCCATAACTCCTATTCTAATGCTGAACCCCTCCTGCAACAAAGTTTTCGGTCTATATCCTCTCGGATGTCTGCTAATTTCTTGGCACTTAATCCATTTAAGGCTGAATTCTTGTTGGTCGGGACACCTCAACAGCTTCTGAAACTGAATGGGAAAACTCTTTCGTTATCTTCGGGTATTAAAATATCACCTGTTTCTTCTGTGAGAAATCTCGGTGTTATCCTTGATAAACACCTAGCCTTCCACGAACGCATAACTAAAACTTCACAAGCATGTTTTTTCCACATCCGTGATCTTCGTCGAATACGTCCATATTTGTCACGTGAGACAGCTGCTACAATTGGTGCTGCTCTTGTGGTGCAATCGAAGTTGGACTACTGCAATTCCCTGTTTTTAAATCTCCCTGGCTGTGAGATTGATCGGTTGCAGCTTGTTCAGAATTCTCTTGCTCGAGCAATTTTTTGTAGTTCCAAGTACTCACATGTTACGCCTATTTTGAAGTCTTTGCACTGGCTAAAGATTAAAGAGCGTATCATTTACAAAACAGCTTCGTTAACCTATAAGTCCATCACCATCCCTGCACAAACTTGTATGTCTCACTTGATTAAAGTGATGCAGCCTGCTATTACTCGGTCTTCTAAGTTAATTACTCTTGTGAGACCTATCTTACCTTCACACTCTAAGCTATCTAATCGTTCTTTCCAGCATGCTGCACCTCAGATCTGGAATTCTCTTCCTTCCAATCTTCTGAAATCTTCATTTGAATCACATCAGCCTGTGCTTTCCTATGAGCAGTTCCATAAGCAGTTGAAGACCTATCTTTTCCAACTCTCTTTTCCATCCAGTGTCCATGAGCAGCGACGTGCGCCTAAACCACCTTTTCTTTAACTCCCTTTACTTTGGACTGAATTTCTGGATTTTGGAATTTGCCCCGTTTTTATACCTTCCTTTTTTGCTCGCCGACTTTATTTTGTCTCAATAGTGCTCCATGTTGTCATTGATGACTGTAGCACTCTAATTGTTGTTGTTATTATTATTATTGGTTCGATACACGGAAAATACACTAACTTACCACAGCTGAACCAAATTACCATCAACTGCATGGATACACGGAAAATGGACTAAATTATATATATATATATATATATATATATATATATATATATATATATATATATATATATATATATATAAATGTTCGAGATTTTACTCTCAGATGCGCGCGGCTGGGATTCGAACCCACAAGAGTTCAGTTTACTCCAGGATCTATCACGTATCATTTAAATCTTCATGACGTTACCCCTACGCTATTGAAACATTAAATAACTAATAAATTCTATTAACTAGGTAATTTATACAATATAATAACAATAATAGAAACAATTAGAGTGCTATTGTCATCAATGACAAAATCGACCACTATTGTTGCAAAATCAAGCCGGCGAACAAAGAGAAGGTCCAAAAACGGTGCAAATTCCAAAATCCAGAAAATCAGTCCACAGTAAATATATGGGTTTAATTAATTAAACATCCGATGTTAAATGTAATAGATATCAACATATAGTTGATCATTTCACAAAAATGTGTCATGAACTTTTGATCTCCCAGTGCTTTGTTTTTCAAAAACACGAATTTTTGATAGAATGGTAAATACTTCTTATTATATTATATCTATGGTAAATACAATGCACATAACCTTTACCTTTCAAAGGTTTTCTAACTTTTCTTATTGGCTAGAATTTATTTAGAAATCGTTGTGTATAATTAATTTAATAATCTTTGTATAATACAATAATTTATTTAATAGTAATAATTAAATTAAAAAAGTTATCGAAAAAAATTATTATTGCATGATATATTGTACTCAGTAAGAAGTAGGAGCAGCAATACATA
The DNA here is from genome assembly GCA_905160935.1 of Enchytraeus crypticus. Classification (NCBI taxonomy): domain Eukaryota; kingdom Metazoa; phylum Annelida; class Clitellata; order Enchytraeida; family Enchytraeidae; genus Enchytraeus; species Enchytraeus crypticus. The sequence goes on along the minus strand of CAJHZI010000308.1, from coordinate 306,563 downwards.
GTTACTGAGTCATTATTAGCCTAAATACTGTTGAGAGGTTTAAGTAATTTCTCGTAGTAATATTGTGATTTATTTTGATGTAGCACGGGCACAACACGGACATCTAAATGGCCATTATTGTAAAGTAATCGCAAGGGAAAACTATTCTTTCGCTATCGTCCGATTTTACAATATCACCCGTTTCTTCAAATAGAAATCTCGGTATTATCCTTGACAACACCGTGATCTTCGTTGAATGTGTCCATATTTGTCAGGTGAGACCTCTGCTAGAATTAGTGCAGCTATTGTGCAATCCAGCTTGGAATACTGCAATTCTCTATTTTTAAATCTTCTTGGCTGTGGGATTGAGCGGTTACAGTTTCTTCAGAATTCTCTTGCGTGAGCTTTTTTGTAGTTTCAACTACTCAAATGTTACACAGGTCTACTTTAAAGTCTTTGCACTATAGGTACGGTTAAAGAGCATATCATTTATATGTCGTCTTATTTAACTCATAGCGATACAGCCTTCTGTTCCTCAGTTATCTAAATTAATAATAATACTCTTGTAAGACCTATCTTTTATTCAAAGCTCTGAGCTATCTAATCGTTTTCCAGCATGCTGCATCGTGCTTCTTTTTAAGTCTTTTCCATCCATTCTCCGGAAGTCTTATGTAGTCTATAGCTTGTTAAAATATGGCTTCTAAGGTGGTTTCCCATTGCCTTGGTCAGTTTCTGCTTGATCTCGTTTACCAAACGTGCAGTTAACGGTTAGTCTATACTGCAGCGTCCCGGACTCAACATGAAAGATATAATAGCCTATAGCAGCTATTGAAAATTTCTCAAAATTTCTTTTTGAAAGTATTTTCAAAATGTTATTTGTAGAGCTCTGGAGAGCTGTTTATTATACTTATAAAATAATTTTGAAAAGCCATTTATTTAGTATTTTTCTCAAGCTTTTAAGGAGTACATTTCTAGCTGAACAGTGGGCCTAGCTGAACTTTAGAGGGTTGTTAATATATGGATAGGCTACAGGGGCGGATCCAGGAATTTTTTAAGGGGGGCCCGAAAATTTTTGAGTGTACATTTTTTTGCTTACGCCCCGCCTTCTTCGGGACATGTGACTCAACCAGACAAATTTCTGTGGGGGGGGGGCTCAAAATTTGTTCAATATGGCGTTTGGCTCATAGAGTGAGTGTATCCCCGTACCTTACCCCCCCCCTGCTCATACCCGTACTAAAGTCAGGGGAAAACTTTTATCCTCCAATGCATTAGTTCAAGTGAAAATTGAGCTAGTGAAACGCTCAACATTTTTTGGACCCCTTCCATTATACAGGACTCCTAGTATATTCTAGAAAAAAATTGAGCTATTGGAACTGCGTTCCCTGTCATACCCCCCGGGCCTCCCCCCCAACCACTGCCATTACTAACACATTACACATCGAAATTGCAATAGAAACAGTGAAAATATACCCTGTCTTACCCTCCCCCTGCCCCCCCTAACCACTGCCATTACTAACATATTTAAACATTGAAATTGCCATAGAAACAATGAAAATATACCCTGTCTTACCCCCCCCCCCCAACCACTGCCATTACTAACATATTTAAACATCGAAATTGTCATAGAAACAATTAAAATATAGTTTTAAAAATTTTATCATCGGACCTAAGGGGAGGCCTGGGCCTCCTGGATCTGCCACTGATAGGCTATATAATTTACAGGTTTAAAATTTACTTTATAGGCTATATAATTTACAGGTTTAAAATTTACGGGCTCTCTAATTAACTAAATAAACGGAAAGCAAATTAGTTCTTAATAAAATAATAAAAGAGATAAAATAAAAAATTTTAAATTTAAGATTGGGGAGAGGCTAAGATCCCCTATCCCGCTGACTACAGTTCTGATAGACATAATAAGCATAGTACTTTATTTAATTTCACTCTAATTGAATACACTTTTTCATTTTACAGTATGAGGCCATTCAGTTCTAAACTATTAAGATATTAAACTGATTCTAGAGTAGCTTAATTGAAGTTATATCGAGATGTCTGCTAGACACAGTAAAATCCAACTTCAGGTGTTGTCGCTGTATAGAAGATTTTTGAGAGCTGCCCGAGACAAGCCTGGTGCTGTGGATCATGTTAAACAGGAGTTTCGTAAGCACTCGTCGATACCTCGAACTGACACTATCCTCATAGAGCACAACATCAGAAGGGCCGAGCGACAACTTAGGATATTAACTAATCCAAGCGTTAAGAGCATGGGTGTTTTCTATCAACTTCAGTCTGGTAGAGAAAATATTTCGCCATCAGTTGCAGATAGTTTAATATTTAATAAAGGATTAGATTCGGCAACTAAATACCATACATCTGACACCGAGAAAGACGGTAAAGAAGTATCGACAGGAAAAGGTAATGAAAGTAAGACTGAGAGTGCAACATCTTCTAGATTAGATTTAGGACGAAACATTGTGCACAGTGATAATGTGCAGTACTCAACCAAAAGAGATTTTACAAAACTTGAATAAAGTACACACTTGTAATCTTATTCAGTTGTTATTGTATTTCAACGATTAACAATATAGTGCATCACTGTCTGTAACTGTTCTACTGAATGTCTACCAAACTTGTTAATAAAATGTGCTCGATATTTATTTTCATTTTATTGTCAGTGAATGACTCAGTGAACAGCTGAAATTTTGTGAACATTGTAATAAAAATTTAGTTGACTCTGTTTTCATTTTAGGTTTATTTTCACGGGAAGCCAAGTAATGCAAGTAAATGTAATGTAAATCCTATCACATGCTGGAGAAGAAACTAAAGATATGAAATAAATATGCATTGAAAAAATAACTTATATTTAGATATATCATTACAAATATTTGTAATATATATTGTTTTCTCAGGGAATGACGCACCTTCCCAGTAAATATTAGTCGAAGCTGAGGAAGGCATAAGAGGCTCACATTGTTATAAGCAGAATCCCCAAGAATAATGGTATATCAAAACGAATGTTAGCGATGATTTAAAGATCCACGCTTATGTGGACATACATGACTAGGAAAGCGGAAGACAGAGAAGAGTGAAGGCGTTATATACCATGGACCTGCCAGTAGGCAGTGCACTAATATATATACACATATATATATATATATACATATATATATATATATATATATATATATATATATATATACATATACACATTTCCCGATATTTTCCTTCCTTAAGGTCCATGTTTCACATCCATAATAGCGTGGTCGAAACCAAGGTTTTCACTATCTTTATCTTAATTTATCTAAGATTTTAAATTTCAAAAATTGATTAAATTATGCAAAAACTATAAAAATTGTAGCATATTTATGTTAGTGCAACTACAATGAACATGTCAAGGAATAGGCCCCATCTCAAATTCATGGATTACAATTGTCCTTAAATTGATATCGCACATAATTTAACCCATCACAAAAACTATAGCCGGATGTCTCTAGATTTTAAGTAGAAATTTTATCATGTAATTTCTTTTTAAGTCATAGTTAAAGTTCACTGTATAAAGAAAGCACATATAAATTAATTAGTTTTGACACAGCGAGAGTAAATTAACATCATATATCAGTGCATTAAGATTACTCGGATAAACACTAGACTAGCATCCCACTAAAACAGAGAGGAGTATATATAATAAGCAATCGTATATATAACATTCACAAAAATTTTGCACTGCATTTCTTCTCTTCTAAAATAGAAAACGTTTGTCTTTCTATTCAGAGCAAGTTGACTCTAACATATGAGTATTTATATCTAGAACTCACTACACAACTCCCATTTGCATCTAAACTATTTGGTGCATGACAACTAAAGAATGCAAGTCAAAGGTCATATCCATAAGAGAGGTGTATTTTGTAAACTACACAGAATATTTCTCTTCAAAATATACTAGTGCCATATCTAATATCAATGTAAGCGTCGATAGTATCTACACTAAGCAGTTTTAGGCTACTCTTATATTTAAGCAAATTACAACACAAAACTAATAAACAAATTGTACAAGAGCTGCTTCCTTCATCTAGTGCAACGATATGAAGTATAGGTCCTTTCTCAATCTAGCGCTTGCTGGCACCAATTCACTACCTGCACACAAAGGAATCAGTACATGAATGATATATTTGCTATGAATTCAATTTTATTCCGATTCCAGAAAAAAATTGTAATTTAAAAGCTGTGATGAACACTGATAGCAATTCTAGTGATGTCTGGTATTTAAAGGTAATTGTTGATGTAAAGACTCAGGCAAATGTAAGAAATAGTACATTGCAGAGTTTTGATTATATCTTTTTCAATGATTTTTGATCAAATAATAGTTAAACAGTTGTAATAAATTTTACCCACTTGAGCAGATAAACTGCATATACTAGTAGTATATTAAAAAACCTAACTAATTATAGGATTAAAAGATCAAATATTAAGCACTTCATCTACACTGCTCTTGGTTTCTGAAGGAACAATTAGAGAAAGACATTAATCAGTATTAATTTACATTAATTTACAAAAGTCACTAAACACTTGACTATTACATCGATTAATAAACTAATCGGTTACAAAAACTACCCTTTCTAACATTTAAATGAGTATATATACGTGTAAATGCACTTTGAAAGCAAAAAACAATGATCAACATAATGTAATAAAAAGAGATCAAAATGCAGAGTCTAGTGACTCTAGTGGCCTAGCAAGACAATGGAATAAACAAAAAAGCAAACCTTAGTGACACCTATGACCAAAGTGTCCAGTCCAGTTAAGTTCATGTACGGCCAATGAAACACAGGACCCGAGAAGACCCAAGATACCAATGTAGCCAAATGCTCCCCATCTTCTTTTCTCTGGATCTGCAATGTAATACACACAAATACATAAAACCAAACGCGTACAAACACACACAGAGATAATATGAGAAACAAGAGCCAAGGGGACTCATATCACCATTTCAAAGATCTTCATTTCCTCATCTCTGAAACAGTGGGATAACACAGACACATACTGGGTGTGACACACAGATCCATAAGAAATAATTCAATAGTTTTATTGTTATCTATAGATAGCTTCTGTATGTATGTTGTCTGCAGATAGCTTCTCGAAAGGATATTAACAGTATGATTGACCCTTTACCTCTGATTCTCTATTGTTCTGCCAAGTGGCAGGCCCAAAGTACATATTTTGGACCTCTTACTCAGAGCTTCAAAATATGTACTCAGATTCTGCTTTCATGCTCCATGAATCGCACTCCATAGATCAAAAAGTTAATCAGTAACCAAAAGGAAGCGCCTTATCCATACTTTATGCAGCCTATAGCTAGGAAAAATATAACTTTTGAGGTGGTTTTCCGTTGCCCTCCTCAGTTCTTGCATAGTCGCCTCTTACGTTCCAGTTTACAACTGGAAGGTTTGTATTTCTGATCAGTGTTGTAAGAAGTACTTTGCAAAATACTTAATACTTTAAGTAAAAGTAAATGGTTAGTAAAAGTAAAAAGTACATCATCAGAATTTTACTTATGTAAAAAGGAAAATTACTCAACAAAAAAGTACTAATTTTGAGTAAAAAGTAAAAGTACTCTGAAATTTTTAAGAAAACAAATTATATAGCTCGATAGAAAATGACGATATGTTCATACATACTCTCCTAGTATAAATTTTTTTAGTAATTAGAATTAGTGAAAAGTTGATGATAGATATTCATGCAGTTTTCAAAAAGTAACGCGACCTTTTCACTTCAGCAGCTAAAAGTAAAAGTACTACAAAAATTGCTTCATTACAAGTAAAAAGTACCAAGATAAATTGGGTAATTCATTAAAAGTAAAAGTTTTGCTTGAGTACTTCTTACTAATAAGTTGTAACAAAGTATTTTTACTTCGTTACTTCACAACACTGTTTATGATTACTCACATATACATATATCTGTATGTATATTATGTTGGTTACCATGAACTCAAATGAGCAAATGCATAAGCGTAAGTGGAGATCTCTTCTCTCTCTCTCTTAGTGCACTACCTACTGGCAGATCCATGGTATATAACGTCTCCACTCTTCTCTGTCTTCCGCCTTCCTCTTCATTTCCACATATGAGTGGGTCTTTAAATCATCTAATATACCTAATCTCGGCCTGCCCCTGCCTCCTTTTCCTTCCATTCTACCTTCTATGACCTCGTTTAATAGACCTTCCCCCCTTAGAATGTGTGCTATCTAACTCTTCTTCCTATTTCTTAATACATTTATCAACTGTCTATCTGTGCCAACTCTCTCCAGAACTTCCTCATTTGTAGCCCTTTGAGTCCAACTAATCCTCTCCATTCTTCTCCAAATCCACATTTCAAAGTGGAGATATAAAGGCTAAAACCAAGTTTAAAATCAGTTTCTTGTCTTAAAAGCAAGCATGATGCAGTGAGCAAAGGATTTGAACCCTGCACCTATCTATCTGCAGTTGGACAACTTACGGGTACACTACAGACTCTCTTATATATAATATATACAATAAAAAGCTTTTTGCTTTCTCCTCTGAAAGGCTCTGATAGACGTCTTAATTTAAGACGTCTATCGGATTGGTAATATAGCTAATGCTGAATAATTCTACTTTCATATATGAGAATATTTACATAAGTTTATAAAAAATCTAATTTAATAAAAACGTTGTTCAAAAAATATAAAATGTTCCTACCTCCAGTATAATACCCCTTAGCAAAGGCAATCCTGCCCAACAGAGCAACAACGCCAGCTCCAGCAGCAAATCTCTACAAAAATACACATAATATATAAACTGTTCTGTGCAGTAACAAACAGTCTTCCACAGTGCAATCACTGCTTTGCTAGAAACTTAAAACAACTTCCACAAACGAAAATGCAAAAGTGTTTAAAGCATATACACAACCAAATTTAATAATTTCATCAGCGAAACAGCAGCAATTAGAGTAGATCATGGTATATGACTATATGGTATGTATTAAGTTAACGTCTGCTTTAAAGGAGTAAGATGGTAACTTAAAAAGAAATCAAATAGACAATTACTCTAACACTTTTCTCTGAGTAATTTCTTCAGTAGTGGGCAGGCTTGAGATTAAAGCTAAGCTAAAATGTAGTACAGATGAAATGCTTCAATGATAATTAAACATATAAATGCAGAGGAAAAAACATTTAAAGCACATAACTCGACCCAAATTGTTGCGCCATCAAAAAGCAACAATTACTAATAACTATGGAGGGGAAGGAGGAAATGGGCCTTAAACAAGCATCTGTGCTTCCTGACCCAGTGGGCCATTATGTTATGTTAAATCACATTTGAAATTTTAAAGTGACAACAAAGTGATCTAGTCCGTTCGCAGACGATCAAATACAGTACAAGATATACAGTAGATGACCTTGCAGGATAGACCTTGAAGAAGTCATAATAATAATCACCCTGTAAAACACAACGGCAAGTTTCTATGCGCAATAGTTCACAAAGTAAACTGAAACACTGCTGCCAGGTTTATTCACAATTATTACTGTTTTGCATTAAACTCTGCAGAAATAACTGTTCTCCCAGTTATAAAGTCTACGAATATCTGATGACTTAATATTCATGCAGAAGCTGATTAATCTAAGTAATTTTATTTACTGGAATTTTTACTGAATCTTATGAAGTTTACATTAATAGCATTTTTAATTTTTTGCTGATTGAAAGGCTGATGCTCTCAGTCGCTTGAGCTCAGAATGGGATGACAAGATAGAAGTTTAAAAGTTTTCCAACTGGGACATTGAATCAAATTGAGCCTATATTTTAAATCTTCAATGGAGCATCAGAAACTTCTGTGCTTAGCTGAAACTTAGCTTAGCCTTAGATAGATTTAATTATATGGGCCGAAATGCTCAAAAAGATTTTAAGCAAAGCCGTAGAAACAAACCTACAAGACTTCTAGAATAAATATGAATACGACAAGGTTGCTGCACATCACGCTACTGGTTAACATTTGCAAAAAGGCAAAGACAGTGAAATCAATGGAGGGTATTAAGGAAGAAATACATTTAGTGATAATTTCCTGATAAACAGGAAATCTGCAGATAAAGCGATGTTTGAGTATAATGCACAGGATATACACGAGTCTAGAACGAAATAGCTTCTTGGATAGTCTTCATATAACTCACTGGATATTGGAGACCTCCAATCATCAGTAGCAGCAGAAACTGTGGGTATGATTCCAATCTACAGAACATAAAAAAATTAAATTATCAGTCGGCATTGCAACAAAACTAACAAACATTTTACATCTTTAACAATATATATCATACTTAAACCTTATGATGAACTGAGCGCGTCCATTGCTCCAAGGGCAAATCAACATCAAATCAACACGAAATGTTATTTATAAGTAAGCATCATATGCCCCTACATTTCATGCAAAGTTCATATAAAATGTCAATGTATTTCCCAAGCTAAAGTGTTAGTATGAGGTCACAAAATATGCAATTATTAAAGCAATAATAATATAATGTCGCTTTTTAAGCGGCATAGTTGATATGAATTGAATTGTTGCGTGTCACTCATACTAGAGATAGGTCCCATAGTGGAGGACTTAAAATTTTACAATATAATGATAACGAAATACCACTTGTTTCCAATTTTAAGGAAGTTGAACAAAATCATGATAGAAAAAAAGTAAAAACCATAGTATTTACAGAAACATATAACTAACGTGTTTTGATGTGCTCGTTGAATGCAATTAAACTTGTCGTTATCAGGACTGTACATAGTTGGATACTGCATTGTATATCCAAACATCAATAATAATTATCATATAAATGACATGCATTCAGAAATATACTACTAGATTATTCTCTCTCTCTCTCTCTCTCTTAGTACACTGCCTACTGGCAGATCCATGGTATATATCTGTCTTCCACTTTCCTCTTCATTTCCACATATGCGTGGGTCCTTAAATCATCTAACATACCTAATCTTGGCCTGCCCCTGCCTCTTTTCCCTTCCATTCTACCTTCTATGACCTTTACCTCTTAGGATGTGTCCTATCGATCTCTTATTCCTATTTCTTAATACATTTATCAGCTGTCTCTATCTGTAGCAACTCTCTCCAGAACTTCCTCATTTGTAACCTTTTGAGTCCAGCTAGTCCTCTCCATCCTTCTCCAAATCCACATTTCCAATGCCTCCAGTTTCCTAATTAATATCTTCCTTCCTTAAGGTCCATGTTTCACATCCATACAATAGCGTAGTCCAACAATTAAAACTAGAAATAATGCATTTGAATTTAATTAAATTTAAACTAGATTATTATGCATTTAACAAATTTCTCAATTATGAAGGAGATGATGATTCCACTTACAGAAACAATTATTGCAACTAAGATTAAAAATGATAGGGTAATTTACTGAAAGTACTAAGGTGGATGTGATGAAAGAGACACTTCAGTGACAAAAGACCTAGGTAACTAATTAGACGGATAGTACGGTGCTCAATGATGCTCAATAATTAAAATAGAAGCCTGCATACTTTTAAGGAAGACATGCATATATACTCAAATAGTAATATTAATTAGTATAATTGAATTTTACATGAAATACAAAGTATATTATGTGCCATAAACTAAGGATAAATTCCTCATCCCAAGCTGTACCCGACCACAACAGATCGATGTAGCAGCCAGGTTAGCCGAAGAGAATTATGAGTTGTAGAAAAGTATTTTGGATTATACAATAGTTCACGAAAGTCAATAAGAGTCAATTATTTGAAGACACTACAGCTGATTGTCAGAGCTTCGTCAAATATCGTCTCTCCAGCAATGAGTTGATTATAGTGATGAATAATGTAAAATGTTAATAAAAAATGTTTAAAATGTTACAATATTCATAAATTTCTAAAAAAATTAAATTTACAATAAAGAGAGCCAAGCTCTGCATGATCTTCAGAATTTATTTTATAGAATCACTCCACTGAGGTGAACTTTCATCCCTTGACTTTTCTAGTTAGCTCGAGCTCTAGAGAGAGTACAACAAACCTTAATGCTGTATTGCTTGCGAGCCTTGCCTACATTGAAAGCCATCCACATGTGGACAAACAAGCTTCCCACAGCAGTTAACACTACATAGCCATATCCATATGGCAACACCTCCAGGATCTTAGACTGGCCAGCCATTATATTACTGTGATTTCAATTAAATATTCCTAATGTCTGGTAAGTATGAATCAACCAGTCACCAAATTAGTTACAAAGTAACACTTACAATACAACAAATCAACTTAAGACGATTAATTTAAGCACGAAGTTAGTGAAGGGCTTCTTGGATTATGAAATTCAACATTACCTGGTTAAAAGAAGGAATCATGTAACAGAAGTTAATTTTATGACGATGATTAGGATAGTATTTCTGCCTCCATTAATTAGTGCTTTCCCAAAAACTGATAGTAAGACCAAAGTGAGAATATTCAGGGTTTGCAATCATACTCCCTCTTAATAGAGTATTTCTTCAGTAACATTTGAAGAAAATATTCATTGACTAGACAGCATATTACATTTAAAATTTTTAGGGGTGTAAGAAATTCTGGTTCTGGTTTAACCAGATTCCGGCACATTTTGTAAATCCGGTTCTAGTTCTGGCTACTTTGCCAAATCCAGCAGAATTTGTTACCGGATTTGGCAAACATTTTTAATATAAATTTTGTAATAAACTGATATTGCAAAATGCGCTGAAAATTTACCTCAAAGAAGAAGAACCTAAGACTTAACCTTTATCCGCTAACCAGGGGATATTTTTTACCCCCATAGTAGAATTTTTGAAATTATTGCAATATGCATTTAACTTACAAGCAAAATTTTTAATGACTTTTCAAGCACAGGTATAACCTACATAAATCAGAAGAAAACTCATAAATATTGTCACACACTATGCTATTGCAAGTAGTCAAAGTGGCAGTTTCAGCAGTAGTTTCTGATTTTTCTTCAAATATGCAACATTTTAATTCGTTTTTGGAAATATGTTTTTACACATCATCGCTATTACACTCTACGTTGTAAGTATAAACAGTCTTTCTGTCTCCATGAGTTCCACAGACAAATCTCTCCCACTTTTTACACTTGATGTAGAGCTTCACATCCTTATGCCTCTCGCACAGCATCCACGACTGCGATGTGTCTGATGCCCGAGAGCTGGATGCTTATGAGGAGGCATGTTGACATATTCCAGGGCTCTCTTCACTTGCGATTTATAGCATATCGCCGGGTTATTCTGCCTAGAACTCACGAGGGGCATACACAGATCCTTGCTCATCATTAGGGTGAAAGGAAAGCACTGATGAATTATATGTTTCATCACATATTTCATAATTCAACGAGAAGAAAAGTGATTGAGGCCAGCGGCGGGTATCTCTCTCTGTTGAATTTTAGCGACACATCGTATCAAGACTGTCAACAGCGCCCTTCGAACTGTTATAGTTGAGGATGCTGTCTGGCTTCTTGTGATCTTCCTGAATGATTTTGCTATCGTGATGCATTGCTGATAAGAGTACGACGGACTTGGTATTCTTTGGTACCTACAATACTATTGTCATCTGACCATGGAAACCTTTCCTCTGTAGGACAATAGGATTTCGTCTACATTCACATGATCAAATAGTTTGTAGCATTCCTTACAATATGCAGCTAATTTGCTGACAACATAAATGATAGCTGCCAGTTTGTCGGTTGCTCGCCTTTCTACTCTGGTTTCCTTATCATCGAAGCAAATAAATCGTAGATATTCTTTGAAACGAAGATTGAAGATATTATTTACTACCTTCTAAAAACATTCCTGGCTTAATAATTACTCTATAACCTCAACAGCTTCAGTAAGGAGGAACGGGGGAAGGATTACAAGCCAAACCTGTTAGGATTCCACTTTGAAGTTTCCCGGTGCAAGCCAATTAACAATAGACACGCTAATTGCTAGATTTATTCTGCACACTACAACACACTAGCACTCACACTAGCACACACACTACAGTTATACAAGCTGTCAACGGCCGAAGTTTGGATAATAGCTTGGGGGTAAAATTATACCCCCCGGTTATCTAGAACGTCGTTCTTAAGTTGGGTTAGCGGAGGAAGGTTAATGATGATTATTTGATTAAACATACATTAATCGTAGGTATGCTGCTTTGATAGAGTATATATGGATAACTTAGTTAATGATCCAATGTTTATTTGATTCAGGCAATTAATGACTTCATGACAAAGAATTGATGGAGCATATACTGATATCCTAATTAAATAAATGACTTAATTATGACTGATTAAGCATAAATTGATAGTTAATTTCGAAAAACAGTCAGGCAAGATGAAAAAAGTCTATGATTGGAAGTGATTGATGTGTTTTCACCCTACAACGGACAGTGGAAGTAGTAAAACATAGTGAAGATCAGCAGGTACAGTGTTCCAAACAGTAGGAGCTGAGAAAGAAAATGAACGTCTACCTAACGAAGTGAGAATATTAGGAATTTTGAGCAATTTGACTTCGGAAGAACGAAGCTTACGAGAAGGTCGATATTGGATTAGGAGATCAGAAAAGGTAAGAAGATTTACCAAAGAGAAGTGTTTTGAAAGTTAACAGAGCAATTTCTACTTAATTCTTTGAACCACAGGAAGCCAATGAGAATTATTAAGCAATGAACTAGAGGTGCCCTGAGGATCGACAGACAACACGTGCTAGAGAATTCTAAACACATTGCAAAACGCATGAGAGGAGAAGAAGGTTTAAGTCATTTAGCAATGAATTGCAGTAGTCAAGCTTAAAATGAACTATTGAGTTAGCAAGAATTATGAATGAATTTTTATCAAGAGATGATAGTATCTGCCTGATTTGACGGAAGATGAACGACAGACAGATTCATGAGATGAGATTTGAAGTCAAGATTTTCATCAAATATGACACCATGGTGTTTAGCGTTGAGAGTAGGAGTGAGAGCAAGATTTTGAAAATAGATGGAGGAATTGGCAATTTTGGTTGTTTGCTGTGGAGTGCCGAATAAAAGATATTCCGTTTTAGAGGGGTTGACAGAGAGACGATTACTGTAAAGCCATGAATAAACTTTGTCAAGAACAGATGAAAGGTGTTGTAATTTCAAGTCAGAATCTGAGCTAGAAAATGAGATGTACAGCTGAGTATCATCAGCATAGAAGTTAAATTTAACTGAAGCACTGTCTAAAACGTAACTGAGTGGGGTAGTGTAGAGGGAAAAAGTAAAGGTCCAAGTACAGATCCTTGGGGCACACAACAAACAACAATTAGAGTGCTACAGTCATCAATGACAACATCAAGCACTATTGAGACAAAAACAAGGTAGCTCAGGGGATATATATATATATAATAAATATATATATATATATATATATATATATATATATATATATACACATGCATGCTAGATATTAGTCAGATTTCATAGTAGTATAGCATAAATAAAATAGTGGGTACACTTCACACAATTAATACCTTGAATCCTAGTTTAACTGCGGTAGAGAAAAGTTTAATCTTTAGTAAAGCTGTATTATATTGTTAAATAGAAATTAAGGGATATCTACAAATCGCATAAAACAAAACCTGATAGCTTGCAAGATAGTTATGAATGACACTTAGTTAGTAAAACTTTCTGTAAACACAGCTACTAATGACCGCTTTATATATAGGAATAACTAGGGCCTACAATCTATTACATTTGACCCATTCATTACATCATGTTACATAAGATTTGCTCCAACGTGAGATAAAGTCCTAGTTAGAAGTTAAAATAGTGCGAATTGCACAGTCATACATTTCAATGCCTTACTTCTTTCTATTAATGTGATATCTGAGCGGTCAATATAATTCTTCGAATATTCGTTCAATTGCCAAGAACGACAAGAATACTAGGATAGGAGTTGATCCATATAACCAGATACAAGAAGGTAAATAAATAATGTTAAAGAGCAAAGAGCAACATTACACAACTTAAACCGGACAGAAAGGATCCAGTTCTATTACGATCATGTAATAAATTCTGTTAAATAATTAATAAATAATCCAATTTCAAAACACTTCTTAGCGATGACCTAGTAGCGGCTAGATCGGCACTTCTTTGGACAGAATTATATGCCTCCTCGAGGGCTATTGTTTTGAGTCACTTTTTATTCTTTAGAGTTTTACTAAATTTTATTAGCTTCTTAGGAATATGTTTAGCGTTAGGGTAAATGGTGGAGGTTAGGGTTAGGGACAGTTTAAAAAGTTACATTAAAATTACAAATTCCCGCGATGATGCAAACAAAAGCCCGCGATGATGCAAAAAATTCTGCCTAAATATAAGTGACCCACTAACCGCAAGGCGATGACCTTAGCTCCAGCTAGCGGCGGTGCACATGGTTTTGCACAAGAAAAACAAGAACGTCAATCACCGTCGTCAATGACAACATCGAGCACCATGCAAACAAACCACTTATACGGCGTAGAATAAATTACGGTGGCTCGCAACTGCCATCTAATTTCTTAACTTTTTTTATTAAAAAAAAAAACAACAAATTTCTTGTTATTATAAATAGCCACTTTGTAACTATAAATAACACACTAGCAGTATCTATATCACACATAGTCGATGACAACATCCAGCACTCGATCTTGAATCAAAGGCTAGCCAATGTGCAAAATATAAAGTTCAACCGATGTGCACAAAATTAGGTCAAAAACGGTGCAAATCCAAAATTTCGTTAATTAATCATACTAAGTCAATTCCTTTATGACAACATCGAGCACTATATCTCGAGCCAAAGCCAAACCGATAAGCACAAAATTAGGTTGAAAACGTTGCAAATCCAAAATTAAGTTAATTAGTCATACTAAGTCAGTTCCTTTATGACAACATCGAGCACTCGATGTTAAACCAAAGCCAAACCGATGAGCACAAAATTAGGTCAAAAACGGTGCAAATCCAAAATTCAGTTAATTAGTCTGTGCCTCTATATCTGCTCTAACTTTCAGAGGAGCACCGTTGTTGACACGAATAGGCCTAATTTAGTAACATAAAAATGTCAAATAAAGATGATTTGGTAAACATGTGTACTTCCATTGAAAAATGATCATAATATACACCGTTTAACATCAACTGACCAGTAATAAGCTTCATATTTTACCTTAGGGTTTCAAATTTGAAAGTCTCAGATCAATTATGAAGTTAAGAATATAGTTATGAAATTATTGCATTGCTATGGTGCAAAATTATTTACTCCAGATAGTCTTAACACATATAGAATGTCATATATAATTTTTTTGAAAATCTGGCTGCAAAAATACTAAAGTAGTACACTAAAATTAGAAAAAGTTCATAATTTGAATTTAACAAGAACAAATCCACCTAGATTGAGACAAGCATTTTCAGATTTTTAAGGAATACTCTCATCACTTTTGTCTCTCTGATGTTAATCTTCATTCCATATTTCAATGCCGTATCATTCAGACTATCCATGATATTCTATAGGCCCGTCTCGCTTCCTTCTACCATTTTAAAATTTGTGTCGGAACCAGCCTTACCTGAATATATGCTGTTAGATACTGTAAGACATGTAAATGTAAAAACTAAAATATATTTGTATTGTTCTTACTATCTTTATTTAATGTCAGCCTGGTGAAGAAGAAAGGAACTACAAGAGTTTGGTTCAGTTCGGTTTGGACGAAGTCTGGGTTCGGGTTCGGTTCGGGTTCGGCCAGAGTCTGGGTTCGGGTTCGGTTCGGGTTCGGTCAGAGTCTGGGTTCGAGTTCGGTTCGGTTCGGTCAAAATTCTAGATTGTAGGGTTCGGTTCGGGTTAGGTTCGATTCCCATCTCTAATGAATATCTATGGCCAAATTTTGTACTAATTAATAAAAAAATTTAATACAAAGAGAATAAGAGAGTAATACAGATTCATCGATATCATATCTGTACAGTAGCTAGCGCCAGCAACTGTCCTAAATCAGGTATGTGACGTAAATCAAAGCCTATAATCTACAGTGTACGTGGGTTAACTGGTTTAAGTGGGATTTGACCCTAATTTTACAATCTTCTGTAGAGAATTGTATGCTTGATAGTGAAAGTGATGAAAGAAAATTATTACAAATAAAAAAAATATACTTTAATAGAATATTTTTTGAATTAAATATATTTTTTATTAAATATAAATATAATAGAATATTTTTTGATCTATTTAAATATGATAGCATAAATATAAAAACACAAATCATGGACCTTCAACTATATTTTGTAGATCTTGCCAATATGATAATGATTATTTTCTATTAACGAATCTGATCGAGTTAGGTTGTATTCGGGACACAAAGGAATAAACCGTTCATAAACTGCATTTATCTTAAGAAGCGACCGAGTTAGATCTGAGAACGACAACGGAAAACCATACCAGAAGCTATATTATTCCTATTTAAGTTGTCGAAAAAATTAAGGTGCAATTTATAGACATTTGAGTAGGGATTAACTCGTTAGTCGGTGGAGTGCTCTTTAAGGAGCGTGAAGGTAGTGAAGGCAGCATGTGAGTAGGAATATGAACACGTTGGACCTGCTACTTACTTATTAGGACACTGTAGAGAGAGTCTGAGTTGACCATATTAATTTAACTTAATTCTGAATTCAAAATTTAATATAATGTAAAAATTTAAAATCTAATATAAGACTGAGCAAATGGGTCGAATGTTCTTTTAGTTCAGAAACTTCAGACACTGAGTTTAAAATTTCTGTTCGTAACATGAATTAAATCGAGTAACTAACTAAAATAATTTAAGAACGTGTAAAACTTTTCTATCAAGGTATAATTTGTTTTCTTAAAAAAATTCGGAGTACTTTTACCTTTTACTTAAAAGTACTATTTTTTGTCGAATACTTTTACTTTTTATTTAAGTAAAATTCTGATAAAGTACTTTTTACTTTTACTTTTATTAACCATTTACTTTTACTTAAAGTATTTTGCTAAGTACTTTGTACAACACTGCATCTATCAAATATATAGTCATGACAAAATTATATATTATAAAATATTATTTTAAACGAATTCCTATTAATTGGATGTACAATTTTATAATACAAAATGCATACACATTTTATTTAAAATCTCTTAAAGGATAGGCCTATTCCTCGTTCTTTAGTTTCCGGAGTTCTGGAAATTGTAGTAATACTAACAATAATAGTAACAACAATTAGAGTGTTTCAGTCATCAATGACAACATGGAGCACTATTGACACAAAATCAAACCGGCGAGCAAAAAGAAGGTCCAAAAACGGTGCAAATTCCAAAATCCAGATAATCAGTCCAAAGTAAAGGGAATTAAGAAAAGGAGGCTTAGGCGCAGGTCGCTCCTCATGGATACTGGATGGAAAAGAGAGATGAAAAAGATAGGTCTTCAACTGCCTATGAAACGGCTCATAGGAAAGCAAAGGCCGATGTGCTTCAAATGAAGATTTCCGGAGATTGGATGGAAGAGAATTCCAGATCTGAGGAGCAGCATGCTGGAAAGAACGATGAGATAGCTTAGAGCGCGAAGGTAAGCTAGGTCTATTTGTACACCCAAATGCGCAACAATACATAATCTTAAAACCGTTTAGAGGCCGAATATCATGAAATAAATCTGAAATTACACAATTACTATTAAATACACATTTGACAAGGCGCTTTGTTTACCCTCACGATTAAATGGAACAAGCTGGAAATCAAGTGGCTCTTGTTACAAAACTTGGATCGCTTAAACAACAGTCAAGCCATATCTACCTATTTAAAGATCTTTGTTCAAAACACTTGTAAAACTAGGCCTACACAATTAAAATTAACTAACAAGATTGCATATATATTAGAGATGGGAATTTTATGAATATCCAGAGTTCGGGTTCGGTTTGTTGGAAATGAAAGTTCGGTTCGGTTCGTTGGAAATGAAAGTTCGGTTCGGGTTCGGTTAGTAGTTGACAATTTGAGAGTCCATTCGGTTCGTTGAAAATGAAAGTTCGGTTCGGGTTCGGTTCTAACAAGGGTTCTGGTTCGGTTCGGGTTCGGCTTGCTTTCCAACTCGCAAGAGTTGGATTCGAGTTCGAAATGGTTTGGTTTGGATAATGTTGCAATTGTTTCACTTTACTTATAATAATTATGTGTCGCGAATAGCCTTGCTGCCTGTTCGTCCTCGAGCGGTTGTATATTTCTGGACTCGCTCGTCGGTCGGCTGATAGTCAACTGGTAATTGGTAATCCTACTCCCGCCTGCAGAGACGAACTCGACCCAGGCGCTTAGCAAATACCTGCAGAGACGAACTCGACCCAGGCAATGCCGTTGTTAGCCTCCCGCCTGCAGAGACACACTCGACCCAGATATTTAGCCAATATCCGCAGAGACGAACTCGACCTGAGTATTGCCGTGGACTACCAGCCTCTTACCTGGGCCTACCCAGGGGGACACCGAACTCTTTTGCCTCCAATTAGCCTTCGCGGCTTGGGAAACTAGTCAACCTGAGGGGCTACGAGCCTAGGCTAACAAGCGAGCTTGAAAGCTTTCGGCTAGACGAAGACCAGATTTCTGTATACTAATCTTACAGTTACTGGACCCTGGGAGGGCTAGATTGCTTATTAAAGAAATTACGCCGGCCTTTGAGCACCGCTAGAAAGAAGGGCAGTGGACGACCGAAGAGCATACGAGCAAAAGAGAATGTCAGAGCAGTGGAGGAGTTGATTCTGATTACGCATATTTTCAAGCACTGCTTCAACGTAAAAATAATAATTAAAAGAGTCACTAACCGTTATTTTATAGCAAATGTTATCCTTATTATGCCTATGCAAGACGTTAAAAAAACGGTTCACTAATACCAAAGTTATGGGCGAGAGATTGCTCAAATGTTTTTTTTTACTCACAGTATATATATATATATATATATATATATATATATATATATATATATATATATACACACACACTTTCTCTCTCTCTCTCTCTCTCTCTCTCTCTCTCTCTATATATATATATATATATATATATATATATACATATATATATATATATATATATATATATATATCTATATATATATAGAGAGAGAGAGAGAGAGAGAGAGAGAGAGAGAAAGAAAGCGAGAGAGAAAGAGACTGAAAGAGAGAGAGAGAGTGAGAGAGATTGAGAGAGAAAGAGCTAGAGAGATGGAGGGAGAGAGAAAAAAGTTAATCATTCGAACGCGTCTAATTTTTAGTTCCCTTACGATAAACAATATTAAATATCTGGACATTAGGCCCTGTATTGCATTTATCCGATTATTATTAATGAGTTATTTATCATTGTACTCTTTTTATCTTTATTGTCTTTTTTATCTTTTTATCTTATTATCTCTATTGTATCATTGTTGCGTATATTTATTAACTAAATAACAATTGAGATAAATCCGTAAACTAAAACTAACATACGCCACAAAAAGTTCTTACAAAATAACGTATCACGCTCATGATGTATGAGAAAGTAGTTTCTAGCCTTCGCTTTCCATGATCACCATTATAAATGTAGCTCTGCATGGGCGCTCTCCACCCCAATTTTCATTTAAATCCAAAACATTTTTCCCTCTAACATCATTGTATTACAACTAACAGAACAGCGATATTGAGAAGTTATATATTCTATAGAATAGTACTTTTATAATTATATTATTTTAATTATTAGTTTTACAACAAATAGTAATTGGTTAAGTTTCATCCAACAGAGCTATTAATTTTAATTAAGCCTCGCAACGGACAAGCTGAAGCCTCTCCGTTAAAAAGTAAAAAAAGCTAAAGTTAACGTCAGTTTCCTCACCCGATAGCTATGTCAGTGACGGGCGAGCACAGGATTTGAACCCCGCACTTATTGATCCGCGGTCACCGACATGGCCACTGGCTCCAGGCAGATTAATCGTTAGATCAATCCATTAGATTTGCTTAACTGTTAGATTAATCCATTAGACTTAATATTCGTTGTAGCTAGTACAGGTTGTAGTTTCTCCTACCTCCAGTTTTAAGATTTCTATTGATATATTCGTGGTCGTCATCATCATCACCATCATATCTAAAGTTGATATGGCTATCATGGTTTCGTAGACTTGTTTGAGGCCTAACGTCGTCACGCCTGAGCGAATCATTCCTATCTATTTCACTAGTTGCTCTCTGCGAATTCTTTGTATACTTCATCCTTTCTGCAATTCTTCTTTCGTTATCATCATTGTCATCATTAATATCATCACGGCTCTTTTTGATCACTTGTTCATCTCTCCATCCTCTTCTGATTTCCTGGTCATCATCATCATCGTCAAGCACTGTGCCACGTCTCGAGAGAAGCTTCCTAGGGGGCGGTGAATCATTGCGAGTAAATTCAGCATTCAGGCGACCTCTTCTCGAGACTGATCCGGAACCTCTTGAGTCCGAATAATTGTCGTCAGCTCCTGAGATTTTGAAAACCGGCAGGTGATGCAGGGCCGAGCTTTGTCCGTCTCCGTTACTCGGTATCTGACCTTTGATTGGCGGAAGAAAGTTTTTCTTCCTCGATGCTTCCGGTAGGTTGGCTATGATGTCATCAGCTCCGTCTGACTTAATAAACGTGTTTTCTCTCTTGATGACGCCAACAATTTGATTATCACCAGATCTCGACTGCGCTCCTTTTGATGAATTTGTAGAGCTGTGTAAACCAAGAAGAGACAAATATAAAAATATCAGCATGGTTCTATTCTGCTATTTAAAAGTATATATAACGGTTTAATTATATAATACACAATTGCCAATTTTTCCAACTTAACACAGGCCTATCTCGCCGATAGCGGTATATCATAGTGATATTAAACGTTAGAGCTACAGAGTAGGCACTGATAGCGGAAGCCGAGATGACTGAATTAGGATAATGTGACTGTTCTCCTTCAAGCCTGTAACATTGATATTATCGCCCTCACAATTTCTAAAGAGTTGAGTGTTTCAGCAGAGATCAAAGTAATTAGTTATCAAATTATAATATACCTCAACACGTATAGCCTCGGACTTCATCCACATAACGACTGTACGCCCTTTTGCGGACAATTTATCTCGAAGGTTTACATTTCATTTGTCACTGCATGGTATACGCTTTTAGATGTTTAAAACCACAAAATGAGTTTCAAGCGTTGGTAATAGCCTACAATAAATTGCGCAATTCATGCTAACTTTTCAGTACCATGTAAGAGATTAAAGTTAACACATATAGGCCTAATAGTGAAATGATCTTCGTTGATTATATATAGGCATATAGTATATCTCTTATAATACTTCATGTTTAACCATTAGGCAGTATATTCAATTACCAATTTTACCGTTTCTTTGAATGTCAGTCCTGTGAACGTCAATGTGAAATCGCTGATCAGAGATTTTACTCTGATCAATTCTCTCGGGAATTGATATCAGGGTCTCAGTAACAGCAACTTAAAATTTCATGACGGTACCTAAAGAACTTAGACTACACTCTGAGCCATATTGACATGTTATATTATTGACATATTGTCTTATTGCCAATTGCAGAAACAACAAATATACCAAGCTACCATCGTAGCCTTATATTATCTTAATCCTCAGAAGTGTAGGCTATCACTTGAGTTACAATTTATAAGATAGCATATTCAATGATATTAACCTTAACGACCATTAGATACATCATAGATATAAGCAATTCATTATAGATTCATACTAATATATCCTACCATAATAACCAAATAATTGCTGTAAAATCAATAGAATGCTTTTCTAATATCCACCATGCAAGGCCCATTGGTCGTCTACGGGTGTTTGAGCCCTGTATCAGGTTATACGAGTGTATTAGATGGATATAAATTTTATTACACCAAAGTCACAAAACGTTCATTACATGTCATGCACGGAACGAGAATGAATATAGAGACCCGAAAGCTCTGATATACATGTATATTAGAGCTAGTGTTCCACAATAAGGCTTTTATATCTTCAACTTCATGGCCTTAGTCAGCCTCATTAAGTTATTGGCAGCTTCTTCAGTTGACAAGATCTATTTTGCTTGTGCTAAGCGAAATTTCATTTCGGACTCTTATTTCCAAACTTCCTCACAAATTGCTATAAACATTTCTATAATTCATTTCCTACTCATCCTGTCTGAAAATCTCAAACCATTCCAAGTATTCAAGAATAATTACATCAAAGTTATTGTATCATTGAAACCCGTTTTATCACAGATCCTTAATAATGACTTTTGGTATCTTTTCATTCTCGTAGGCAACGATAAAAATCATTACTAGATATTGAAATTCTGGGCGATTGTAAATGTTAAAGCTTCAAATCTACATGTATATAAGATATAAGCAAATAATTTTCTCTTTCGAGTATTTATTTATTGACAAAAACAGCACTACGGCGATTAATTTTGCTATGAAGTCCGTGTGTAGTAGTAATACGTTTGTTTATCAATGATAAATTGTTAATTAAAATTATTAAAGATTTCACAGATATGTAATAATAACATGACTGACCCTTTTCCTGGTGGATTTCTTCGACCTTTTTCTTCCTTCTCACTATCAGGACCTAAGCATCAACCAATATAGTTTTTGTGTTAACTTACTTTGGCAATAAATATTGCGCATTGGATAGTACACATTCTAAGGGGAGATAGTTTGCTAAACTAGGTCATATAGTTTACTAAACTAGGTCATAGGAGGTAGAATGGAATGAAAGAGAAGCAGAGGCAGACCAAGATTAGGAACGTTAAATGATTTAAAAATTCACTCGTATGTGAACATGAAAAGGAAAACCAAAGACCGAGAAAATCAAAGGCGTTTTATACCATGGAGCTGCCGGTAGGCAGTGAACTAAGAGAGAGAGAGAGAGAGAGAGAGAGAGAGAAAGAATTGTTTTATAATTTCTGTAACTTGACGACGAATCCCATCAACCATGCTATAAGTGAGACTTAGAGATTAGTTATCTGCATGAGATCTTAGAAGGATCTGGTTGAACCTCAGGTTTTAAGCATCTAAACTGGAATACGTTAATTTTAAAAGTTAAAATGTAGCCTTTTGTCTTCTAATCCAGACACTGGTACTTAATGTCTCATTAACTCAGTAGTTAGAGAAGCCAGGTAGTGTCATGAAGTATTAAATTACACAAACTGAGATGAATTGAACTCTTGTGGTTCTATCACTGGCCGCGCTGATCTGAGAGTAAAATCTCGGACATTCACAGGACTGGTTATACAAAAATGGACTAAGTGGTCTAACGGTTTAAACATGTAATATTAGAAATGACAAATATCAGCAGAGTTGATCAATGATTACATTATAATATTGTAATTTGATCAAAATAATATTATAATACGCTCATATTATAATGTGCGCTTTTATTACTTTTATTATTTACTCATTATTATTACTGAAAGTTTTAGTAGGTCACTTTTGTTAATGTACATGCATGTAGATTGACAATTACCAGCTTTTGTTTTGTTTTGTTTCTTGCAGACAAACAGCAAAATCAGTAGCGTCGTAAGTATACACGTCAGAATACAGCAAACCACAATGAGGGCTATAGCCCACCCCTTGAGCGGGCACTTCTTGCCCCCACACCGCTCTGTGGCCCCAATTGATGTTGTATTTTCTGCAGAGAGTGTCGTGAAAGTCGTCAAGTCTGTAAGATAGGCGGCCGTGTTCGATGGTCCTTTGTGAAATAAACAAATTATAAATATATAGGGGTTTAATAATTTTAATAATTTCCCCCCTGTTGTGTCCGGGTTGTTTGAAGAATTGACCAACAGATGGCTGCACGTGTCGTAGAAGGCGACTAAAGCACTACGATCCATACCAACGTCATAAAGGGTGATTCTTGCTTTTCTTCACAATTCTGCTGTTTAGGAAATTGTCTTATTTCTAAGGAACTGCGTGTTTGATGATAGAACATATTCATTAGTAAATCCGAGTACCGTACATGTAGCTTTTTGCTTAGCAGACACTGTTCAACCGTGCTAGTAGTTAACAAGTTAACTGGTATCCATTGGCAGAAGATTAGTTTAATTTAGCATATTGGTAAATAAATAAACGCAAAATTTACAAGAGAACTAAGTTTTCAGTTTAAAAAATCGCCCTACTATAATAATTATCATCATCATCATCATCATCTTCCCTTAAATCCCAGTTTAACCCTACTATAATAATTATGAAGTAAGAAAATAACAGAAGTATATAATAGTAACTATTAACAAAGGAACTCAGTAACACGTGCGCTCTAGCACAATTGATGCACAACTGAATATATTATCACAAATAGAAGAGAGAATTTAAACTTGCATACCTTGCGATGGAAATGAGCGCCACAGTTAAGATCTTAACTTCACTATTAATTACTTATTTAATTAGCTTAATTTATTAAGATTAATTAATTAAGATTAATTTTGATTAATTAATTAAGATTTAATTAGCAAGTTATTCTGTGAGGGTGGTACATTACAGCAGCAATCGAGGCGGTCCTGCTATCTTAGGCAGGATATAGGATGATCGTGAACTTTCGGGCTGCTCGTCGTTTGCTCTAGCAATATTTTATTTAAAAAGTTAATTGATTATAATTATCATTTAAAGACCTTCAATTAAAACCATGCCTGTTATCAGGTCTCTATAATGTTCCTTCTTGGCCTTAATTACTAAAACCTGTTTAAAAATGAATTTGCTAAATAAAATGCGAATTAAGAGGCAAAAGAAAGAACGGAAGCTTTTGTCTGTAAAAGCTTACAGACAAAAGAAAATAAAACGAAAATATAGAAATATGTAACGTGCAGAATACAGTAACTCGTGATATAATCCAAAATTAAATATTTCGATCGCAAGCTTAACTTATGTTAAGCTTTCGATCGCAAGCTTAACTTATGTTACAAAACGCACAAATTTATATAATAGAAATCAAACGTTTAATGTTATAATAATGACTGCATAATTATTCTAGAAATTCTACCATAAGAATCTTGATATTCTAGGATACTAATAATAATTAGTATCTGCTTTAATAACACCTTTAGAACATTTAATCTGTTTTCTTAGGTTTTCCTTTGACCTCATTAGGGTCAACTCGACGTCTTATCTGCGCACAGATAACTCACCACCGTCTATGCCGTCTAGACGTGAAATATTTCTATCTTCAAAATATCCTTCAAAACAAGTACTAGCCTATCTTCTTTAATGCACATCTTACGTTGTATTAATTTGTAGATGTAAATTTAATTTAACTTTATAATAGTTGATAAGAATGAGTGAAAAATAGACAACTAGACTAGTAACTTACCAATAACGGCTATTCTTAGTGAAGCCATGGAAGTGCAGTTGTTAGCATTTCTTACGTGACAGTAGTAGATACCCGAATATTGTGGCGTGAGATAGCTTATGTTGTATATAACTTCAGTTTCTGATAAACTTTCAGCGACATTCTCAGGTCTGCTCAATTAATCATTCAATCGTTTTGCCAAACATTAAGATAATATTTTAGTGAACATCAACGATAATGTTATGCAATTAATATTATACATCTATTCCGATAGGCCTAGGGCATATCGTCATTATGCTAACGATGCTAAGGATACCATCCAGTTTCCAGTTTCCGTAGCTACTTAAAAGCGTATAATATTACTAGGGGCCTATAAGTATTGAGGCTTGAGATATTAATATTTAATAATCATAATTTCTTAAGCGATATAAAACAGACAAATTTAGTTAATTTAGTTAAGTAACTCGCAATGACCCTTGCAAGCGGTTGCACCTATCTTACCTAAATTCATTGCGCAATCCCTCCCCCAGTTTCTAAAAGTTAAGATATAAATTCAATAATTTAGTGAGATAATGCAAAGGATACCGAAATTACATTCACTAGTGATAGTATATATAATATTATATAGGCTATTTTGAATTGTTCATTGTAATTGGTACGAAAAAATCCCCCTAGATCTCTAACAAAATCCCCCTTAAGATTTTGACTATGCTCTCTGCGTAGTCGAGAAGTCTTGTAGGAGCCCCTGCTTGCAATTACGAAATAATATAAATAATTATTATCGACGACAAATTTATAAGCTATATTTAATTTTTATTTTTAAGCTTTATTTTTATTCTGCGCTGCTAAAAAAGTCGTTCAAAAATTCTCAGCGCACAATGAGCACGCAGAGAAAGTGATATAAGTTCATTAGCGAGAGCGTAAAGGTGCTGCTGCGAATTTCACTAGCGCGAACACATTGGCAGCCAGTAATATAATTTCCTCAATTACAAGGTCTGGTATTAGTTTTACTTAACGCTGTTTTATAACTGCACGAATGATCAGGATTCAAAATCAGGAATTTTGTAGAGTTGAGCTTGAAATTCATTAAATTTTTATTCAATCCTGCCGATGCAGAACTTCCATAATTCCTAGGAGAGAAGTTACAGTGAACACTAAGCTGATATAACTAGTTCCTCGTATTTCTGTAATCATCAGCGTTTTCAAGTCCAGTGCTGCGATAAAAGAAGGAAATTAAAATCTTTAAATATCACGACTAAATACAATGTGTTAAGTTTTATCTTAGACTATACTTCATAAGCAAAATTTCAATGGGATAATTGTTATATTAATAATTTGCCTATAATAATAATAATAATAATAATAATAATCATAATAATAATCATTATAATAATAACAATAATAATAATAATAATAATAAAGGTTTAACGTCCGTTAAACCATAATTGTATGTTTAAATGGCTCACTGTTGACTGCCTGGCTGATCTCTTGATATGACAGGTTGAGTATCATTAAGTATGGAGGCACAGCGCAGAACACAGGACTGACCCGAGGTGACATCATCACAACCTCTAAAGTACTTGATATCCTTCCCTGAGCAGAAATCTGAAGAATCTGCAGAACCTACGGTAATAATCAATGAGTTAATCTACATGTAGCTTTAATTAAAATGCTAAATTTGATTTATTTTTACCATGGAAAGATTTCAATAATAGGCTATATAGGATCATAGAGCTATAACTGATAAAATATGTTTTTGGAGTAGAAAAAACGATTGGAAAAGTCTGTTTAATAATGAATATTTCCTTAAATTGAGAATGGCGAGTCACCGAAATTGCCGTGTAAGCAATTTTTATGGGAACACTGGAGCGTCATTGATAAAGAAAAAACAAGAAAGCCTTGACAAGACCAAGATATTCAAAATATTCATACTGTCGATTTTCTTTGATGGAATTTTGATGGGCAGGGTTGAGGGGAAATGAGGGCTCTAGAGTCTGATGACACTAAGATATGAATAAACATTGTTCAGCCTTGTCATACGCTCAGAATAAATGAATAGTTTCTTGATGCTGTAGCTACAGTTTGCAGCTGAAACTTTTAAAAATTATTTCTGTTACAGTATTGTTATTTATCATTCCAGGCGCTAACTATCCGACATTATTAAAGCGTTAACCATTCCATGGCATTAACCATCTGACAGTTTGACTGATGAAATGTCCGTAGTAGCGTTTTATGCAATCTGTGTGTGTCTGCTTAAAATTAAAACTTAAATTTAACAGCTTTTATAAGAAAGCAGAAGCAAATTAGTTCTAAGACATACGTAGAGAGAAGTGGAAGAAGTGAGTAAGTGGGATTTGTACAGAGAGAGAGAGAGAGAGAGAGAGAGAGAGAGAGAGAGAGAGAGAAGGAGATGTACACTGGTAATACTAGTATATGGTCTACCTGAAACGTTAAGAGAGGAATTGGACGTGATTATATATGAGCTGGTATTACTCCCGTCTATCGCTTCAGCTTCCAATATGCACTCGTATTCCCCACTATCATTTACACGAGCGGACTTCACCAACAACGCCACATCTTCCAAAGTCATCACCACTTCACCTCTTCGATTCTGTGTACAAGTACATTCATTGAAAAGCAAAGTATCAAATGGACTTCGTAAAGCTCTAAAGCTAAGTGTAATGTTTGTTGCTGTAACAGGTACAAGGAACCGTCCAGTAGTGATTAGAACAAATGGCGGGCATTCTGACATTGCTGAAACAACTCATGTATTCAATAAGTAAATTTAAACTTTTGAACGACGACAGATATAGTCAAGAGGTCAAGAAGTAGTAGGCTACATTACGAGACACGAGCAATGTTAAGTAAAGAAAAGCGGCTTGGTATCGATTCTTAATTAGGTCTTCTTAAATAATTATCCTTGACTTATATCATCAATATTTAACGGATTAAAAACTTATCTGCTGCTCTTCATTATCCGTTTAGAGACAAAACAGTAGAAAAATATGAAATGAGAGATTTGTACAGAAATTAGAAGTTCGGCAAACTTGTTATGTTGTCGTTTGTTGAAACTATATTTGACATAAATAAATAAATATATATACATATATAAATATATGTATACAGTATATATAGCTGGTATAGCGTTATAAAATAATGTTAACGTCAGTTTCCTCACTCGAAAGCCATGTCATCGACACGCGAATCTAGGTTTTGAACCCCGCACATACTGATCCGTGGTCAAATATCTAAAGAATATCTTAAGATGTCTCATCTTATTATTCTTAAGACATCTCTTAAGAATAATATAATTCAACTTAACTCATATACAACAGGAACCGAGCGTTTCTGTCGTTCCATATTAGCCAAAAGGTTTTAAAGTTCTTGAGAAGTTGAGATCAAAAGCAATGCAGAGCTATCCACGAGAACATGCGTAGTTGATATGGTCCACACCAATGCTGTCGAATACCTGACCTTGAGGTTTATTTAATGCCAAAACCAAACGAAAGTAAATGAAACCGAGAACCGGGCGCCTACATGTACGTCGCTCCGTGAGCTAATAATGTTTTCAAAATTTTTTTCCAGTGGTGAGACAGTAGTTCTATAAATTTTACTATTTCTTGATAAGTTTACTTTTAGTTTTGTTACTTTCTTACACTAGTAACATCTGAAAACAAGTTTTAAATAACGAGTACCTAAGTCAGTGCTTTCGTCTGCTCCAACCAAGGAAAAGAGCTTAACGTATTTATTTATTTTATTTATTTAGTTAGATCACCAAAAAGGGTAATTCAACCCTGTACAGTTCACAAGCAATGCAAACAATCAAGTAAATGCAATATGTGAACACAATTTAAATGTGAACCATGGTGAACTTAAAACGAAAAATAAAAAGTAGAAATTAAAGAATTGAAATAAAGAAATTCAAAATAAAGAAAATTAATGATAATAGGTATGCATAATTATATACGTAACAAAATAATATTTATGATTACAAAATGCAATATAATATACAGCCTAAGTTTTTTTAAAGTATCGGTATCTAGAGAAAAATCAGAGAATAGTATACAGAGATCCTATGAATATAAGACGATTGCTATATTAGACTACTCTAGACTACTCTGGCCTCATCCTCGTAATACTATGAAGAAATAGTACAGATTACCTGTAGATTAACTCCATAGATAATTACTCCAGAACGTAGATCAACGGACAAGATGACATCACCTGACTCAAGTTTCACTATTTCAACACCAGTGACATTATATTGTGACGTCACGTTACACGTCATAATGAACTCATTGAACTCTTGGACATCACTTGGGATGAAGGTTAACTGAGCCCTCAGAAATTCTATCAAATATTTAACCTTCTCTTTATTTGCAATAAATTCATAAATAGCAAACAAATTTTTATAATCGAAAAACACATTTAGTATTACTTTTAATTAACTAGATGGCCTCGAGTAGCCGGTGGGAGATTCAGCACGTATTTCTAGAATCATTTTGATCAAGAATAGTAGCAATAGTGCTAAGATGATACTTTTAAACTCATTGGACTCGGGTAACCAGGCTGTGACTCAGCATGTTCTTTTGTTCGAATCGTTT
The DNA here is from genome assembly GCA_905160935.1 of Enchytraeus crypticus. Lineage (NCBI taxonomy): Eukaryota > Metazoa > Annelida > Clitellata > Enchytraeida > Enchytraeidae > Enchytraeus > Enchytraeus crypticus. Next base: position 276,678 of record CAJHZI010000308.1, on the reverse strand, counting down.
TTTTTGAGTTCTTATAAATGGCGAAGTTTTTAAAAAGTATTAATAATTATTATCGTCATCTTCCCTTAATCTCAGTTTAAATAAGGCTGGGATTCGAAAATGTTGTTGTAATTTCTGGAGCCTACGCGCTCACTAATAGGCCTGCCGAATGACCTTTCTGACGTTCCTTTTACAACACGTGCGGTTCAAGATTGGTCTTCAGCTACCCGGACACAACACGTATAGAAAAGTAATATAAATAGAATAATAATAATAATAATTTAGCGTCTTTTTCAAGCAAAATGCTGCAATTGGCTATCTTAGGCTTATGATTAACTAATATGGGTTAACTCATATCAATAAATCTATCGATTGATTGATTGATTAATTTATTAATTGAATGAATGAGTGACTGTATGAGTGTTTGATTGATTGATTAATTGAATGATTAGAAATAAATGTCATACCGGAGTTGAGAAAGATTAGATTGAGAATGATGTAGATAGCCTTAAATGACTTATTGATATCATCAGACGACATATTGACAGCATTTCAGGAGTCTCCTATTAATCCATTATCATTAAAATTTTGCTCTTTTTCCACTAAAACCAGCAATAGAAAGAATTTAAGTCTTGAACTACATCTGTCTATGATATTATATATTTAATGAAAAGTTGGCCTGCAATGAAATTACAACATCACAATTATATGAAGTGTTCATTGTCTTAGAGCATGTTGCACTCTTTCAATCATCGTTTGGACAGCACTTGACTGTTGTTATGAGTTGCTGCTGAAGCTAGTATTGTAGAGAATCTATTTTCTAAATTAGTTATAACATTCTGCCGTCTGGTAGGCCCTAGGTTCTATTCTGCGACAATTAATATTTTTGTTCGAGAAATGAAATACATGTACCGCTGAAGACGTCCTGAGTTATGTACGTTGAATCTATGCTTACGTGGAGTGGATTGCGCGTTAACTAGCCTAGGTTTTGAACCCATACTATTTGCATCAGGAGGCGAACACTCTAATCGTTACGTCCTACCGCTTTAGTGAGCTAAACAGATTAGAAAAGAAACACCATTGTATCCATTTCAGGTAGTCCTGCTACGTCGTAATACATCGATTTCTTACAAACGTGAACTGTATTACATGTAGCTGGAAACAGCCTACATATCACATTTATAGTTATTTTTCTTTCTACCCCAGTGCTTTTGGCTCAATGCATTCGAGTTCAATGCGAAATTAAGCTTCGATCTCTATCTTTGTTAGTTTATCAATCGACTGGTTTGTGGATAAAGTCCATGGATTTCTCAATTGGCTTCCTTCAAGATAGCTAAATTTTTGTAAGTTTCTAACTAGATATTAGAACTTAACTTTTTAGCTAATAGCTAACCAATCCATAACACCAATCCATACCATAAACCTAGCCCTAAACCTAAAAAGTGGACTCTGATCTAAAGCCTGACACCTTAGCTACATGACTACTCTTTCGATCAACTGTGATTTAATAGAACGGTTTAATGGATACATCATGAAATCTGCGTATACATGTAAACCTATTATGCTCTAGCAAATCAAAACTCCCAAAATTGACTTCTGTTATAGAATAGAAACACACGCCACCGGGTCCTTGTCTATGTTACAATAACCCTCCAGAATTGTAGTAAGCCTAAAAGCCTTAAGCCTTTTTGGTGATCTAAATAAATAAATAAATAAGCTTAATGTTAGGAACAACTACAGCCTACTTTCTCATCACTCTAAATTTTATAGATTTGAGTAACAACCTCGGCTGTTAGAGACGAGCGTCTGATTATGCAGAAATACTTGGATTGTTACTACAGTGTAATTCTTACCGTATTCATTTGATGTGATCGATTTGGAGTGACATGTGATGGGGGACGTCTCTGACTTCATCCTTGTTTGAAGAAACGGACGTTAAACCTTTATTATTATTATTATTATTATTACTATTATTATTATCATTACTATTATTAATATTATAATTTTTACTGGAGCGATCGATCTCATGTCCTCATGACGTCACAACTCTTCTGTTTAACGGACCAGAGTCGGGTCAGGCACGACGACAGCCACCATACTTTCCTTGTGTTTAAGAAAGTTCACACGTACGTTTTTCCGAATAATAGTTATACATTGTCTGATACAATATTTGAAAAATTTGCACATTTGCATGATTTAAAGCATTAGCAGTATGCGATAAAATGCGAAAGGGTTAATAAAAGCGTGAAATTAGTTAATCAGAGAGTGACATGATCGTCCATGATGAATCTATTTCTTTCATTTATCACATCATTCATGCAATGATAGGCCTACGTGTCAATTATTGAGTGCAAAAGTATCAAGTGTATGCGTGAGCGAAAAACACAAATGGCAACAATGGCACTTGCAAGTACCGACTAAACTACACGAAATACAGTAAAATTTACAATGAATGCATTATGGTCTTAACGGCACAAAGTAATACATAGACGTTGTCCATGATGATAGGATTTATAGCCATTGATCACTTATAATACCCTGAACAGTAGTTACAGTAGGGCCTACAATGCTATACATGCTTATACAAAATGCAATATTTAGTATAAGCAGTATTTAGGCCTTGTGTTGAAGAAAAATAATTATTAATTAAGTAATTAATTAATTTACAATTAATTTAAAATGTATAATTAATTATAGCAATTAATTTAAAAATTAAAGATTAGTCAATTAAGCATGGTAGTTTCCTCTCAAAAATTAGGCATACTATAAACTTCCACTCGCATATATGGATATAGTCCAATATTATGTCTTATAGTCCAATATTAAATATTATTATAATAGTCCAATATTATTCCAATTTATGCGCAGACTATTTGCTTTTCTGGTTTTTTTTGCATTGTTCTATGTGCAAGATTCATGTATGGGTTTTTACGCCTGAAATAAAGCAATAAAATAAATAAATAAAATAAAAATATTGTGTCTTATCATGTATCAAACGTATATGGATATTTATACAAAAAGTCGGATGCACTAATGCCTTGCATAATCTTAGAAAAGTTGTTAATTACTTTAATAATAGAAACACTACAGCAAATATTGGGGCAACTGATCTGAAAAAAGCTTTTTATAAATGCAATGGTTATGGAATTTTATGTATGTTGCAGAACAGAGGTGTAAATAAATGTGTATTAAATGTGCTAGAAAATTGGTTTTCCAAAAACTCTACAACTGTTAAATTGAAAAATTGTATGTCTAATTGTGTGCCTCTATTATCTGGTGTTAAACAAGCAGGAGTTCTGTCACCCATTTTATTTACGTTATTTGAGGATAATATATTGAGTGTATTAGAGCAATCTAATTTACGATGCTTTGTTAATTATAAATGCTTTAACAGCTTCATGTATGCTGATGATTTAATTTTGATTAGTGCATCGGTTACTGATTTACAGCTTGTGTTTGATATATGTGATAATGTTTTCAATGAGTTAGATTTGCCAATAAATGTGTCAAAATGCAATTGTATAAGAATAGGCCCAAGGTGTAGCTATTCATGCTCACCTTTAAGTATTCAAGGAGTTGCAATTAATTGGGTGGAATCTATTAAATACCTAGGAGTCACTATTTGTAAGGCAAAAAATTTTAAATGCCAATGGGAAGAATCGAAAGGGAAATTTTTTAGAGCTGCTAACACCATTTTAGGAAGGCTGGGAACAAAAGCCTCGGAAGATGTCATTCTTAAACTGATTGATAGTAATGGTGTATCAGCATTGCTATATGGCACTGCTGTTGCCACCTTGCAAGATTCAGACTTAAAGAGTATGAGTAGAGTATATGACAGTATCTTTTCGAAGATCTTTCATACGACTGACAAGGAAGTAATTATGTGGTGTCAATATTATTTTGGTTTTTGGCCTTTGAGTATCTTATACGAATACCATAGATATAATTTTTTAAACAAATTAGTATTGGATGCCAAAATTATTAAAGGGATCGAATTAGATCATCCAGATTATTTAGAATTTGAAAGTTTACAAAGGAAATATAATATTTCGTTTGTTGATTCTGTTGCTACATATTGAATATTCTAATGAATAATTGAGTTGATTTGATTCTGTTTGTCACTTGTAAACTACTAGGTTTGCATTGCTTCGCTGTACTTGTATGCAAAGTGTTGTTTCTTTTCGTTTGTTTTTCTTTCTTTTTTCTATATCTTTGTTCGAAACTACCATGTATTGGTGAAATAAAGTCTATAATAGTCCAATATTATAGTCGTATTCGGAAAAAATAAGCCTCAGCTTCAACAATAGTTTATGACAAAGAGACATACGCAAAATTGTAGATGCTAATTGCAGCTATTATAATTATTAGGATTCTAATAATGTTTATATTATAACAAATTTGGAAACAGATATAGCTTTGATCAGAATCTGGTAAGAAATCAGAAAAAATTAGTCAATTTTTAACGTTAATATCTCCGAATTTTTTTAAAAAGAAAATTTAACCAAATTTTATATTCAATGAAATATGTATACGGAATAGAAAATTTGATGATGATATCTACAATGGTTATTAAGTTATAGGCCTATCTAGCGTTTGATAGATATATGCCAACATTCAAGCGTTCTTAATTAGCAAGGCAGTAATTACGTAACGACATTATACGATTTACTAGAATAAGCAGCAATTTTGTGCGTGACGCGCTCGTTTACGTCTCTAAAGTTAGGCACCGCCGCCATGTTAAGAACGTCTGAATTTGGGTAAAAATACACCCCGAACGCTATAACTTATGGACCGTTGTTGATATCATCACCACATTTTGAAATTTTTTATTCTATATATATCTTAAATTAAGTATAGAATTTAGTTAAATTTGCTTTCTTCGAGACGGAGATACTAACGCTCAAACTTGTCTCATTTTTGGGGGAACTGTGTATAACATTGCTACATAGACGCAATTTGATTCATTCAAGAAATAATCATAAGTGATTAAAGATATTATACTAAATACAACAGCAAGTATAACAGATATATATTGCAATTAATTTTAGGTCACATCATATTATTAAGGCAAATGAATATTAAGAACGAAAGTAATAAAGCAAAAATATCGCACTATACACTAGATGAACTGATCTATAGTTTGCTACAGCAAACTGACATAGTCTGCTTGGATCACAGTGTCTGCTTGTTTACAGCGTAAGTCGATACGGTTGCTAATCACTGATCGTTACTGCCTTCAGCACAATAAGAGCAAGCTTTCGCGTGATACCAGTAATATATGCTCGTCAAAGAATGAAAATATTTCTATATTACGGCTATCTTTAATTCTTCGCATAGCAAACGTATATGGCATATCCTCCTTCCAGAGCTATGCCTCAATCACAGAAAACTCTAATAAGAAATACAAGTGTATTAACATATTAATAAAATGTTTTCATTTCACACACCAACGCATGCACACAAATGCACACACACATACGAATACAAACACACTTTCCCAGAGTGGATGACAAGGTGGTATTCTTCAACCTGTTGTTGTTGTTGATTTCTACAGTATAGACTTTCAGTAACTTTCCAACTTGGTTTGCTTTCAGTTAACAGGAGCCTATGCTGTGGCTTTACGAGTTTATCTCTATGTCAATAATATAAACAAATAAAATCGTATAAACTATTATATTACAACGCGTTTATTCTTCCTTCAATTTATAACATCTCCTAATAGTAACATCGCAAAATTAACTTTACGGCTAATTATCTTATAGAATTGCAAGCTTGAAAGCCGGATTAGTATCAAAATCTCACAAACGAACAAAGGTTTGTTCATTTTTGAGCTAAGTAGGCTATCCTTCAGTTTATGACTTACTTTGGAAAAGGAATAATAATAATAATAATAATAATTACCAGTGGTACTATCAAGCATATTCCTAAATCTGTTCGAGCCACTTGCGCCACCTACTTGATAAATATACTTGATAGAATCTCTAAGTGCGTGGACGACTTAGAAGCATGGAAATCTCTTCTTGCCATTGGCGAAGACATATTGCTAGCACCTAAAAGAACAGGGAAAAGGCACAATATGGCGTCCTTGATTCGCAAAAGAGTGTCCGGGGTGGAAGTTCCTGTTTCAGATGACGAAAGAGCGAAGTTTCGCAAATCTTCCAGGCCGCGTACTCCTGAGGAATCCCTCCGATCCATAGTGACCTCAAAGATCGAAGACGGAAATTTAAGAGCAGCCGTGCGAATCCTGTGCTCAGAAGAGTCGCTGGCCCCGAATAATGATGAAACTTACAGAGAGCTGAGTCTGAAACATCCATCAGCGGTCAGTACACCCCGAAGTCTTCTTAGCTCAGCCTCTCCCCAAGCGAATACGCTCCAAGTCACTGAAGCGGAGGTAATGAAAGCCGTGAAAAGTTTCCCCGCCGGTTCTTCTGGGGGCCCGGATGGTCTGAGGCCTCAGCACATCCTGCAGCTGGTGACGTGCCCCATAATGGGCAGGGAGACTCTAACAGCCATTACCGGTTTTGTAAATCTCCTTTTGCTGGGTAAATGTCATCAGGAAGTCAAGCCGTTTCTTTTTGGAGCCAACCTGATTGCTCTGAAGAAAAAGACCGGCGGGCTTAGACCGATTGCTGTGGGCTACTCTTGGCGCAGGATCGCTGCCAAATGTGCTAATTCCTTCGCCCTAGACAGGCTCTCAAACTCTCTTCAACCTATCCAGGTAGGCGTGGGTGTCAAAGGAGGTTGTGAAGCCGCCGTGCATGCCACCCGTCGATTCATTAGCAGCATGCCAGACGATTGGGTAGTGGCTAAACTGGACTTTTGCAACGCTTTCAACTCCCTGAAAAGGGTTCCCATGCTAGAAGCTGTAGACTCTTCACTACCTGAGCTGGGGCCTTTCTGCCGTCTGTCCTATGAAGACCCAAGTGTTCTACGTTTCGGTCAACGGGTGATCATGTCTAGCGAGGGGGTACAACAGGGTGACCCTTTGGGCCCTCTCCTGTTCAGTTTGACAATACACCCGTTGCTCCAGTCGCTATCTTCTTCTCTGAAAATAGGTTACTTAGACGACATAACTGTGGGCGGGGTTGAGTCTACTGTGGCGGATGATATCTCAAGGCTGATGGTTGCGGGAAAGGCTTTGGGGCTAAGCCTGAATATAAATAAATGTGAGCTCATTACCACTCGATCCGACAGTAACTTTCCGGCCATCAATCATTCATTCGTGTAAAGCCTGTCGAAGCCAGTCTACTTGGAGCTCCATTGCAGACGGGTCAAGCTATGGATTTGGCTCTCAATACTCAGTGCTCTAAACTAGAGAGAGCCGCGAGCCGGTTGAAGCTCATCTCCGCACACGACGCTCTAACGATATTGCGGAGCTGTGTAGGTTCTTCAAAACTCATATTCTTATTGCGTGCCTCTCCATGTGCGGGTCATCCAGCATTGCAGAATTATGATTCCATCATGCGAAAGTCGCTCAGTAGCATCGTTAATATTAATGTTAACGAAGCTCAATGGATTCAGGCTAGCCTGCCAATATGCTACGGAGGATTGGGTATACGCTCTGTCTCGTCGCTGGCACCTTCTGCCTTTTTGGCTTCAGCCGCGGGGACTGGCGTTCTACAGGATTCAATCCTTTCCGGATTCTTTCAAATTCCCGACTTGGAGATATCCAGGATTCAGGGCATTTGGACTGCTCTGTCCACATCCGAACCTCCAATCGGTATGACGGCTAATAGCATGAAGGCTTGGGACTCAAAGGTCACTACTGCTTTGCACACGGAACTCCTGGCGAAGCCACTTTTGCCACAAGAAAAGGCGCGGCTGCTCGCAGTGTCGGCCCCCCATAGTGGAGACTGGATCAAGGCTTTACCAATCTCATCATGCGGCCTCCGTCTGGACGACGAAGCAGTCAGAGTCGCGGCCGGTCTTCGTCTGGGCACTACCTTATGTGAGCCACACAACTGCATTTGTGGTGTCTCAGTCAATGCGTTAGGCATTCACGGCCTGTCGTGCAAGCGTAGTGCCGGCAGAATCAGCAGACATCAGTTCATAAACGACTTGATCTGGCGCGCCCTGAGTCGAGCGAATATCCCAGCCATTAAAGAGCCCCTGGGATTGATCCGCACTGATGGTAAACGTCCAGACGGTGTCTCTCAAATACCATGGGCAGAGGGGAAGTGTGTTAGCTGGGACGTCACTGTTACGGACACTTTCTCCGTTAGCAATCTCGGCCTTTCTTGCGCTGCTGCTGGTGCTGCAGCAGAGGCCGCGGCTAATAGGAAAACTCTGAAGTATGCCGAAATCTCTGGCAACTATATCTTCATGCCTATTGCCTTTGAGACCCTGGGGCCCATCAACTCTCTCGCATCAGACTTTATTGACGAAATAGGCAGGAGGACCAGCGCCATTACTGGTGATAAGCGCGAAAAATCTTTTCTGTGGCAGCGACTGTCTATTGCTCTCCAGCGATTCAATGCAGTCTGCTTCAGTGGCACTTTGGCTAAAGCGGCTTCCCAGAGTGCAGAGGAATTATTTTAATCGCTTTTTTAAAAACTTTTAATTAAATAAAGTCTCTTTTATCTTATTTTTTAGCCCAGGGCCCTTTACAGCCCAGGGCATTTAAAAAAAAAAAAAAAAAAAAAAAAAAAAAAAAAATAATAATAATAATAATAATAATAATAAATAATGTGGGACAGGGAGGACTGGAGAAAGTCTATTCGTATCCCGACCCTGGTTAAACTGGGATTTAAGGGAAGATGATGATGATGATAAGATAGGATCAAATACTATAGCTTTACTTTTTGTCCCAGTAAGCAAATTTATTTAAAACTAGTCCTTGTTCTGTGATCACTTAAGTTAGAAAAGTTAGAAAATCTAATTCACTTTTTATCACTGACTTCATCTTATGTAGGAGAAATTAAATATATATCCATTCATTGCATTTAACTTTGAAAACTATAGCATTCTTTTCTATCGGTTAATTAGTTAAGATTTATTTAATTAGTTGTTTCAAATATTTATGCTTTATTAACTTTTTTAAATTTAAAATTTTTATTCCGTATAGTTACACACATGACATACCGCATGTGTTTACAATGTTTTCCTTTCTTAAGTTTCTGTTTTTGTAGTTTTCGTTATTTCCTCCATTCCTTTCCATGGTTATTAGTAATCGTTGCCTTTTGTTGGCGCTCCAACAGCAGCCGGCGCGGATTTAAGAATAACCTCCAACACCCTGGGGATTGTTTACTTTCAAAGCTGTCTACACGCGGTCTTCCCAAGTGGTCGCCCACAATTTACTAACCGCGTGCAGCGTGGCTTTACTTCGTTCAACTGACGCGCAGCTTAACTGAGTGCGCTAAATCCCCCCCAACTGCAGATCGCAGTGAATTTAGATAATGTCTAATAATGAAGATCAACCAAAGGGTGAGGCAAATGATTCATCAATTGGTGGAAGAGAGGAGTTAGAAAGTGATGGGCAGGTGACAGATGAGGTGGGCGGAGCAGAGAAACGACGTAAAGTTGACACAGGAGCGTCCATTTCACTGCCTCAGCAGATGTGCGATACAGGAAGGAATCAACTTCATGAATCAGTGGCAGGTCGGTTTTTAAAGCCTTTATAGTCTTTTATGTGGACTTATTGAAGTAGAAACTTCTGTACTTGCAGAATTTAAATAATGTTACATATTGTAACATTACTTAGCATACAATATCTTGACTGTACTCTTATTAGTACAGAGTTAGTAAATACTAGGACACATGGATTAATATTTATGTGAATATTATCTATAGTTAGTATTTGAACAGAACTTTTAAAATATCTGGAATATATGAATAGCATGATACTGCAAGCTTCTTTGTTTTTTAATCACATTACTGTTTTACTGCTTTATTATTTGTGCATTGGTACAGTAAAATTTAATCTTGGAAAATATTCAGTTGGTATATAGTACATATTAAGTTAATTGATGACCTAATTAACTGTGTGACATTGATAAGATTTTCCTTCTCGTGCTAATTAGCTAAATTAATAACATCCTGTTATCTAGGCCAAAGGACAAAAAGCGAGTTGGTTCGAGTAACTCCATATGCTCACATACTGCAACAAAAGGTAGTAACTTTTTGTTGCAGTATGCAAGCATCTTTTATTTTTGCAGATAATTAATTTCAGATTTCTTCAAAGAATCCCATTCCAAACCAATATCAGAAAGGGCATTTGATTGGTGAGCACCTAAGCTCCCGAAATTGCTACATAATTTTCTATGTCCCAACCACAGTTCAACTGGAATTTAAGGGAAGATGGCGATTATAAAAGTTTGAGTATTTATATATGTATTATTACTATGTGTACTGTTACATTCTGGGGTTACTGTTTATGCATATCAGCTTCACCACCTAGGTTTATGAACCTAGATGATATAATGAAGATGGCTAATGGTGTAACTGATTTGACCCTGGCTCATGAGATTGCTGTTAACGATGACTTCAGAATTGAGGCAAGCAAACATTCTCCTGAGAGGTATTATGCATTTTTAATCTCTTTACTATTAATCTTTCTTCCTCTTCTTTTATCATGTTTTCTTTTCTTTCCTCTTCAATATGCTTATTGATCTGCAAAATGCATATAATATCCATTGAAAAATTAGGAAGACTGTCTAAAAATAACATAATGTCTGGTAAGCCGTAGATATTGCATGGCACTATATGTCTAAAACCAAAACTTAATAAGTGTTTCCTTAAATTAAAGGTAATTCGGAATGTAGGAACCTGAACATTAAGTAAGGTAGATATTTGGAAGCGTGAAACACTGGAAACATGTCTGTGGAGAACAATATGGAAGATTAGGAGAATTGACAAAGTTGCAAATGTAGAAGTGTTGAATGGAGTTTTTACAGATAGGAAACAGATAGAAAGTGGAAATGGTAGGAGTATATTATAAGACAGGATGGTTGCTAAATTATCTTAGAAGGAAGAATGGAGGAGAAAAGCAGTAGAGAAGAAAGACTTTGAACGCTAGATGCATTGGTGGTGCCATTGTATGTCGATGTGCATGAAAATAAATTTTTATGAATATTTGGAGGAGTTATTTTTTGAGTTATACGCTTTTGATCTGTCTCCAGTTGTACATTAAGAGACTGTAGGAAACCATCTGGTGGAAATAGAACCTGAGGCTTCTTGTTCCTTATATTCTTAGCCGTTCAGCCTAGCTATGAAGTTATATCACTAATGATAATGTTACTGTACATTTTAATTGCAATTTTGTATTTATTTGATATTAATAAAATAATTATAAGTTCAATATTTGGCTTGTCGACCTTATTGCTGTCACCTACAGCAAGCTGATTTGTTTCAGTTGTTCAGAATAGCGGTCTGTGTAAATCTTTATATCACAAGTTTATAACTCTATAAATTGCTGGTAAAGCTTTAAAAAAAAGTTCCATTCATATTGGGACTTTTTGTTCACATGGTGAAAAGGCATTAAAATAATATAAAAATAATATGCTGTTACTGTAGCCTACTGCAAGGTTTATTAGAATTCTGTTAATAACCATTATAGTAGTAACTATTAATATTATTTCTGATATGTACGCAAACAGCTTAGAAGGTCGGATAGGTCATGTGGTGAGTCAGGCATTCTGGGATATACTGGAGGAAAAGCTACGAACTGAGCCAGATGATCATAGCTACTCTATCAAGCTGATAGCTGATGTCAAATCTGTACGTAATCTTTCTCGTAATTCTATTTTCTTAATATTACTTTACATACTTACAAATACCACCTAGTTTGTTATCATGGGATTTCATTGCTTTGGTTAATTGATTGACTAATGAATTGACTGATTGATTGATTGATTTTAGAATCTACTGGAGTTGCTGCTTCCACAGCATGTGAGACTAAGAGCTCAGATAGAGGCTGTTCTAGACCTGCCACTCATAGAGCAGAAGGCGGAGCATGGAGGAGTAGACTTTCATTACTACGCAGACTATGTGATAGGAGTCATGAGCTTGCTTTGTGCTCCAGTCAGAGATGAACAGATCTCTGCATTGAGGACAGAAACGAATATTCTTACTCTATACAAGTAAATGTTAACTTAGTGTTAATGAAATTATTAAATTATTCATTTAAAAAATCTTTTAAAATTTTATTATATATTAAATTCCAATTAACATAATGTATATTTAATGTAACGTATGTGTAATTTTATTAGTTTTATTTTTAAATTGTACTTCGTTAAGAGCCCTCAATAGGATGAATGGCGGGACACTATACCTGGCCTTAAATGTAGCTGTAAGGCTGAGCTGCTACTCAAAAACAAAATTACATGTGAACAAATGTCACGTTCAATTTGTTGAGTGCAAGCAATATGCCACTGTTTAAATAATTGAGAAATTTTATTTAATTTTCTGGGCTTAATCCATTGTGTTCAATTGTAAAGTAAATTGCAATAGTTCCTAATTTTTATATTTTGATGGTTTCGCTCTAAGTATAGATATGCATGACTTGGTGATAACATCATCTTGAAAGTTATACTAGACATAATGTACATTTGTAGGAATATAGGTGAGTTATTAGCTCAGACGAAGTTAGATATGATGTGTATTGTAGGCAGGCAAGTGAGTTATTGGCTCAGGTAAAGTTCGATTTGACCTATTGTTTATTGTAGGCAGATAAGTGAGTTATTGGCTCAGATAAAGTTAGGTTTGACGTATTGTGTATTGTAGGCAGATAAGTGAGTTATTGGCTCAGATGAAGTTGGATATGGTAAACTTCACTATCTCTCAGCTGCGTCCTATACTCAAGCAGCATTCAGCGGAGTATGAGAGAAACAAGTTTAATTCACTACTTAGCACTCAAAAAGGTAAGTGTGTATTTATGTGTTTTTTTATTATTATTTCATTTATCGTTTTGTATCACAGTGCATTTGTAACTCTAACTGTAGTACTAATACTAATTTCGCGGCAAATTGGTTAGGTCTTTGTCCTGTAGATCATAGAGTGGTTGAAAAGAAAGGCTGCCATATAACCTATAGCTATTCAGCCTGGCGATGAAAGTGGTATTAATACTGTCATAGTCACTTAAATAATGCATATGGTATATTCGATTGTTGTAAGATTATTTTGTGGAAGTTCTAAAGTTTGAAGTTGTAATTTTTATCAATTTAACCAACGGTTATGAAATTTAGGTTAGAACCTGTGTTCTTGTAATTAAGTCTTCATATACTGTTCCATTGTGAAATATTATTACTGTGTTTTATTTATTTTACTTAAATGTTTTAATTATGCTAATATCTTGTTAATAGAAATTAGTCTATTTAGCTTGATGGAACATGTATTGTTACTTTCAGCTATACCTACTAATTGAGACTGATGATAATGTTAACTTGAAAGAACCTGTATAGTTATGCAGTTGTGCCTGCTGAATTTTGATCTTATTTATTTGTTATACCAAAAGATATTTAAATATGTAAATGTATAGTGTAAATATAACGATATTTGTATGAAATTTATTGAATTCATACTGCTCTTTGTAGTATTGCTAGAACTGTGTTGTGTTCTGTTAGATCCCATGTTTCTGTAATATACCGTTGCACGAATTAAAACTATTGAAAGAATATTTCTAGGCCTTTAATAATTAATATCTATCTCTCATCTTTTTGTTTCTTTTTTTATCTTAGTGTTTAGAATTTGATATGCACTGGCTTGAATAGTTCTATAATGTGTGACGCTGTCAATGATGACTGGAACACGCTAATTGTTGCTACTGTTGTAGTTGTTATTCTTTAAAATGTCATAATTTAGAAGAAATTGAAGTTTAATCTTGTTATTTTTTAAAATAGTGCATCTGTGGATAAGTAAGCTTATTTTAAATTGTAGTTATAAAGGCAGTTTTGATGTCTAGCATCAATTTAGGCAATTTCGTCCATTTTCCTTGTAATCAGTCTTCTGAATGTCTGAGATCTTACTCTCAGATCAGTGCGGCCGGGAATCGAAACAACGAGAGTTCAATTCACCTCAGGATATGTCATTGAAAAATTTATGATGTTACCTGACACCTCTAACCACTGCGCTATTGAGACATTCAATGGCAATGATAATAGGCATTCAGTTCATAGTGTATTAACAACGTTATGAGAACTCCTAGTACTGACATTGTAATAAAAGCCTCTGCAGGGGTGGGATTTAGCGCACTCGGTTAAGCTGCGCGTCAGTTGAACGAAATTAAGCTCCATTGCGCCGGTTAGTACTTAGAGGGCGAACGCCTTGGAAGACCGAGTGTTAAGAGCTTTGAAAGAAAACATCCCGAGGGTGTGGGAAGATTATTCTTAAATCTGCGCCGGCTGCAATTGATGCGCCAACAAAAGGCAATGATTACTTATAACCATGGAGAGGAATGGAGGAAATAACGAAAACTACAAAAACAGCAACTAAGAAGGGAAACTATGTAAACACTTGCGGTATGTCATGTGCGTAACTATACGAAAAAAAGATAACGTACAACTCTTTGGTATGATATGTATGTGTATTGTTTTGGATGAATGTGTTGATCTCTGTAGATAATCAACAACTGTATGTATGTGTGGAATGATGTGAGGATATATGTGTACACCTCTGTATTGTTTATGTGTGTGCTATAGACAATGGAGTAGATGGCTTAGAGTTCACTAGACATTGGCTCAGAAGACATTACGAGAAATTCAGAGGCTCTTCTCGCAATAATTACATGAGCTCTGGACCCCAAGTGTACGTGTCAAGTAGTACAACTGCTGCTAGTAGCTCAGTAGGCCTAGCAGCAGCTGCTAATCAAGTATCTGCAGCAGTGTCAACAGCAGACTCTGGAGCAGCAGCTCCGAGCCCGGCTACCGTGACATCTTCTATGACCGTTGCTGATCCTGCAGCAGGGATTAATCCGTCTAGTCATACAGCTGGGGCAGCAGAAGGGTCTGCTGCTGACTGTAAGGCTGAGAAAGTGATACAGACTAGGACGGTTGTAAACTCAGCTTATGTGGAACTACTGGACTGGGTTGCTGACAGAGTTTATCCTGAGGTATGTTTTCAGTGCAGGTGGGTTTATGTGTTTGTTATATGAGTTATTTGACTTAAGCGCCGAATAGTGTGTGAAGGCGTAATTTGAAACTGAGTGTTAGTCTATATCAGTTTTAGTGTTGTATACTGTAATTTTAAGTGTGCAATATTCTGGAGCTCTTATCCTGTATGTACATGTAAATGTAAAAGTTGAAGGAAACCTTAACTGGGATCATATTTATCAGGAGACTATAAGGTCATCTCATTGTCACAAAATTGCCGTAAAATTAAATAATTTCTGCATGAGCAGTTAGCATGCTCCTGCTGTCAGAGGAATTGAATTGTTTAATATATATTCCTTCATTCTTATGGTTGTAGGAATAGACCGGACTTTGATTTTACGTCTCTTGGAAGGCATCGCTAACTGACCCCAAGCATAGAGTTTAGCGCATACTTTTTATTTCTGTAAGAACTAGAAGGGGTTTAACAACTTTCTTCTTTCAAGGAATGTATCAGGGATGTTCCTGCAGAAGATATCACTACAAATCGATGGTCCAAAGCTATCTGCAAAATATGTGTGAATGAGAAAACTAAGAAAGAGATCCTAAGTAGTACCAAATAAATGTCCGGTGACTAATAGACACTCAGGTTAGACAAGTTGAATCTATGATGGAAAAGATAAGTTTTTAGGCTATCGCAAAAATTGAAAATTGAAGGAGTGGAGATACGATGGTAAAGAGTTTCTAACAGTGGGAGGTGTGACAGAAATCATGCCTACCTACTGAGATAAGATTTTTTTTATAAATTCAGGCAAGTTGGCGCCTGGAGAATAAAGTTTATGCATAGGTTGAAAAGGAAATAATAGATCTGAATGTTAAAAATGTTCATCAAAGATAAGTGTCACTTATCAATGCTTAGCTGAACAAATTATTATCCTATGCTTAATTTGTTGCATCTCTGGTAGTTTCTGAGGAACTGGAGTGTGTCTGAGATCTTGGAAATAAAGAGAAGAATTTACTACTTTACCTCTCCACTGCGGGTGACAATTAGAGAGTGACTGCAGTTGACAGTTAATTCAGACAATTAATTGCCAATCAATTAAAATATCCCCTGCAGGTGACACTTAGAGAGCGACTGCGGGCGGCCGATATTTCTGACAATTAATTGATTGAGGTATAGCCAGAGTCAATTCACTGAGATGTTTGGAAGTTGTACTTGAATCTATTTTCTGCATCACAGAACACATCAGCGATGTCATTAGCAGCTGTGCAACAAATCTTTTTGCATTTGAACACTTAAATCTAAGGGTTTTTATTCTGAACTAGCTGTAAAAGTTTTGACGGCTGTAATGTTGTCGAAACTAACTCATGCTTCTCCGTTCTAGTGGGGGTTTATTGGAATCTCAGATAAAATGAGGCTTGAGGCTTTTCTAAGGAAGGCTAAAAAGTGCAACTTTTGTGATGATATTCATCCCTTTAGTGAAATTGCTGAAAAGCAGATAGGAGATAGCAGATAGTTCAATTCTGTACTTAATAACTCTCACCACGTTTTGTTTCCTTTTATGCCTCCATTGAAGGCAAATAATAGTTGTCGTAAACTTAAAGAGCCCATTTTTATGCTCCCTCTTAAAATTGTTCAGAATATGAGTGACAATATATTCATCATGAGGATGTTTTGCAAAGACTGCTATCAAATTTATGATTGATATTATTATTTGTAAATTTACCTGTATTTTTCTGGATGTACCTGCATGTGCTTTTCTAACTGTCTAAGATTCCTGTGTTGTGTCAGCAATAAGCAAATAATAATATTCGAGGTACAATTTTACACTGATCGACGTTGTTATACTGACATATTGACACTAATCTGGGATACACATATATCCTTTTTGCGCTGAACGAGTGGCTTGTTGGCAGGATGTCCAGCAGTGAATCAATAGATGCTGGGTTCAAATCTTGTGCTTTTCCTTCACGAACAGTGAAAATGACTGGAAACTGACGTTAAACTTGGTTTTAGCTTTGTAATAATAACGTTGATATATATATATCGTTGTGTATACTTTGTGTAGACTATTTTAGTTGACATGAAGAGGTTGACGGAGCTGCAGGATCGTGTAGAGACCTTGACCTTGGTGGCTTCAGTTCTCGCTGTGACCTACAGCACGGTGGGCACACTATTGCGTGACCTTCAGGAATTTAAGGTCACTTTGAAGAAGCAAGTTATGATTCTTGTGAGCAGTGGCAGCAGTGTTAGTGCTACCACTGTCCCTGAAAAAAGTGCTGCTGGTAGTACGGCAGAGCAGCGGAGCAGGTTGTTTCATTCGTCTTGTCGATTACTGATTCCATTAATTGATGAATCTGTCTATAAATCAATCGTTCACAGTAATGTACGAAAATCTAAATCAATTTTCAAAACTGCAGTGTATACTTTAGCGAATAAATCTTAGTAGTTGAGTAAATCTTCTGTAAATTTATTAAGATTTGAGTATTTAGATCTGTGGATGATGTAGTGTCTAACATGTCTCGTACTCTTCTGTGTGTTTAGAGCGATGGATGATGTAATGTCTAACAAGTCTCGTACTCTTCTGTGTGTTTAGATCTATGGATGATGTAATGTCTAACATGTCTCGTACTCTTCTGTGTGTTTAGATCGATGGATGATGTAATGTCTAACGTAGCTGAGCAGGTCTCTCTAGTTACTTGCGACTCACTACAAAAGCATGGCTTCAACACTCCAACATCTGAACATCTGAGGGTGCTTAAAGGTCAAATACAGGCCTTGACACAGAACAACAATCCTATCCGTAGAGTCATGAGTGAGTACCGTATGATTTTATTAATTCACAGAATGTGTCAAATATTATGCATTCATTGTTCAGTCCTAACTTCTATTATATAATTTTGAACCTTTCACAAGTTAAATGTAGTTGAGTCATAAATTTCCTTTTAGCGTGCCGTTTTGTTTCACCTTATGTGGTCGACGCGGATCTAGATTGGAAATGAAACCTTGAAGTTGGCTATACTTCTACTTGACATCATCAAGTGTTTATAATTTGAGTTTTTATGCGCACCTTAAAAAGAGAAAAACCTATGTTGGAGCATGTAAACATTTCATATTCATGGGGGCCAACTCTTCAGGGGCAACAGGATTTTTGCCGATATTTTGAAAGGAGCCGGGCAAGAGTATGGTTTTGCTCTTTACCGTTTTGCACCGTAAATAATGGTTTTGGATTCTGTGCGACATGAATTACTCAATATTGTTCTTTTTCACATTCAATAGTTTCCGAGCTTGTACTATTATTGTAGTTAGTTCTAGTTTTTATATAGTCAACAATTCACTGAGCTCAGAATAATGCTGCACAGGTAGGCCTACTCAAAATGAAAGTCCATGAGCATATTCTCGTATTCGCGATTGCTCGTTTAAAAGGCGAGCATTTATCACAACGCCACAAGGCTTCAAAAACCGATGATCAAACATAAATAAAATTGTTAAGCCCGCTTTGTGTTACATTAATGCTGAATTATTAAGATTCAAGTCATATAGTAGACAATTTTAATAATCCCTGTGCAAACGTCAGAAAATCTTAAATTTGTGAATTTTTTGTTGTGATATTGACTTAATAGTCAATATCACAACTGGTAAGTCAATATTTTTATGTTCTGTGCATATAACTTAATTGATTATGCTATTAAATTACATGTCCAACATTTTCTAAATCTAACAGGATGTGTAATATTTAAACACTCATTCAAGGAGTATGGTGTAAGTTTTGCTACTTTTAAATGAGAAATTCTATATCGTTTTCTAGTAAATACTATGTCACCAATTTTGCCGTTTAGATGTAGAACTTACTAATATAAATCTGTGACAATTTTGTTAAAATAGAAGTGTAGTTATATAAAATTAAAGGAAGAACGTATGCTCGTGTTGCAGGAGTTAATCCTGAGCTTGAATTATCTGTTATTACACAGACTAACATTCATAAACATATGTTGTGTTTTGTGACAGAGTCACGGTTATGTGGGTTCATATCCAGCGTGCTGACGGCTCAGACTGGTGCTAAGACTGTGCAGATACCGGCAGGGTTCACAGCTCTAGAGGATGAGCTGAAGAGAGCGTGTGAGAGCTTTGTGCGACTCATCTCTTATAACTACTGCGTGTATGAGCAGCATTATCATCAGCTCCTGCAGCAGCTCTGTGCAGCCGACGAAGCTACTGATCAGGTATGAGAAGCACTATCATCAGCTCCTGCAGCAGCTCTGTGCAGCTGACGAAAACTGCTGATCAGGCATGAGCAGCACTATCATCAGCTCCTGCAGCAGCTCTGTGCAGCTGACAAAGCTGATAAGGCATGATCAGCACTATCATCAGCTCTGTTCTGCTGACAAAGCTGATAAGGCATGATCAGCACTATCATCAGCTCTGTGCAGCTGACAAAGCTGATAAAGCATGATCAGCACTATCATCAGCTCTTACGATAGCTTATGATGCAGCTGTTACAGGCATGGGCAGCACTATCTTTAGTCATAAGTTTCTGCAGCAGCTCATGATGCTGATGGTCAGGTATACAGCTCTAATTCTGAAAGCGTGTTAGATGAAGTTGTGGTATGAAACAGAGAAATTGTCAGACAACTTCATCTCACTGAACCAGTTCACACTTCATTTGGGTTTAAAACAAATAGGAAACAACCGATTTAATTGCGAAACGTTTCGGTAATGTTTAAGAGACTAATGGTTTCTGCTAATTGTTAATATTATAATAATGTATATTGGAGTCAAATAATTAATTAACTTAATTAATAACTGATATTTAGAAACTAAAAACCATTTGTAGGCCTATTACTATACAAGTCTCACGATTTATAATCGAATGACTGTATCTACAAGTTAGTTAGACGTACCAAAAAAAATCGTAAAACTATTGCTCTATGTCCACTATAATTTATTGAACAGCTTACCTACTATTTTATATATGGCAAAATAAGTAACTTTTTTGTATTTATTGCTTTATTTACAAATTATAGTCACATTCATTTGTGAATTGATACCATTCATGTTTTGTTTAGGACAGTAAGCCTGTATGTTTATGCATTTTTATCCAGAACAGAACAACTGAAAATATATAGGCGAGTCTAAGGCGACGTTATATGAGTTTACATTTTCACTTAGTTTTTAAAATATATTTAATTTAAAGGCCACAGGAAATTTTATAAAAGTGATCATGTAACATTGTATATGACCTCTTGCTTGCTATTCTTTGGACTCTGGACTGATTTTGGAATTTGTACCGTTTTTGGACCTTCTTTTTGCTCGCCGGCTTGATTTTGTTTCAATAGTGCTCGATGTTGTCATTGATGACTATAGCACTCTAATTGTTGTTATTATTATTATTATTATTGTTGTTATGCTGTCAACAGTGTAACCATCACAGTCATTGGATTAATTTTAATCTGTAAAGTGCAGAGATAGTGAGAATCTTTTTTTAAAATTTTATTTAGCTGGTACTTAGCATTTTCCTGAATTTTCTTGTTGCCCTATCAAGCTTGTCATATCTTCATTAATTAATTTGATAAATTTCGTCAAAGCTATGGTAATTCATGCCAGCCTTGTTTTTATTTTTAAAAAGCGAAAAACCCGCAAATTTTCCTAGAAACTAAATTCTGTGTTTCATTTGTAGTTCGCGGCTTTTGCAGATAACTAATTATAATGTCAATATTGAAAATTATTAACTCATTAGTAATGCAGTAAATTATATTATAATTCTAATTATAAATTTTTATTTATTATTAATGCAGTACTAATAGAATATTTCTCAGTCACTGACTCGCAATTCCTGAATACTAAAAGTCAGTTTCAATTTCTCAAACATAATTTTGCTGTTTTCTTTCATCAGTTACATGGTACTTAAAACTAAAGCTCTGACTTAATCAGACAATGATGAAACTATTAAGTATTAGTATGCCATATGCTACTGCAGCATTGATGCTACTGCAGCATTACTATCCTTCGCTTTCAGATAACATGATTTTATATAATGGTTTATCCACCTCGTTGTGTACGGAAACTGAAGAAAAGACAAACCGTAACCTGCATGTGTCGTAAGAGGTGACAAAGAAAGAACTGAGGAAGGCAACGGGAAACCACTTCAGAAGCCATATTATTCTCAAGTTATAGGCTACAGTAAGGTGTGGATCAAGCATACCTTTTTGTGAAGGAATCAACTCGTTGATCGCTGGAGTGCTCCTTATGGAGCGTGAAAAGCAGCATGCGAGTAAGAATATATACCTTGGATCTGCCAATATGCAGAACATTATATAATGACAGATTTATACTGGTTACATAACTTCAGCTGCTTTTAGTCTCTTGGTATTCGAATGATAGTATGAATTCTATAATTTATTATCTATTTTCTATAGCTATATAATAATTAATTGCATGATTTCATCTTTATTAATTACATAACGGCACACTGGATTAGGAAGCACTGATGCTTATTTTCGACGCTTTTCCTCCTTTCTCTCCAAGATTATTAGTAATCATTGCCCTTTTATGGTGCATCGATTGCAGCCGGCGCATATTTAAGAATCTGTAAGTACCTTCCAATATTTTTCATTCGAAGTTGTCAACACTCGGTCTTCCAAAGAGGTCATCCACAAAGTACTAACCGAAGCTGATAGAGCTCAACTTCGCTTATTGACGCACAGCTAAACCAAATGCGCTATATCCCGCCTTAAATTCCTTAATGCAGTATGTAATGTAATGTTTAATGTAGTTGTACTTGTTAAAGTTGTTAATCACAATCTTAATTTATGTTCACACCATCAAACTATATTAAGTCTATATTAGTAATTAATATTAACATTTTCTTTTTTTAAATTAAATGGAAATGCCAAAAAAAAGTTATGAGAAACTTCTTGCAATTTTACAAATTGCAAGTAACACTGTCACAATTTACACTAAAACGTATACCAAAAGTTCACTTTCCAGATGAAAGTAATTATTAAGAATTTAAGGTATTAAAATTTATGAAATTTTTAGAATTGTTCTAAAACTCGTTTATAAATTTAAACATAAATTGTATCAACAAACCTTAACGATTACATGTATGCTCTATGTTACCTTAAAATTGGTACAGACGCTAAGCATATAAAAACACAAATAAATACATTTAAAGCCCGGCCCAATCAGTACTAACAATGAAGTTATGCAAATTAAAATCAATGCAAAGTGTATTATCTTCACATTATCCTTTATGGTGTATAAATTTAACCTTAGTTTATAACAGCTTTCAACTATTGTATCGTATTGTGTCAGAATCATTGAAGTGGGCTGAAGTTACACGAGTTTGAATCCTGGGCAAGCCAATCAAAGAGTATTCTTGAACATTGACAGGATCGGCAGTTGAGTGACTTAAATTGCTTAAAGACTAAAACTACTAAAACTTATGGTATTAAATGTGATAAATCTGAAGTTTAATTTAACGGTATTGCGTCCAACCACACTACTACTGTGTTAACAACTCTTTCAGTGTATACATAATGTCTGTCCAATGCTATGTGACTCAGGACAACAGGTACAAAGAATCCTAAATGTATCAGTCATTTCATAAGAATCGCATTATATTCTTTCTCCAAGCCTCAGTGAGACTGCACTCAACTGTCGGCATTGCTCTTTGTTTTCTTTCTCTTCTTTACTTGTTTAGAAGACTTGACGTCCACATCCATCGCTTCCACATTCATCGAGTCTTGGCTAATTACCGACGGGACACTCAAATCAGCGATCTGTTCACATAAACTACTTCATTAAACAATGATTCATCAATGTGCATAATATGAAACTAATTAAAAACAATAGACATTTAAAACTAGCAATGATGCCTATAGTGTATATTCTGTCGAAGAAACTATACAAATTATTTATGGCGACATTAACCTGATTGCCATAATTCAGGCTTCTAGTCACATCAAGTAAGATCCCAAAGCTAGTGTAACGTCGCTAACTATTTTCGACAAATATTATATATATGATTTATTGCAGTTAAGAAATAGAGAGACTAAAACTGTGGCAAAAATAGTACTCAAGAATATAAAATTCACATGTTTAAATTTATGAGTCAATTCCATAATTTCCTTTACATGATTACAAAGTTGTAATATAATATACTTTCTTATAGCCCACGTTCACAGGCAGATATATGAATCAGGCTAATAGGAATGATCCATGAAAAAATATTCCCATCCTTATTGTCAGCATTTACTTAAATAAATCAACAAATTTTATATTCTGCCAAATATGATTATTTTTAATAATTGATATCATCATTCTGTCAATCATGCAAAAAAGCAGTCTACACAGCATAAAGACCTAATTTCAATGCTATAAGATTTCTTTACATGGAGTGTTGCGTTTTGTACCAGGACCGTCTTAAATCCATACTATGCCTTGTAAAACACCATATACTCTATTAAATACAGCTAAAAATATTAGCCAGGCCCTTCAAATAGGACTGGTTAACGTTAGAATTCAGAGAAGAAGTGCATAAATTGCATGGTCTATAAATAAAGAGGATTATGTTTTTGATGTTGATCTTCATATTGAAGTATGAAGATTAACATAAAAAACGAGAGACGATCCTATTTTAGAGAAAGAGTGTTAAAATCAAAAGCAGTGTGAGCTGAAATTGTGCATATCCGGTTAAATAAACAATACTAAATAAAATCAATCATTATCATGCTACCTATCAACTTACCCAGCACTAATAGTACTAACATTAACATTAATTACATGAAACAACCAAAGGAGGAGACCTTCAAAAGCATATCAATGCAATCGAATTCTTAATAAAAATTTCCCAGATTTAATCTATTTCACATCCTTTTGAGGCACAGCTGAATTGTACAATTAATCAATTAACACCTGTGGTTGTACAAGTTTCAGAGCGAGCTTCTGGTGTTGAATGTTAGAGGAGTCGATACTGATCTGAACAGTCACAGGATCAAATACTCGAACAGTCACGTCTTCTCTAATAAATCTCATCGTGCTCGACTGTTATCATCAATTATAATATACCTCTAGTACTCTACAAAGTGCACATTGCAACATATTATTCATATATACAAAAGCAAATTAATAAAACAAAATTACTGTTACAGGTATATACTAATAGATACACGAAGAATTCATGGTTACTCGATGTTTCAGTATTTACGCTTTTCCAGCAGCTTTTGATTACATCTGCCAATGAAACATACAGTATGTAGTATATAATACAAAGTCTCTGACATCATTGTCATGTGATAACACTATCATTTGATTTCGTGCTTTAGCTGCAGAGAAACTTCAAAAAGAAATTGCAAAGCCGAGGGTTCAAACGAAAAGGTCTAATCCGCCATAAATCAAAACCACCGCTTGAAGGGCCTAGCAAGTCATATATTTTGAGTAAAAAAAAAAAGACTGATTCAGTACATACAAATCATTAGCAGATTTACTTATCACACTTCTAGTCAATTTTCACATCAAAGATCACAAATTTCAAAGAAGCGACTTTATGCAGGAAGAGGCAGACACAAAGACGCTTCAAACATAATAACACATGTATAGAAAGAAGCATAGACAAGCAATTTACACACAGTTGTGTAATATATTCTCAGTGTTGTGTCCAGGCAATTGTAGAATAGCCTAACCATACCCAGCACATAGGTAAACAGGATTAATTTCTCAGGGAATGACTAATTTCTCAGGGAATGACGCCCCTGCTCAGTAAATGTTAGTCGAAGCTGAGGAAAGCATAGGAGGCCCACCTCGTCATAAGCAAATTCCCAAGAATAATGGTAAATCAAAAGGAATGTTATAAATAATTTAAAGATCCACTCGTATGTGAACATGAAGAAGATAACGGAAGATAGTGATGAGTGAAAGCGTTATATACCATGGACCTGCCAGTAGGCAGTGCACTGAGAGACACCATCAGTGACATCACATATTGTAATAGGCAACAAAGCAAGAACTGAGTAAGGAAAAGGAAAACCACCTCAGATATAATATTTTTTTCAAGCAATAGCCTAAATTAAATTGTGGATACAGCATAGCCCTTGGGGAGGGCATTAACTTGTTTTCGATGGAGATTGTGAGTAGGAATATGTATCTTGGACCTGCCATTTAGCAGAACATCAGAGAAAGGGAATAATATTCTCTTATATTACTATGACTATACATGCTGATACCAAAGACAGGCACACATTTAAGCTGGCGGGAACCTTCAACCTAGGCACAGAAAGGTACACAGATCAGGAAAAAAACTAAGCAACACTGTATAGACGTACTTCTTCGTCGAAGGAGTACTGAATGCCTCTGAGATCCTCCTTGAGATACACTGTGCCTTCCAGCCCGTATTTGGGTATCAGCACCTGAAGACCATTCTTCCTCACATATAGTACGTAACCTTGTTCATCCAGCACTCGGTTCTTAAAGAATATCTGAACATAATTAATCAATCCAGAATTTAATGATTCCTCGCCATAAGGTGACGTCAGGGACGTCTAAAGCAGACTCTGCATCAATAGTCGCGAAAACACCACAGATGACGCCATAGCACACAAATACAACACTGCATTAACAGCACTTAACACATGCACACAGACAGCAAAATATATACACGCAAGATGTATTACATATCTCCGTCATATTACACACATGAACCATGGATCACGCCACATCCAGTTAGGGAAAATCTTTGTTGATAAATACAACCATTAATTATTAATGTCAGCAAGTACAGGAGTCGAGTTTGAGTGTAGTAGAGTTGTACTTAAAACCTGCAAAAACTTAAACCCCTCTCATCAGTTAAGCTTCATATTTTAAAAGACTTAGACTAACTCAATGCCTATAACTGCAACTACCGGAATTAAAACTAGATGCTCAATTAGATAGGAAGCTTTGCGACCTTATCCATGACCTAGTATTTGTTTCCTTCTCGTATGCACATTAAGGTCCTTATTGCACTTACTATTTATTTTCAGTTAGTGATTATTTCACATGTTCGTCACATATTCATTGATGTTGTTGCTTTTGTGAAATTTGTGACATGAAATTAAACATATTTCTCTCTTAATTCATTTTGGACCGACATTTTGATAGAGGAAGTTAGTATATCACAGCGATCTTTTGCTACCAGAGCTAAATCAACTGATGTAACTATTGAATATATCACTCAACCAATGGTAAATATTTATTTTTAATAACACATATTAAAACCGTTTAGCAGATTTCTATCTAAAATCATACCCACAATCTGATATGTAAATCAATATCTAAAGTTAATTCTCTCAGCTACAAAAACCTACCTCGGAATACTATTCAACACTGTCTCTCTCTTATTCTAGTGTTCTGCCATGTGGTAGGTAAAAGGTATATATATTCTACTAACAGTCAACTTTCACACTACGGAATTCAACAAGTCAATCCGTTCACAAAAGAAAGGATATGCCATCATTCAGATTACTAACACATAAAGCTTGACCATTATTCTTCTGTATTCAATCTTCATAAATTAGTATGTCCATAGCCATTGCCTTTCCCTCAAACGTTTTCATGTAATTCAAATCTTCAAATAAAATTTTATAATTGACTTTAAGAAAGCCCATAAAAATCGATAAGTCTTCGATATAAGACTAGTAGTTAGGCATATTTCACAGATAATTTCTTCACTAACTAAAAATCAGTAACTTAGTAAAGGCTGTAAAGCCGATGTTAACATCAATTTCACCTCTCGAAAGTGATATCAGTGATGGGAGAGCCCAGGATTTGAACCTCACAACTACTGATCCGCAGTCGAGTATTTTACCATCACCGCTTCTGGCGATATCGGTAAAATATTCAGTTAGCAGTAAGCAATTTAGTATAGAAAGATCCTCAAGTTTAGATGTACCAACGCTTTATAACAGCAGCCGTAATCATATCAATACCCTATCCATCATTGTAATACGAACAGAAGTGTAGTGTGACAAAAGTATGGCTAGGCCTGTAACTACAAAAGTATGGCTACGCCTGTAAGTACAATTATATTATAGCACAAACCTGAGTATGCAGAGCGACGGAGGCTCTGCCGGCATACTGAGCCATCCTGTGTCTGAAGTTCAGGTTTACACACACACTCTGGCAAGCACACAACAACATTGCAGTACTTACACAAACTGTTGTCGAACAACAACTTCACAGCACCACGAGCATAAATAAAATAATATTAATAACATAACAAATAATTTGAGAGAATAACAAATCCACAATGTGAGTTCAACGAAAATCACATCTGTGATCTCTCGCTCATAACTAGTTATGAAATGTCTGCATTGATTAAAAAATCCTTTGGAATTAAATATTCTTTCAGAAATAAAATGAAAAATACATTTCTTAATCAGTAACTTAGTAATAATAAATAATAATAAATAATAATAATAATTAATAATAATAATAATAACAATTGTAATACTAATAATAATTTCTTAATCTTAAATATAACATTTAAGCTCCAGTTTAGGTAAACCATATAAATTGAGACTGAAGATTTAGCAAATGCTATGTCCAATTATACTGAATTTTGCATA
Source organism: Enchytraeus crypticus (assembly GCA_905160935.1). Classification (NCBI taxonomy): domain Eukaryota; kingdom Metazoa; phylum Annelida; class Clitellata; order Enchytraeida; family Enchytraeidae; genus Enchytraeus; species Enchytraeus crypticus. The sequence goes on along the minus strand of CAJHZI010000308.1, from coordinate 249,076 downwards.
GTAGTGATAATACCAATCAGATAATGGAATACGTTGATGGAATCTGGTTAATCGAGTATCTTAATCATTGTAAAAGCATACTGAATGCCAAAGCAGAATGTAGACAAGCAGCAGAAACTACTTTCATCCATTTATTTCACATCGACAACAACAACCATTCAGTGACTGCAGACAAGTCAGTCCACTCAATTCGCCCTCTATCCATTCAACAGCCATAAGATGGGGGAAGGATATCGACAGAAATCCAATTAATGTTTAGTACTCATGATCCTAAAGGGCGACCTTCATTATTATAGCGCTGTAAATAACAACGCAGGACAGAATGATAGTGACATGTACAATACAAGCAACAATGAAATGCACAGCATATACCCTGCGCTTAAATAATAACGTAATATATTCGTATATTTTCGTTCAATCTGACAAACGAAGAAAGTTACAGCACAGAAGTTCCAACAGACACAGCATAACAAATTACAGATATAGCATAAACAGTTAATAGGCTAGATATAAGAGAGATAAAACTAAAAATTGTTCTCGCTAACATTTACCACATGAATATTACAACATTACATGAATCAATGGCTTATACTATTCATAATTGCCATATAGGGCGTACTGTACTATGAGTAAAGAAGAATCTTTTAGTATTCATTAAATGAACTAGCATCATCTAGAATCATGCGAATAATGAAGTTTTTATCGCCCAGACTGCTTCGTTTTATGGGAAGGGAAAAGCATCTCTTAGCAGGATTTCTTCGGGTTGGGTAATTATGACTGTTTTGTGGAGGTAACAAATGCGCCAGTAAATATGCCGGGTTGTTACAGATTGCCTTGAAAAGATTATTGTCAGCAAAGTTATATAGATCCTCAAAATTAGATTCTTTACTGTAGATTCCAGCTTTCCTTGCCTTCTTTAGAAAGGTTTCAAGACGGGTTCTCTCTTCAGCATTTGTAAAGTACCACCAAAACTGGGAGGCATATAGAAGCTTAGAGAATGTGGAGGCTTGAAAGACTCTCTGAAGAAGATCATTTGCCAAACCTTTACTACGTAAAGACTAGAGCGCAAAAATGTTGCTCGAACACAAGCTAATGATGTTTGTGATGTGAGCAGAAAAAGAAAAGTTATCAGATACTATGACACCTAAGCATTTGATGTTAGAAACCCGCTCAATTCCTTCAAGGTGTGGGACATCTCTTATCTGCCTTTTTTGCTTGGGTAATTGGAAGAGAATTTCTTTTATTTTATTTCGATTTAATAGTAGATTGTTAGAGCGGGACCAGTTTTCGATATGGACTAATTCCTCTTCCGTTGAGTGAAGGTTAGAGGCAGGCACAATCAGGTATGTGTCATCGGCATATTTGAACAAAGAGTTTGTAGGCTGTAGGGTTTTTAAGTCTGATGTAACAATGACAAATGCAGTTGGTCCAAGGGCTGATCCTTGGACTATGCTGGCATTGATTGCTGCTGATGACGATGTTTGACCATCAAAGATAGTGGTGTGTGAACGGGCCGAGAGGAAGCTGGCAATCCACCCATTAATGTTGCTAGGCACATCTAGGGTACACAGTACCCTAAATAAAACAGTAACACATTACATACACTCTAAAGAAGCATAAATGTAAATACACAGGGGCGTTACAAACAGACTAACCTGTGTCTTGGTTTTATCCAGCAGCTCAGAATAAGAAGAATCGGCTCCTATGGACACTGCTAGCAGCCGATGTACCAAGATGTCAGAATACCTGGCAACAGCAAGCCAGTGTAAGCCAGTGTAACAAAACACAATATTCAATCAATAATAATAATCAATAAGAATTTAACGTCCGGTTCCTCGCTATAAGGCCACGTCTGGAACGTCTCTTGCAGACTCTCCACAAGCAGACGCCAAACACCACACGATGACGACTGAGTATTCAAAGACCACAACAGAAGGCGAGATGAAAACAGTGCAAATTCAAGATCCAAGGCAAGCGGGTCAAAATTTAGATCAATAGAGGAAACAGATGTGTTTAGAGCTTGCTTGGGGAAGGACCAATAAGGTTACAAGATCGAAGATCCAGTGACAGAGAGTTCCTTATTGTCAAAGCAGAAAACATGAAGGAGCATCTAAATATTACTAAACATTTACTGATAGATGTTTTTACTCAAATTTAAGTTAAAACAAAGTATACTTAGGCAAAGCTGCATTTAACTTTAATCTAGCAGTTAAGTCAAATATCCCTAGATAATGTAGACATATAGATTTGTTAACTCATAAATACAAGAATCTAAGATTTAATAAAACTCCTTTAAGATTTAATACAACTCCGAGAATCACTGAACAACATTCTTACATCTGCAAAACTTTTGCCTTTTGTTTGCAATATTAATATATAGCTACAAATTGATAGAATAAATTTACATCCATACCAATTTTACACTGTTCAGTGTCTCAATAAATAACAAATGGCACGATATATGGTTCCAGTCAATGGTATAGAACAAACAGATTGTCAGGTGTAGTAAGACCATAGTGATACAGGCCAATCTTTAAATTTGGTTAACCATCTAGTACAATAAATGGTAACGTGTGAAAATATATATTACATTAAATTCCACAAAGTTAAATAGTTAAGTAGATTAGCCTTATATCATTTGCCAGACTATATCTGAGATTTTATCCTCGCCTGAGAAAGCTATTCAAATGACTTGAATGTTCCCTCAGGATAAGACCATATGCACGATCAATTCTACAATGCACGATCAGTTCTACACACTTAGCAATTAAAAATACAATCTTAGACATAGATATTATACACCGAGTAACGAACCTACGTATAGGAGAGGTGAAGTGAGTATAGACAGGGGTAGCCAATCCATAGTGAAACCTTTCATCAGCGGTCACGTGACCCGAGCAGAAATACACTGCCTGCATCATGCAGCGTGTAGCTAGGATACGTAACATTGTGTTGAAGTAAGGATTCGATGGAAGCACAGCTTTGTCTAAAGAGTCGGCCAGCGCTCTGCCACTGTTTACATCCAGCGTAAACCCCTAGAAAAACAACACCAATTAGTACCACGAAGACTAAGATAATACAATGAAATAATAACTAATTTCTAGCGTCAATGAAGCTATTGAGCGTAGAATCTTTAATTTAATCTTTAAAATGAGGAATAAGCATTTGAATCATCGAACGCAAAGTTTACATAGACTAATGAAGAGCTAAATGAAGTTTGAATGATCCATGAATGATTTATAATTCAAATATCATCCAGCAAAGCGCTAACTGATATTAATACAATACTTTAAATATCTGTACTATATATAATATTTTCCTTAATCCTAATCATTTATTTAGCGTATGCGTTAATCCAGATAGTTGCTTCGCTTGTAAGGCAACTCAGCGTAGATAGTCCACCTGGTAGGCGAGTTAGAGGGCACTCCTCAATGATATGTTTCATGTTTTGCGATTGGCCGCAATCGCAAAGCAGTGAATTACAAATACCCCAGCGAAACTCAGTTTCTCTGCATCTACCATGACCCGTACTGAAACGATTCAAATGGCACCAACTTTCTCTGCTGAGATTCATTCCTGGTAGCGCTTGAGACGGATCCTGAACCAGATGGTGATTTCTAACATCAGCGACTGACCACTCTAATCTCCACTGGGACAGAGACGCCAAGGGATCACATTGCTGCAGCATCTCCCAAACAGGATATTGAGATTTGAATCTTTTCAGAGGAGGATTAGTGAGATTATATGATCTAGTGTTTCCATAAAGCGATCCCTACATAAAAACTGAGAGCACATTCCATGAGTGTATCGACAATCAATCGATACACTCATGCGATTGATGTCAGTGATGGGCTCGCCCGTGGGATCACTGACCTTGCTTTGAGCGACTTTAAGCAATGGTTCAAAGTTTGATGTTGGCGGGGAAGGATGACGTCTGAGTACGGCACAGTCTGGAAACTCTGCCAGGATCTTCTCTGCTGTGTAGATATTAGCCAGCAACATAAACTCTTCCACCATCGAGTTAGTCTCTCTGAAATTAACCAACCAATTACTCTGTCAGTCTGGAAACTAAGAGAATATCTTCACAACATATAACATATCACACATAGATAAATATGCTGGCATATTTTTTGCTTGAGTAAATTGACATTCAATTATTAATTCTTTTATATTTACCAAATGCGTAACAAAACGGCCCCCTATGCAAATTTTCATAACTTCCATAGCTAATAATAATAAAAATAAAAAGTATATTTATAAAGCGCCGCTCTAAGGGCGCTCCTAATGTGACACTAGTTAAATTGAGATTACTAACATAAGTGCTGTAATTCTGTGCGCGACATGTTTGTTTACATCTGTAGCGTTAGGTTCTGCTGCCATATTAAGAATGCCTGAATTTGGGTATACACACTCGAACACTATAACTTGATAACCGTTGTAAATATCACCACCAAATTTAGAAATTTTCTATTTCATATATATCTTTAATTAAATATGAAATTTTCTTAAATTTGCTTTCTTCAAGCCAGATATAGATATTACTCATTATTTTAGGCCACAGTATATATATATATATATATATATATATATATATATATATATACTGTGGATATACATATATATATCCACAGTATATATAGTGTAATATGTGTTTATATTTATATATATATATATATATATATATATATATATATATATATATATATATAAAAATATAAACACACACACACACACACATATATATATAAATGTTATATATAACATACAATAGCCATGGTTAAGGCCATCTCACACGACGCAACACATGTGTACACAAAATTGTAAAAGTTGACCTCTCGTAATAGACCTTCGCCAATTAGAATGTGTCCTATCCATCTCTTCTTCCTATTTCTTAATACATTTATCAACTGTCTATCTGTACCTACTCTATCCAGGACTTCCTCATTTGTAACCTTTTGAGTCCAGCCAATCCTCTCCACTCTTCTCCAGATCCACATTTCCAACGTATAACTGAATAATATTAAATGAACATAAACTAATATTTATTTCCAACAAGAGACAAAACATGTCTTGTGTCAAGAGTGTCTAAGGATAGTATTTATTGTCTTGGTCTTGCCGGAGAGAGAGAGAGGGAGAGAGAGAGAGAGGGAGATTTCTACATACTTGAGTTCTTTAGTTTGCACATCTATTGGATCATGTGTCTCGCTGTCTATGTGAAATCTAATCTCTGGAGATGCCAATGTTAGAGCTCTTTAACAAACAAAAAAACACATAGGCTTTCATTATATGAAAATCAAACTATATGCAAAGCAAGTTCTACAGCTAGGTAACACTTAACATCAGTCAGTTACAATATACTTAACGTTTAATCAAAGACATTACTCCGCATTCAACACAACAGCTACTCATACACTATAGCTATTAGCCTAGACAGACTTCGCCACGGCTGGAGCCAGTGGAAAAGTTGGTAAGACACTGGACCGCGGATCAGTATGTGCGGAGTTCAAATCCCGGACACTCCCGTCACTGACATCGTTTTCGAGTGAGGAAGCTGACGTTAACCTTAGCTTTACCAGTCTTTTTACTTCAGAAAGGTCTACTAACCCATTGTCACGACGACGCTGTTTCAGGATCTTAGCGAGAGCGTTCAATCTTCTCAAACCTTGTGTCAGTTCATCTGCTAGTGAGGGGTCATCGATTCTCAGCTGAGCCTCAGCGTAAGTCATGGCTGCCTGTCACAACAACAGACAAGTGGACGTTCATTGAGCTGACTAAAATATAGGCTGTGACTTCTAAATATGATTAATGTCAACTAAGTCCGTCTAATGCTATAACTAATATACTAAGAGATGTGGCCATGTCCTATAAGTAAGATCCGGTCTTAATGATAGTTTGCAAGAAAAAACATACTTTCAAACGCATTTTAAATACCGGATTGACTGTTTGATGCAAGCCTAACTGAGGTAGACATATTAGTCTACAGCCCATGTTCTTGTAGCTCACATTGTGTGCTCAAAAACTGTGGCGCTACAAAAGAGATATCGATCATTACTTTAAAATAAATATTTCAAGGTGGTTTTCCGTTACCATATTCAGTTCTTTCTTAATCGCTTCTTATGACATATACAGTTTACGGTTGGTCTATTCTTCAGTGGCCTGGACACAAGAATGCAAGCGAATACAATGTCATGGGGCAGCAGAAGAAAATAAATCTATCAATATATATTATCATCATCATCATCTTCCCTTAAATCCCAGTTTAACAAGGGTCGGGATACAAATAGACTCTCTCCAATCCTTTTGAAGTTTATCCATTCGTTTAAGTTTTGTGGCAATTACTGGAGCCTAGGCGCTCACAAACCGAATGCCCTTTCTGACGTTGGTATGTATCTTAGTGCGTTAGTCGCCTTCTACGACACGTGCAGTAACCGGTTAGTCAAATTCTTCAAACGACCCGGACATAACACGGGGAATCTATCAATATATATTATAAATATCACTAATCTATAGTTACATTTTCTGACACAGGACTCATATGTACACAATATAAAAACTTGCACAGTCGTTTCCGTATTGTAGGGACGACAGACAGTCCTGTAATGATACGTACACTTGTTGTCTACTTGCAGAGCAAACAAAGTCATCCCACCAGCGTGACATTAATTGCAGTAAAATGGCTTATGGCAAGAGAATTATTACCAATAAGCATACATTTAAAAAATGGTTTATTATATCTGCAGATAACCAGCAGCAAATAGTTTACGTTAACCACTATTTAATCATAGATGCCTAGTCACTTCTAATATAAGCTAATAGACAAAATAAATAAATAATTGAAGATATGACATAAATAAATAATTTCAATAGCATTTCGCAAAGTGCATTATGTCTTAGCCATTCATTTGAACATGAAGCCATAATACATTTGAACATGAAGCCATAATACATTTGAGCAGGAAGCCATAATACATTTGAGCAGGAAGCCATAATACATTTGAGCAGGAAGCCATAATACATTTGAACATGAAGCCATAATACATTTGAGCAGGAAGCCATAATACATTTGGACATGAAGCCATAATACATTTGAGCAGGAAGCTAGTAAGCTACAGAAGTGATGTCAATAGAAATGAAAAATGGAGTAGAAAGTAAGAGACCTTAGATTTTATGATACTCTTAGTGAACCTGACGCTGATCACTTCAGCATTCTCAGTGATCTCCCACAGTGTACTAAATGCAAACCTATAATTACAAAATATATTATTCACACAGTTACTTAATCATAGCAAAATTTATTTACAAGTTAAAGATCATTAGTAGACCAATAAAAAATAAGTAATAATTAATGATCTATGTGAACCAAATGAAATATCAGTCTTCAACACCACATCAAACTTGAACTTGTCCACTACTACATCAATAAAGAAACTATTTTAAACTCCTTGTAGCCTTTATTGCGCAATAGTTTGTGAACCAAAGAAGAACAAATTTCTAAACTCAAATAAAAACAAAAAGCTAGGTCTTTAACAAAACTCAGAGTCCTCTAAAGTCAATAATAAATGCCTGTGTGTGTGAGCCAGAGAGAGAGAGAAAGAGAGAGAGACTTAGAGAGAGCAAGTAATAGTCTATTACCTTATCATAGACTAATCACAAACAATTCCTAAGGCACATTAATTGTGCTGACATCAAAGAGGACAAAAGTCTACATAATCTTCATGTTTAATGACTGCAATGACAGCTGCCTACCTCTCCTCCCCACCTCTCAGTGAGCACAGGTTAGAACTGAGCAATTCTGGCACCATGTCAATTCTCTGCACATATCACCCATACACACATACATACATTTCTTTTAATAAGTCTTTCAAATATTTTTTTATTAGTTTAATTTGCTAATCTTGGATTTTAGGGAAGATGATGATGATGATTTATTGTTCAATTCAGGAATAGTAGCCCAGTACCACACATCATAAACCAGTTCTGTGCAAATGGTCTAGCTGTAAATCCCCCTCCAAAACTGAATATTTTTCAATTGGCACTCTTCTGTAGTAAGTAAAATTACCAATAAAACCGTTCATTTTCAAAACATTCTCAATCTGCCAAATACCTAGGAGTCACATTTGATGAAAATCTTGATTTTATATCTCATATCTCTTCTGTCTCAACTCAGAAGTTACAATTTCCTCAGCTTTGGTTTGATATAGGCTTAGCCTTTGTCACAGAAACAACTTGTTGGTCAACACAAGGTTCATGATTACCGAGTGTGAGAGCAGAGTGCATATAGTAATAGGTACCTTGCTATTTGGAAGAGCACTAAAGAAAGAGAGATCAATGCATAACGACAGAATTGAGTTCATATCTAACATATTCAAAGCTGAAAACAAAATCTTATTTAGAAACCCATCAGAGTTGATTGAGACGGCATTTGTAAAACCTCGCAGCTAGTATTGCATAGACTAAAAAATCAATGACACAAACCTTATCAATGAGGTAGACTGTAGTCCCTCTACTGGCTGCCTCTAGGTCTATAGCTGTGCCTGGCCTTATAAAGTGCGATACATCTGCTATGTGCACACCTACCTACACACACAGATATTAAAAGCTAAATACAAATATTAAGCATAAAATCACACAAAATCTACCTTTAGCACATCCCCCAAAAAGAAAATAGATCCTTTCAAAGATAAATCGAGAAAACTTCATGAGTGTCACATAATCTGAAAACTCGAGGCCAGAATATTTCCGACTATGAGATAAGCTTCTGAGAGATTTATTAATAAAAACCAAATAAACAAATTACAGCTAGAAAATATATACAAAGATAAAAGTCAATACTGATAAACAGCTTCAAGACTGATCCTGTTTCAAAGCCATCAGCACATAGAGAACAAATTGCAACAAATATAGGGGAAAGGACGCCAGCCTCCATATTAATTCATTATATCATTGCATATAATCACGTCAGACATATCTCGTAATCACATAAGCTTATTTTTCTAATCCTCATAGTAATCATCCACTACACTCTGTAACCAATTGACTTAAGTTGACAAGACATGTATAAGTGTACATGTACATGAATAGAAAAAGAAGCTTTAGACAAACCTGTAGATTTCCATTTGGTAATTTAATACAATGTAGGGCATCATCAATATCTGTACAACCTGGAGGATCAACACTGCAGATGTCTAAATGCCGTAAGTCTTCTCTACAGGCCACATCCTGTTCACAAAACAATCATATGACTGTATCCTAAGGCGTAGACTACCATAGATAGTAACTTCTTAAATGGTTCAATAAAAGTAAAACAAAAGCTAAAGCTAAGGTTAACGTCAGTTTCCTCACTCTAAAGCGATGTCAGTGACGGGCGAGCCCAAGATTTGAACCCCGCACATACTGATCCGCGGTCGAGTATCTTACCGATGTCGCCACTGGCTCCAGCTATGCTAATAAGTATGGGCTAAAAACACGTGTAAGCTATAAACGGTAAATTATAAAGAGCAGACCTGTTCAGTGATAATCCACGGTAAACTGGGCAGACAATCAAGTACATCCTGGGAGAAAGTGTTGTGAGGTATGTCATGTTCCAACAGCAGAACCTCGTTTTCTGTCTCCTTATCACCCACGTTACCTAACTTACGCACAAAGTGTCCCTACACACATACAAACAAATATTGCAGCATTATGCATACAAACAATGTTTCCTTATATTGAAAACATAATCACTACCAAATATAAACACATATACAAGTGCACAAAAAATATACAAGATCTTTGAACTCCGAAAACCAAGTATCAACTATTATATCACAATTAAGCACAGAGACAAACATAAATTTTTAACAGACACATAATCACTGTGTAATACCAATCCATATATTCCTTATTCAATACACATACACACAAACACATGCATCTATAAAACTACACATACATGTATACGTATTCAAGTCTCGTTTACTTCCACGCATCCAAATAATAATAAACAGTTTAATATTGAGTTGTGTAGGGCACAAAAACATATTTCCACACAGATATACTTAAAATATCACAAAATATTAAATTTTTGCACAAATTTCACATTACATGTCATTAAAGTATTTATATACTTGCAATAAATTGAAAGCATACCTATATACAAACTCCAACATAACGTATATATTAATTGAAGAGTTTTGACACGTTTAGGTAATTCTAAGAAAATGACAATATTAGTCTTTTTCAAAATATGGTGCAGTCAATAATACTCATACAAAAATTGTGTTTTAAAAGTCTTCACAGAGTTGATAAGTTGTTGCTATAATCTTGTCACCTAAGAATAAGAAAACAGAATTAGGTTGTTTCTACGAATCTTATCTACGAGTAAGAAAACAAGAATTCAACGCTTCCCCTTTCTATTCGTCTTATATCTCTGAGAGGGGCTTATCAAGGTAAAAATCCAGAACATTTCAGGATATCACTCTCGAAAGCAATTGTATAAATTGATCAACAAATTCTACACATCAATTGACAGTATTAACAGATCTAAGCTTTTACAAAGTGCTTTGAATAAGAAAATTAATATTTTGAGTTCCCATTTTTATTTCAAGTATCTAAACTTACTTCCAAATATTAGAACACGATATTAATTCCCAGCTATTCATGGCAGCCACTCAAACAAAATATAAGACATCCCTTATCAATGAAAACGATACTTTAGTATGCCAGTAGAATTAGGTAATTAACAGCAGATGCTACTTACAATAGGATATCTCGAGTTCTTGGGCCACGAGTCGATGACGACAACGATCCTCTGACCAGCGAGAGACTCGGCCTGTCTAGTCTCTATACGAATCTTTGGTATCCTACGCTCAGCGGGCACAAACAAGTGCCTAGTGGCCTACACACAGAGATATACACATCATAGACAATATACATAGAGATATAATGACATAAACGAAAGATATACTTTAAATATATTATAATATAATAATAATTATATATAATATAATATAAAAGTATAAAATAATACACTAACAGACTAAACATATATACATATGAATACTGAACAGCAGCATAAACAGCGATATGTATTCAAACATGTGTCAGTGAAAAAATTTACAATGAGACACATACTCACACGTGTACAACTGTACAGTATATAATATGTACACATATGCTTAAAAATCAGGCATATACAATTTATATTGATTTAACCTTTTAGTAGGATAGACTTTTATCTTTTAATACTACGGTCACACATACAATAATAAGTGTTTAACAGGTTAGATACATACGTAAATAAACACACACACATACACATAGTTGTAAACACAGACATAGAGGCCTTAACTATACATTATACAGACTGGGGTAAATAATATACGCTTAAACGAAATCTCTTTAGCGTTGTCAATTTTCCACTTATTTGCACACTATTATCAGGCAGTTCAGAGTTTGAATTAGACCTTTTACCTGCAAATTTTGTGAAAAATTCAAATTAATAAAAAAGTTAGGGTTCTTAAATAGTATATAAATTCTTTTTGACAATATTTACTAAAAAGGCAATATCCATTTTTTATTAAGTCAGATTTAAGGACTCTGACGAAAGCTCTTTTTTTCTGCTATTTTATTTGAGTATACATTCAAGCGTGCCTATCCTCTGTTACAGGCAGGCCTGCGGGCCATGAACACATGCAGTGGTGAGTTTACCAATCTGCAGCAGAGCAGCATTCTTTGTACAATGATTAGGTTTAATAATAATAATAATAATAATAAGTACATAATAATAAGTACATTTATAAAGCGCCACTCTATGCTAAATGCTACTGTTTGGCGCTTTAGACAGATTTGATGGTCAGGGTTTTAGCAATTTCAACCAACCAGGTTTATTAACCAGACACAGTTAACTGGCCACATTATTTAGAGAAGAAATTTCAAAAATATATTCTAATAACCCGAATCTGTACACGAATATTTTCCTGTGGTACGAAGATCAGAAAACTAACAGAGTACGAAATATGGATATGAGGAGGAATTGAGGAGATTAGCTGAGCACAAAAAGTTACAAATGAAAACATTCTTGAGAGATTTGGTATAGATAGACAGCTGATAAATGCACTAAGAAATGGAAAGAAGAGCTGAATAGGACACATTCTAAGTGGGTGAAGTTTACTAAAAGATCACAGAAGGTAGATTGGAAGGAAAGAGAAGAAACAGAGTTCAATGCCATGTACCTGACAGGAGGCAGTGCAGTAAGGGAAAGGGAGATCTGTAGTAGAAAAAATTTAAGCTAAAGGAAAAATGAGCACTTTTTGTAAAAATTATATAAATTTTTATTGAATAATATTTTCAGCCAAATTTGCAAATTAAATACGAAAATGCCTCCTTCTAGAAAGCTTGAAAACATTGTAAAAAAATAGGATATTTAACCAAGTTATCGATTCTTTAGAAGGAGGTGTATTTTTTATCCTTGGGTCTATAGTGTATATGCTAGAGAGAATACAAGCTATACCCAGTACATATCTATTAAATCTTCTTCTTCATCATCATCATCTTCCCTTGAATCTCAGTTTAACTAGGGTCGTCATACGAATAGACCTTAATCTTTTCCAGTAGTTTTAGAAAATTTGTAGCAATTTCAGGAGCCTAGGCTCTCACCAACTGAATGCTGTTCCAGACGACCTAAGTGCTTTGTCGGCGTTTGACGACATTTGCAGCTCACAGTTGGTTTATACTTCAGTATTCCGGACACAACACGGGTACTACATTTTCTACTGAATACAAAAGGAAAATCAGAGTTAAGTATAAAAAGTTTTTGAATTACTAGCACTTTACACCAACAATTAAAGATGCTCTTATTGGAAATTATTGATATTATTAAATTATATTGTGCAATGATTAAGTAACACAAACTGCAGTAGCAATTTTAATTTGGGCACAATCAATAAGTACATATATGAGATTTAACAGAAAAAAATATGACATACAGATTTGACGAGAGATAGTTGTAGCATGCCACAGTACTGCCTCCAGTTTCGTCTGATCACACCAACTACTTTACCAGTTCGAACCTTTGGGGTCTTACTTGCCGTTTTCCCCAACTGGATATCCTAATACACCACAAACACAAAATTATACATACTTGTAAGCAAATATACTGTATGCAAAAGTACTCGTATATATACAGTATATATATATATACATACACATATATATATATATATATATATATATATATATATATATATATATATATATATAGACCTTTTATATTATTACAGTACGTAGTAGCAGCTATGTTCAGATATTTACAGACAAAGTCAGGTGGGGCAGTGGCGGGGAGTGGGGAGGGTGGGGGTTTAAATTGAAGGCAGGACGCGCATCTATATGTATAGAGAGAGAGAGAGAGAGAGAGAGAAATAAAGTATGTAAATAATTTCTATTCATATATACATATAATGTATATTACAGACATTCCCTTCTTCATCTAGTGGTTACTCTAGACATTCAAAAGAACTATACTAGCTTTGCAAAAATTGAAAATGAAAAATTGAATTTAAATTAAAAGTTGACTCTATAACTATCATCAACCTCTGGTTCATCATCGGCTTTCTCTCCGCTGTCCTCAATGATAAGAGAGCTGGGAGTGAGCCAGTCAGACTCAGGTAACAGCTCCACAGCAACTACATCTTCGTTCACTGCCCGATTCAGACCAGTGCGGCCCTGAAGGAACACCTGCACAAGAGCAACAACAACAGCTTGGGTTATGGGTATTTATGAACAACTCAGCAAGCACTAAAATCTGCAAACCATTTCAAAAATAACCCAGACTATCATTTAGACTACTGGTATAGTTTCAGTTATCAATCAATCAATATGAATTTAACGTCTGGTTCCTCGCCAAAAGGCAACGTCAGGGACGTCGCTATCAGTCTACATCACACACTCCAATGCAGAATAACTAGATCCCTTAGTTGAGGCAAGATTTTAACATACTCAAGAGCACGTAAAAGAACATAAAGTACATACAGGTATCTAAATCATAAATCCAACACAGTAAGATAATCAAAAATATGAAATACATGTACACATTACATGAACAAATAACTTTTTACTTCCTAACCTTCCTAATATTGGGTCATGAAATTTGAGAATGATTCAACTGATACACACACATGTGACGATGCCTACATACAGAGAGAGAGAGAGAGAGAGAGAGAGAGAGAGAGAGAGAGAATGTTTATATGCTCACAAGCACTTACCTGTTCACCATCAGGCACATTGACATAAGCCTCCAAGTAGTTCTCTCTACTTGCCTGAAAAGTACCTTGAATGTACTTGCCAACCTTTAACCCTCTCTGTATTTCAGACAGCGGCAGATGCTCTGGGTAAATGACCCTGCCTCGTTCACCATCTACTTCCTGCTTGCAATCAATTAATATTCAATCAATAATCAGTCAATCAATTAATCAATGATTAGTAAATCATCTAAAATGTCGACTAACGCACTACGATCCATACCATCATCAGAAAGGGCATTCGGTTGGTGAGCGCCTAGGCTCCAGTTATTGCCACAAAACTTAAACGAATGGATAAAACACTGGATTGACTGATGATATGGTGTGGGACAGAGAGGACTGGAGAAAGTCTATTCGTACCCCGAGCCTGGTTAAACTGGGATTTAAGGCAAGATGATGATGATAAGTAAATCATCTAAAATGACTAAATATTAGCAATCAGCGTATAGACCTAAATGAGCAAAATCAGACAATTAGATAATAATGAATTATATTCATCTTTTATAAATTTGTCAGCACCAGCATAAATTTTGCCTCGTTTTGAAGAGAAATGATTGCACTTTAAGTTAGCAGTAGAAGAAAATAATATGAAACGTTTGCTCTATTATTTGAACACAATTATCACAGAGTTATCGGTTTAAATACCAGTGTATATGCTTAGTTTTGAGGCAACTGGAGACGGCATATAAAGTAACAATAAAACTCAAATTCTCAACAATTTAACCGAACTTAAAATATTAAAATATCCAGTATTAGCTAGGATGAAATATTAAATAACTAACTAGAATGCCTAAGACTTTATCAATTGCACTGAGAGAGTAAACAAAACTCACCATATCAGCCTCTGAGGTACTCGAGAGTTTGTCAATTAATTCACTGTGATGTGCCAAACTCTTAACATAGCTCTGCACTATCAAAATCAATAACATGAAGTCAATAACTTAACTCATCATATTGATATGCACTACAAGTTTTGCACAGGCTCATAATGATATTCATAACAAGGTTCAGAATGATGTTTTACTACTCAGTTCACTATAATGCTTTGCACTCTTCTACGATTTGTCTGAAATACGTAAAAAATTTATTTCCCCATATTCCTTTTGTGCTGCAAACGCAGACAAGTATCTTGTTAGAGGTATTCACTTACTTCTTGTAATTCAATACATGAGAATAATAAATATTTAAAATTTTCACAACGCTGAGATAGGTAAACCTTATTGCATCTGAGGGCTTCTATTTTCCTATCAGGCTTCATGAATGATTGTTTGACATCAAGTGTGGTGCTCAGCAATTATAAACACAGAAACTAAAGACTTTTTGCATGCAAATCCCACTGTCTGAATTTTATTAAGTTTGTAAATTGGCTTTAGCTCTTTCTTAAATTTTTTCCGGCATATTTAATATATGCATTCTGTATCACAGATACAAGTTGTAAGAAAAGTTCATCATTTTTATTCAAATAGACTATGATTGCTCAAGATCTCATCAAAATGACATCCAAGATATTCTAATGAAGACAGCATTAGATGAATCAGTATATAATGATGCTTTAAAGGTAACTCTCAAAACGTTAAAACTTCCAAGGCTGAAGTATAGACGCTGAATCTTAATATTTTTATATTTCTAAATTTATTTTTAAAATTAGAAGAGTTTACTTAAAATGCATTAAACATTGTGCTATTGTACTACAAAACAGTACCAGTAAAAGCAGAGAGGTTATCCAGTTTGGCCAGCCTCAAGTTCTCCTTGTCATTAGTCAACAGTACAACAGTGCAGTGCTGCGAGTGGTCACCGTTTATCACGTTCAAGTGATCCTGGTACCACGACACAGCTCTACGAATAGCTCGATCATTTCTGTCGTTAGCCGATTCACCAGGATTCCTCGTAACATACGTCTCACTATCAATCAATAAATCAATCAATAATGTACACAAATAAGCCATTTTGTTCTTCATTGAGTATTTCATTTGATATAATATTTTAGTTGCAAGTGTTACCTGCATTGCATAAGAGATTGGTCATTGTTGAGGTTGAAATAGTATTATATACTGGCCAGTGCAGTAAAAATAAATGTTTACTTTATATCAATCAATAAGAATTTAACGTCCGTTTCCTCGCCGTAAGGCAATGTCAGGGACGTCTCTTGCAGACTCTACACAAACAGGCGCCAAAGCACCACACGATGACGACTGAGTACATAGAGACCACAAGAGAAAGCGAGATCAAAACAGTGCAAGTCCAAGATCCAAGGCATGTGGGTCATAATTAAATGTCCTACGAGGTTACTATATGCTAAGTATAGCTAAGAAAGATAACCGAAAACCATCTCAGAAACCATGTTTATTCCAAGCCAAAGGCTAAATAATTTTTATAAAGGCATAGTCCTTATGACAGAATCGACTTGGTGGCAGATTGAGTTTCTTAACTGTACCTTGATCCAGCCATTTTATTGAAAATGTAGGAGATCTTAAATTAAAATACATTTCAATATATTATATATGCGATTACATGCTGATACTCCATCAGTACAAGAGCAATGATAAATTACAACATATTGATGACGATTACATGCTAATTTGGAATGGTGAAAGAATTAATAAGGTGCATCAGTTATCACCAGAGGTCATATGAGGCCCTCTTGTGTGAAGCACGAGATGAAAGTGATGGAAATTTTGCATCTCTGAAATACTAGATACAATCAAACAATAAAAAAAGAAAACATTAACAAAGTGGCTACAAATAATTTTGCATTTGTGGATATGGTAAGATGATGGCATTGAGAGTAAGCAATAATTTTAACACAAAATAAAACCTGGAGTCGCTTAACACATGCTCCTATTTCCCAATCAGCTAAAGGATTTATATATATATATATATATATACATAGCAGCTTGACTTCATAAAATTGTGGGCGAAGCTAGAAGATTCTTGTTTTGAGTGTGAGGAGTGAAGGTCATGTGAGGATTGTAGATATATTCCACATGATTTTTTTTAAAGAGGAGAATAGAACAAGGAGGAAAGAAAGTAGTTTAAACTGTTACAGAACAGTAAAGGAGAGTCTGCAGTAGACATTCAACAATCAGATCATCAGTTGATCTAAAGAAAGAGTTTCCGTAGTGGAGAACATAGGCTTAACGAGTAACAACGCAGATATAGAGATTGCACTGAGATAGTTTTCCATAGTGGAATTTATGCCTTACTCCTTCTATTTCAGCATTACAAAGTATTATAATTCTATTACTTCATAACAATTGGAATAACTCGTGTAATTTAGATGTATGCGTTTAATAGCAGTTCTTACAATGCATGTCATATCGATGAAAAAACAATTTTCATTTTATTTTTGCTAAACTCAGCTTTCGGTCATTAGTTTTTTCTTGAAAACACTTATTTTTATATTTAAATCATATTCTATTACATATTAAAAATTTATTATATATATTAAATATATATTAATACTAATTTATAATATATAAATTAACATTTATATATATTTAGTATTTATTGATTTTTATTATATAAATAAAATTAATATATGTCCAACAGATATTTTACAGGTATTTTATAATTTAATAACTGATTCATGTGCATGGGACCAGCCAGTTCAAATTATGCATGACAACCATATATTAAAATCTGAGATAGAACAAACATATTTATAAGTCAGAGGTTTACAATTCATAACTGACATACTAACTGGTGAAACTCATTGACGAAGGTAAAGCATCTCTTCTCACTGTCTGCTATGCAATCTCTAAGCCTCTTGTACACGGGTGCACTTCTGTGACGAACCTACAAAAAGTTCATCTAGCTTTCTAATACATATACTCCCACTTTGTGACTGAGATAAGTGACCCACCACAAACTATATACGATGTATATGTCAACTAAAGAACTTAGGAAGGCTTAGAGAAATAATCTCAAAAGCGCCATACTTTTCTCAAGCTATAGGCTACATTAAAGTGTAAATAAGGCACAGCCTAATCGCTTGAAGGGAATTAACTCTTTATGGAGCATGGCAGTAGCCTGTCAGTAGAAATAAGCATCTTGGACCTGACACTTGTCAAAACACTGGAGAAAGATAGATAGATAATAGACAGATAGATAGATAGATAGATATAATAAAATGATTCGTATAAACTTAGTAGATCAAGTATTTTGTCATTTTTCTCTGCTTCACGATTGGAGCTATCTTAATTAAATGTTTACAATGATCCATCAGCTATTTTAACTATAGCATTTACTTCTAAATGCTAATAGTTCTAAATGCTCAACTAACAGTATTTAGTATGTGCACATTGTACAGCATGTATGATGATAGGCAATAGTACTTGAAAGATGACCATTTCTACACCATTATGCAAAGAAGTTCTTGATAGATATTACAATGTATCTAAAACCTTTCATTGTTAACTTAATTTAGAAATAACAAAATATTTCTCACAGTTGTAGCAAGCAATGAACACCCATTCTTCACAGCTTGGAGTTCAATATTTCTGATTCAAGCTTGCCTCTTGTATTCTCTAATGGTTGAAATTTGAAAGCACTAATGGACTAATGGCCAATTCTTTCAAGAATTAACATAGTTGCAAGAACTTACATAATGCTATTCGTTACAATCTACTCATCTCACACATAACTAAATAGCTGATGTCTATGCATACGCCTATATGCTTTTTATGGTTGACAAGTATGAAATTAGCAAAGATATTATTTTAATCATGCCTTCGTCCATCACATCCAAAAGTTGAGATTTGAGCCGTTTGATCTTCACACATTTGGTATATATGCACGTGTATTATTTTTTTAAACTCCTAGAATTTATTATTTAATAATAATTGCGATTGATATCCATATATCTTTTATAAGTAATGCGACTTTTTCACTTCAGCTACTGTAAAAAGACAGATAAAAGTACTACAAAAGTACTTTGTTACAAGTAAAAGGTACCCTAACAAACTGGCTACTTCATTACAAGTAAAAGTATCGCTTGAGTACTTTTAACTAAGCATTTTTACTTTAATAACACTGCTAAAGTAGGCAACGATTACTTGTAATTACGGCGAGAAAGGAGGAAAAAAGAAAACTGCACAAATAGCAACCGCGAAAGGAAATTTGCCAAATAAGTGCCTTATGCCATGTGCATAACTGGACATCCAAAAAAATTATTGCATTAGTTGATCACATTTCATGATAGAAGTAAGCCAGGTTACCTCAGCAAGCACTGTCTGCAGTATGATGATGTTAGTTAAGCTGACATCCTCCAGTACATCGATCTACAAGCATTTGAGCAAATAACAAGACAAGTTGACAACCATTATTATCCAATGTTATAATAATAGTTATAATTATTTACTATTTTTAATAACTTTATTATCTCAAATAATTAATAAATTAATTAAAAATTAATAAATAATTGAAAACTAAATTGCTCTCTTAGTGCACTGCCTACTGGCAGGTTCATGGTATATAACATCTCCACTCATCTCTAACTTTAATTTTCCTCCTCAAGTCCACGTACGAGTGGATCTTTAAAATTTTAAATCATCTATAACATTCCATAAATGCACCATTTAGGATGTGCACATTGTACAGCATGTGTGATGATAGGTAATAGTATTTGAAAGATGACCATTTCTACACCATTATGTAAAGAAGTTAGTTCTTTATAGATATTACAATGTATCTAAAACTTGTCATTATTAACTAAATTTAGATATTCCAAGGGGATTCTGTTTATGACGAGGTGGGCCCTATGCCTTCCTCTGCTTCAACTAACATTTACTGGGCAGGGGATTCATTCCCGGAGAAAATAATCCTGTTTACCCAAAATATAAATATTAATTTATAACTATTATTATCTTAATAATATTATTTAATTATTGTCAACATTATTATTATTATTATCTTCATTACACTATTTACGCCAGCATTCTCAAAACTTTACTAATTAATAAACCCACTCTTATAATTGAATGAGAGTGGGGTTTACAAATTAGAGAATGTGTTATGAAGATACCTTCTATTTTATACTGATTTTTCAATAAATGGCTTCGAATTATGTTAAGTCACTTAAGCCTATGATAATCTTTTCAATCAAGTCTCAACTGTTACATCTTTTTCTATTTCTCTAAATATTAAAAAAAGGAATTTATTAGATCATTCTAATTTTTCAAATCATTGCCATGCCATGTCTAGGTCACTACAGAGAAAAATTAAGTTCTCAGGGGCGGATCCAGGAATTTTTTAAGGGGGGCCTGAAATTTTTTTTTGGAGAGTGTACACATTTTTTGCTTACCTTTTTTACAAAAAAAAATTGTTTGGAAAAAAATGCACATTTTTTGCTTGCCTTCTTCGGGACATATGACGTAATCAGAAAAAATGCTGTGTGGGGACTCAAAAATTTTCAGCTTACTGCGCTCTGCTCATGAGTGAGTGTATCCCATTACCTTACCTTAAACCTTAAATGCCTAAAATTCTACATTTGTTAAGAATATACGTAGTCTAATTTTTTCACCTTTTTTCAAATATATTTGAAAAAATTACAGGTAGTCGGCCTGTTCGAATTCCCTCTCGTACCTCCCCTCAACCCCCATAACGCCCTTAAAACATATTTACACCTAAAAATTGCCATAGAAACAATGAAAATATAGTTTAAAATTTTTATCGTCGGGCCTAGGGGGGGGCCCCCTTAACGATCCCATTGTACGATTTTCATCAAATTTTCACAGAATATGCAGATTAACATTAGTAGCATGTGAGCCACATTTCAAGACCCTAAGGAAAAAACTTCTTTTAGTTATTAAATAAGATTAATTAATAACACTACATATGGAGTAATGATTACATTTACGAACAAAACATCTAATTAATTAATTAATAACAAATTTCAACAAGATTTAATGTTGGATAGTTGATTGGATTCTTCTGCTAGTGCACTGCCTAACAGTAGGTCCATTGCACACAACTCTTCCAACCAATTCTATCCTCAGCCATCCCCCTCATCTCTATATATGAATCTGCTATCAGATCATCCAGCATCCCATATCATGGTCATCCTCCAACTCCCTTCCCCGCACTCCTCCCTCAACCACTCATCCCCTTCATTATCCCCCTTACAATATGTCCTATCCAGCTTCTCCCTCCACCTCCCATCACACATCAAGTTCCTGATATCTTCTTTCTTTAATGTCCAAGTTTCACATCCATATAGAAGTGTCGCCCAAATTAATGTTTTCAAAATTTAGAGATTCTTTTAATAGAGATTAGACATTCAAAAGTAGAGATAAAGGCATTGTTTTAAGATTGTATACATCTGATTCGACCTCATCTGTAGTATATAGTATGTCAGTGTGGTGACCATATTACAGGAAGGCCATTGAACTTATTGAAGCAGTGCAAAGAAGACCATTAAGAATCATTAAGGGGATTCAAAGCATTAAGGTACAGCTAAGGCTAAGGGCAGTTCAACTGAAAACACTAGAAACCAGGAGAATTAGAGATGATCTTATAGAGGTTTATAAATTAAAGCATGGGCTTACAGAATTAAGAGCAAGAGATTTTGTAAAATTCTCCAATAATGGTTTAAGAGGTCATATCTATAGGTTGTTTAAGCCTAGTGTAAGGACAGACTTAGGAAAGTTTCTTTTTCTCATAGGGTAATTGATAGGTGGAACTATTTGAGTGATGAGGTTGTGAATGCGGGGTCGGTGAATGGTTTTAAAAACAATTTGGATGTTGTAATCACATATGATTTGAGATTGAAATAAGCCCTTGGCTTTCTTCCAATGTTCCTTAGCACTACCTAAGTTTGAGGAAGGATTTTAGTGGCGAAAGATGGTACCATACTGGTAAATTCTGATAAATTTAGAATTTTCAATTGAGCAAATGAAGAGCGCAATATCCAACAATAGCTTTAAGATAAGTTAGATTGAGTGTGTGGCGGCTGTGAGAGGATGGCGATTTTGTTAAATTCTTTCAAATGTTCCTATATAACAAAATGTAGGCATAACGAAAAAGGAGACGAACATTATTTACAAACGTCATACGACGTTACAATAAAATGTATGATATACCTGATGTAGAACGGTATTTGTGTCTGGCACAAGGAAATGAGGATGCTGGCAGAGCGGGGTGCTGAGAGAATTTGGTGGACAGACCAGAAAAGATCGAGGTGAAGCCAGCGGTCTAACACAGCTCGAACACATCTCAAGTCCACAGAAAATATCAGTGCGCAAGTAGTGCTCTCGGACTATCTTCAGTATACGACCCTGACGGGTTTTTCTTATATAAGTCGTATTTGTCAACATTTTCTTGAATTTTCACTTGCTATCGCTGAAAAATGTAAACAAATTCTTAAATTCTCATAATGTCACTCAATGTTTACACGTGAACCTGATTAATTTTCTTTCTTATTTAACACCGAGTGCTCTTTACTAAAGAGCAATCTTTAGATCATTCAGTTGATCCCTTCAGAAAAGGCTATCCATATCTCATATGTTAGCTTAGAGCCTTTAAATTGTTAGCATAACAGATGGTTTCTGAGACAGTTTGCCAATGTCTTCCTCAGTTTTTATTTGTAAGCCTCTTACGACACGAGCAGTCAACATATTGATCTATTCTTCAGTGTCCCGGACACAACATGCAGAGCATTTTACCTTAAATAAATAGTACCCTAAAATAAGATTTAAAGGTTTTTATTATTTTTTACAATTTTATCACAATTACAATTATAATATGATGATATCTAGGCCTAAAGACCTAGAATAAGCTTAATTAAATTAATTGACATGAACTCTGAGTATTAGATACGTCCCATTTTCATCTTAGCTTAGTAGTTATATCTGCACCTATGCCATATAGGCTATAATTGTTTCTTTGTAACCAGGGAATGAGTCATTGAGTAATAATAATAATAACCACAATTAGAGTGCTAAAGTCATCAATGACAACATCGAACACTATATATTGAGACAGAAAAAAAGACTATATATTGAGACAAAATCATGCCAGCGAGCAATTAAAAAGAAGGTCCAAAAACGGTGCAAATTCCAAAATCCAGAAAATCAGTCCAAAGAAAAAGGAAATGAAAGAAAAGGAGGTTTAGGCGCTGGTCGCAACTCATGTGCACTGGATGGAAACGAGAGATAGAAAAGATAGGTCTTCAACTGCCTATGGAACTGCTCATAGGAAAGCAAAGGCCGATTAGATGGAAGAGAATTCCAGATCTATGGTGCATCATACTGGAAAGAACGAATAGATAGCTTAGAGCGTAAAGGTAAGCTATAGGTTTCACAAGAGTAATTAATTTAGATGACCGAGTAGAAGCAGACTGCATCACTTTAATCAAGTGAGACATAGGCCTACAAGTTTGTTCAGAGGTGGTGATGGACTTAAAGGTTAATGAAGCTGCATGCATGTTTTATAAATGATATGCTCTATAATCTTTAGCCAGTGCAAAGACTTTAAAATAGGCGTAACATATGAGTACTTGAAACTACAAAAAATTGCTCGTGCAAGAGAATTCTGAACAAACTGCAACCGATCAATCCCCCAGCCAGGGAGATTTAAAAACAGGGAATTGCAGTGATCAAACTTGGATTGCACAAGAGCTTCACCAATTGTAGTAGCTGTCTCAAGTGACAAATAAGGACGTATTCGAAGAAGATCACGGATAAGGAAGAAACATTCTCGTGAAGTTTTTGTAGCCTAATGTCTTCGTGGAAGGTCAGGTGTAGGCCTATATCAAAGATAACATCGATAGAGATTCCTCACAGAAGAAACTAGGTGATGCTGTAACACCCGAAGATAACGAAAGATTTCCCCCTTTCATCCTCAGAAGCTGTTGAGGTGTCCCAACCAACAAGAATTCAGTTTTAGATGTATTAAGTGCCAAGAAATTAGCAGACATCTTAGAGTATATAGACTGAAAAGATTTATACAGGAGGATTAATTTTAGCATCAGAAAAGGAGTTACGGGTGAATCTCGTACATTTGAGTGTCATCAGCATATAGCTCATGATCAAGAGAATGAGAAGAGATCAGAGAGCTTCAAGGTGTGATATTGAGATTAAAGAGGATAGGTCCAAGAACGCAGCATTGCGCACACCATACTTTAAGTGTGCAGTAAATAGTAAACACACATATAGTGAAATGATCAACTATGTTGATATCTATCACTTTTAATACCACATATTTAAACGGTTAAGCAATTTAGACAATTTTCCGCATAACCAGTCCAGTGAATGTCAGAGATTTTACTCTCAGATCAATGCGGCTGGGATTCGAACACACGAGGGTTCAATTCACCTCAGGATCTGTCATTGAAAACTTCATGTCGTTACCCCTACGTTAGGCCCCTACTAAGACATTCGGTGAAAACATTCGGTGACATTAAGGTGAAGAGATGTACTCCATCACTTTCACACTAGAAGAACGATCCATGAGATAGGAGGAAACCAATCAAGAACAATTCCACGAATACCAAACCAGAGCGAAATACGGTCCAGAAGGATAATTGTGATCAATGATCAAAAGAGGCCGAAATATCAAGCATACAAAATCCAATTAAGCGTTGCATGCATATACATGTAGCATTAATAATAGAATTGCACAGATAGAAGAACAGTTTCAGTTGAACGATGCGTAGTGTAAGCAGCTTGATGCTTATCAAATAGATCATTGTAATAGAGATGAGTAGGGCTACAGAGCCTCTGAAGAACAATTCTTTCAGTGAGTTTAGATGTGTATGACAGATTAGATATAGGCTAGTAATTCGACAATGATTCTTTATACAGTGTGGGCTTTTTAGGCAATGGAGTAATAACTGAAGCTTGATAACCCGAGCCAGTAGAGAGAGAGAGAGAGAGAGAGAGAGAGAGAGAGAGAGAGAGAGAGAGAGAGAAAGAGAGAGGGAGAGAGAAAGAGAGAGAGAGAGAATAACAATCAATGTTAATAGAGGAGCAAGTATGTGAATATACTTCTTTAAAAGAGAGGTTGGGATAGGGATGCTCTAAGATGGTTTATCTTTTCTGTAAAGTAACTGGAGAACTGTTCAGGCAGTGACTCAACAGGAGTAGAAGGAAGAGAAGGAGAAATATATCTACGTAAAAGTGTTGTGTCTGAAATGAACGTAGGTATGCATACTATGCCTTTAGTGGCTACCTAGCCACACAGTTCGTTCACAGAACACTCCAAGCACAGAGAGAGAGAGAGAGAGAGAGAGAGAGAGAGAGAGCATAGGCGTAACCACGACCGAAAATCTGGAGGGGACACAATCATTAGCGCAACCAGGGGTGGGGCGGGAGCCTGCCCCCCCCCTTAGGCCCGCCAATAAAAAATGTAAACTAGATTTTCATTGTTTTTATGGCAATTTCTATGTGTAAATATGTAAGTAAGAGCAGTAGTTAAGGAGGGGGGGGGGGGGAACTTAATTAGTTTCACTAGAATACACAGTACAACTACTGGCTGGAGCCAGTGGCGATGTCGGTAAGGTACTCGACCGCGGATCAGTGTGTGAGGGGTTCAAATCCTGTGCTAGCCCATCACTGACATCGCTATAGAGTGAGGAAACTGACGTTAACATTAGCTTTACCAGCTTTTACCTTTCAAAAATCGATCCACTGGTAGTGACCTTGCCATGCAAGGTAGAAGCAACGGCGTGCGCAAATTCCTCGAGATTTTCTAACAAAACTCTGAATGATACTATGAAATTGCATTTACAACTTTCAGAATTCGAAATTAGTAATGTATTAATTCTTACCAGACGCGACTTCTTGGTCTTTAACAGAAATTTATCCATGATGCAATTATGCAGAACTTGGTTTACTGTCTATGAATTTATATTGTAACAAACTCCATAAGCTAAACTTTAATGCACATTTTTCAGAGCATCTACCGATGGTTGATAAGTTGACCTCTCAAGACACAATAATATAGGCCTATGCAGCCGCAAACTCTAGGTAGGCCTATACAGTTTCATCCTGCTTAGCTCGGCAAGTTGGCACTCTCCCATGTTTCGTCACACTCACTTAACATCCGTCGCTCAACCCTATAGTCTCCTATGTACTACTAAATTATGTGACAGTATACAATAGGAGTCTATGGCCGAGCATACACAGTACAACTACAGATGTCAATAATTGATATTATGTAAGCATGTCAGTTTACCACTCGATCTACAGCAAGGCTCTATAAATGCCTGTAATACTTACACATACAGTTATTGAGCGGCATTGAAAATCCGGGCAATTTCTTACATAAAGTATATATATTTGAACCCAAATTCTGGGGGGGACATTTGCATGCATGTCCCCCAGTCTAAATTCTGGGGGGACGTGTCCCCCCTGTCCCCCCGGTGGTTACACCAATGAGAGAGAGAGAGAGAGGTGAGAGAGAGGGGGAGAGGGAAAGAGGGGAGAGAGAAAGAAAAAAGAAAGAAAGAGAGAGGGGAAGAGGAGAGGGAGGACGAGAGACAGATGAGAGCAGAGATGGAGCGTCAGAAAGAAAGAAAAAGAGGGAGAGAGTTAAAGAGGGAGGGAGAGAGATACACAGAGGTGAGGAGAGAGAGATGTATATATATATAATGTTTGAGTGTGTGAGCGGAACAGATCGACATACACGCCGATAGGCTGACATGTAGACTATACAGTATGTCTAGAGATGGGCACTAGCAAAATAAGCCATAAAACTTTTTTGTAAATTATAAGACCTAAAGAAGCAGCTAAACGTTTTCAATTTAGCTATATGGACTTATGGACTTTTAAATGCAGTGAAACATTTTATGAATCTTAAACAAAAGAACTGTTAGAAATTACCAATTTTTACAAATATGAAAGAAGGACACATGCCCTATATAGGCTTTAATTCTAAACTCAAAGGAAACTTTGTTTAAAGAAATAAGCCTATCAATTTTAACAACGCGTTCGTTCTGTGACGGATAATGAGTAGCCAAGTTTAGAAAGAACTTCTTCTTCAGTGCACTGCCAAGTGGCAGGTTCAAGGTACATATTCATACTCAAAGTCTGTTTTCACGCTCCATAAGAGCACTCCTTAGATCAACAAGTTAATATCTTCACAAAGTCTACAATGCTAATTGTAGACTTTGATAATTCACCTAATTAATCAGTTAGGTGGATTAATTAAATGGTAATTAATCCACCTAACTGAGGAAGGCAGAGGGAAACCACCTCAGAAGCCATATTTTTCCCAAGCTATAGTCTAAAAAAGGTATGGTTAAGGCATATATTTTGTGAAGGGATTAACTTGTTGACCTGCCAATTGGCAGTGTACTGAAGAAGGTAATTAATCCACCTAACTGAGGAAGGCAGCGGAAAACCACCTCAGAAGCCATATTTTTCCCAAGCTATAGGCTACAAAAGGTATGGTTAAGGCATAGATTTTGTGAAGGGATTAACTTGTTGATCTAAGGAGTGCTCTTATGGAGCGAGAAAATAAACTTTGAGTATGAATATTTACCTTGAACCTGCCAATTGGCAGTGTACTGAAGAAGAATCCTGGGGTAAATATTTCATGGTGAAGTGGGTCCTCTCTTTCCATCCTCAGCTCCTGCCTTAGTCGCCTCTTACGTACACGCAGCAGATTGTTGCGGTTGCCCTATTCTGCAGTGGTCCAACCACACCCGAGCACAGCACGGGGAAAGAACTATTGACTTAATAAGAATTAGGTCTATGACTGATTATTTGTCAGGAGAAGAGACATGTCTGAATTGACAAAGCATTTTCAAACAGTCTATACTTGAATTTAACATTTTCGAAGCGAAAAGGTATCATCAGTAATTTGAGTTTCAAAAACTCTAGGATTTTTTATTAGGCCAATGGTATGAATTCGGCCTGGCTGAAGAAGTTGCAAGATGTTAAGTTTTAATTTCCATCCTTTACATGGGTTTGTTGAACCTAAGTTTACAGCATATATCACTGAAATATTGAATCAATAAAATAAAAAAATAAATGAATACTTAAACCCGGCTTTGCCAGGAGTTGAATCCTCAAAATTACACTATTCCATGGTGCTCCACTCCTATCTCCACTGCGCTAGAGGCTATCTTGTTACGAAAGACTAAAGCCAAATCCTAAAGCTAAGTTTAACGCCAGTTTCCTGCTTGATAGCATGTCAGTGACGGGTCGAGCACTGGATTTGAACCCTGATCCTAGTGATCCGACGTCGAACAACCTGCCAACAAGCCATGAATTCAGCCCAAATCTTGAGCTACGTAAGTTAACTTATGAATCTTTACGCGTTAGCTTAGCAATCATAATAAACATGCATTCAGAATCAACTCTATCGAAGTATCCAATTTAAGCTGAAATTTCAGTTTGTGTCAAAAATGTGATTCATTTGTGATTTAATTTAGGCCTATGACATTTTCAGGTCCCATTCATAATTTGTAAAATATTTTCTCAATATAAAAATTGATATCGCTTTAACTGAAGATGTTTATTATGTTACATATGATATTACAAACCACATATATTTGTGTAACATATTGTGATATAATACATATTATGTGGCGAGTGTAATCATCGCTGGTGTAATGTAATTATCTTTAAGTGTCAAGTGTCACTTGAATAGATCAGTTCGGTAATTGAAAACATATTTTGTTGCATGGTAGCACTGGTTTGTTTATGTTGACATCTGATACATAAATTTACATGTAAATGTAATGGGTC
The DNA here is from genome assembly GCA_905160935.1 of Enchytraeus crypticus. Lineage (NCBI taxonomy): Eukaryota > Metazoa > Annelida > Clitellata > Enchytraeida > Enchytraeidae > Enchytraeus > Enchytraeus crypticus. The sequence goes on along the minus strand of CAJHZI010000308.1, from coordinate 220,110 downwards.
TATATTATAACTTCGTTATAATGCATGCATACCGTTATAATGGGTGAAAGAGTTAAACTATAAGTGTTAAGTTATTCTTTAATTAATATACGTATAGTAGGTTGTAAAGTAACATTTCTAAAGAAAACTTGTATTAGAAATTTTATGAGGAACTAGTACATTTCAATGATATTCTATGCAGTGTTTACTTTTTCTAGTCCACTGTTTATATTTGGTGTCCACGATGTTCTATTTATAGCTATTACCGAAAAGATCTATTTGCCTATCATCATTAAATTACCGTTCATTAACTAAATGAACTTCAGAAAAATAAACTCTTCGCATGCATTTGCTGCGTTGTAATTGAGTTTTATCTGCAATATCTACAAATATTTACATATATTTACAACTTTCCACATAAAGCTAAATTACATGTAAACCACACATTACACTCCTGCCGCAGATCATCTAAAGACTTACTATACATGTAGAAGTATAACATCTAGACTACGTACACATGCATGGACTATATTTTATGAAATCATTCTGTTCTTGCTACATATTGTGAGATAATACTATTAGTAAATGCCAATTCCAGTACTAAACTCATGTCCATATTGCTACAAAATTTGCAAAATTCTAAGTGAAATTTGAGAAGAATTTGCAAAAAGTATACATGTATAATATTCGCGTATCCTATATGAAATTGTAACGATATTACGCAAAAGGCCAAAATAATTAAACAGAAAGTATGCAGTAGGCCTCTTTATAAGCATACAGATTGAACCAGATCAAAAGAGTTTTATCTCTTTCAGTTCATCGCAAGTGATCATTTCCTGTAAGATATTTCTCAGAGAAACTATGTACGTCTTGGCATTTCATTTGATGGTATCTTTTCATGAAACTCATATAACGGAAACAGTGTAAAGTCCAGCCAACTGTTCGTGATTACTATGTTAACGAAGATAACGATAACATACATTTTCACTAATACGTTGAGTGGCAAATTTGTAGAATACTCTGATTAAAAATACAAAGAAATAGAGATCCTAACATAGAGATTTTCGGAAGTCTCTATCATAGCACTTCATTTTGGCATAAGAAACAATAAAGGTTTAACTTCCGTTTCCTCATACGAGGATGATGTCAGGAACGCCCCAAACACATACTTAACAAACATACATATCGTTGATTTTTCTCTTTTGGAGACTGAACGGGACTGACTCGCAAATAACTGATCATTAACTTTATCAAAATAACTGATCAGATCATAGAGTTTCTTTTATGTCACTGCGAATGAATTAAGAGGGAGTCTGTCGTTGCAATTATTATGAGAAGCCCTAAATGAATCTTTAGACCATTCAGCTTTAACACATTTCACGCAGGGAAATTGCCCGCAACGCCCCTGGCTCCTGATCATCGATGTTGAAAGCTACAGCTTTACGACTAAAATCCAGCCGAAAGTCGATTTTCGTTTGAACATTCTGAAGAAGAGCGGTAAAGATAAATAGAGGCTAATGAGAATCATCAGTGTTTGATTGTCCGCCTGTCACCGGTTCATTACTTAATGTAACGTCATCAATGCCGTTGTTATCAAACGAAATTGACGTTAATAACTCTGACTCACTGTTTCCGGATAGTAGAGTTCTATTATTCGCTGAAGTAGTCACATCGTTATTTTCTCTGTTCGTCAAGATATCATCGCTATTCCGCGAATAGTAATCTGATGCCTCTCCGTCTTCAACAGCGTAGGTGTGAAGAGTTGTTACAGTGTCGACGACTTCCTGTTGTTGTTGCTGTTGTCGTAGCTCCTCCTGAGGCTCAGAACTGTGTGGCCAAGCCTCGCTGCAACTTGAACGTTCTACTGAATTATTAGGACAAGGGCATGAGCCAATGTCAAGATCGTAGTCACCGTGCAAACAGCTGGGTAGGGCACATAACCCTTCTTTCACACACCTTAAACGTACAATTGTAAAGAAATTTCTATATTCTAGTCTTCATCCAAGTGGAAGGTCCAAGGTACATTACGGAATAGTGTACCTTGGACAAGGTACTCCTAGTTTGCTTTCACAGTCAGAAAGAGCACTTCATAGATTAAGAAGTCAAGCTAATCATAAAAGCTAAGACAATAAATAAACCAGGTAATAAAGGTTTTACACCAGATCATGAATTTTTATATGCTAAGCATTAAATCCAAACTGAATGAAGATAATATTAGTTTAGATATACTATATCATATAACCCACGAAAGAGGCCAGCTTTGTTTTTTAAAGTGAAGCTAGCGTTAGTTAAATAAGGACTCAACGTATATTAACATTGCTCAGAAGTTACACTCCACTCAGAAGGTTACAAATGAGAAAGTTCTGCAGAGAGTTGGTACATATCGACAGTTTATACATTCATTCAGAAATAGGAAGAAGAGTTGGATAGGACACATTTCAAAGGGGAAGTCTACTGAAAGAGGTCATAGAAAGCAGAATGGAAGGAAATAGGGTCAGAGTCATGCTGAGATTAGGAATGTTAGATGATTTAAAGACCCATTCATACGTGGACATAAAGCGGAAAGAGGAAGACAGAGAAGAGTAGAGGCGATATGCCTTAGACCTGTCAGAAGGCAGTGCACGAAGAGAGAGAGAGAGAGAGAGAGAGAAAGAGAGAGAGAGAGAGAGTCGAATCTTTTCGATTAGGTTATCAGAGTAAATGATTATTGAAAAAGCATCTTGATTGATTGCTTACCTTGCATCACGCCCATTTAGAGTAGCTCTCCCTCCTATAACGTCTCTGCAATGACTCATCTCATCAGCCGCTGAGTCATCGAGCTGTACTGCCTCAGCTGCCAGACATTCACAGCTGCAGCTGTTGCTGTCACGTGACGCTTGTGTCAGAGGATAGGGGCATCGCAGACACTGAGGTCGTCTACAAGCAACGGCAGTAAATGATGTAAGGTCAATTGGTTATTCATTCAAATGCAGTAAAACACCATATCTCAATCACTGGACAGTTAATTTGTTTGTAGACACACAACACACACAAACACACACACACACACACACACACACACACACATACACACACACATGCAGGTATATATATATATATATATATATGTATATATATATACACATATAAATGATATGCATATAGAAGAGATGTATAATAGAGAAATAGGCCTATCTGTTATATATAACATATATATATATATATATATATATATATATATATATATATATATATATATATATATATATATTTAATTTTATACAGAACTGTAAGATATATATATATCATATATATAATCTTATATATATAGATATATATATATAATATATAGATATATTATAGATATATAATATATATATATTATATATACAGTTATATATAATATAATATTATATATATATATATAATATTATATTATATATAACTGTAAATATATATATATATATAATATATATATATAATATATATATATATATATATATATATATATATATATATAGTGAATACGTTTATAGGCCTATATATATACATATAGGCCTATATATAACTATATATAACAGAAGCAGAGGCATGCTAAGATTAGGAAAGTTAGATGGTTGAAAGGTCTACCCGTATGTCGATATGACGAGAAAAGCGCAAAACAGAGTGGAGACGTTGTACCACGGACCTACCAGTATGCAGTGCACCAAGAGATTATATATATATATATATATATATATATATATATATATATATATATATATATACTGTATGTATATAATGTATATATATTATATATATAGATATGTATATTTGCACAGATTTGTCCATTGCTTTATAAGTTGTGTCGCTCTTCTGTTGTGCACAACAAACTATTATATATATATATATATATATATATATATATATATATATATATATATATATATATATTTTATATGTATATAACTATATACTGTATATATAATTTTAAAAAAAATTATTTATCTATCTATATACCTTTATCTCAAATTAATCAACTAATAATGTAATATTTAATGTAGAAGAGTTTAACGTAGAATGTGCACCTGACAGCGCTGACCAGATCAGACGGGCGTTGCTCTATGTTAGGTTGACGATTGACTGACTTGCACTGACACTCCGTGTGATTAGCGAATGTTAGAGTTATGACTTTAGGCGAGGGTTTGACAAGCTGAGTGCCGTTAGGTAGCAGCTCTAACTCTACTTCCTGTCGTATCAATCAATTAATAATCAATTAAATTAAAATCAATCAAGGAATCAATTAATCAAGCATATTAGGCTCTCATATATAGTGAAGGCCGCGTTTTATTACCAGCCAGGAAAGGGCATATTTTCGGTTAGTCTATGATAGATCTCTCCAAAGAAGAGACCTTTGATATGAGTACCTCACTGGGGCAGTTTAGTGAATGACGACTGATTATCTTGCAATGTCGCTTCATTATTTCCAAAACTACATACAAGTTGTCGCCCATATAGACATAGTGTGAGGGGTATCTTTTTATTTATAATATATTCTTGGATATAACATTGTTTACATTTTAAAAACTATATATTTTAGCTACAAAGACTAACTGAAAGATTCTGCTATATTTTATAGTAGTTTTCATTTTATAAAACAACTGGGCCTGCATATGCCAATTTCTTCAATGAAAGTACAAAACCAAAAAAATTAAAAGTTACAAACTGCATTTTGATAAGGGAAGAGTTGTACATTTATGAAAGGATCAAATATTCTATGTCAATAATTTTCAGGTAATTTGTACAACACCAATAATCTTTTGCTAAAATATTTTTAAAGATAATATTTAATCAAAAAGTGCTGAATTTTTAAATAAACTTGTACTACAAAAGGCTACCAATAGTTTAACATTATATTCAAGTTTCGAAAGGAAGTCAATGGCGAAGCAAAAACTTGATTTGAAGACTAAACCTTCTGATACACAGTCTGATAACTATTAATATACGATGATTATGTCATATGCTCAACGCAAATGACTGCTAGCTTTATCACTATATTGATTTTGTGAATAATTAATTTAAAAAGTAGAATTTTAATATAATTAAAATTAAAGCGATTCTTCACCACCCGGGTAGGTAGACCTGCCCTCAGATTCTCCTCCCATCTCGCTCTTCTCCAACTCCGATATCATAGAAAATTGCTCCCCACCAATCAGATGACTGCTGTGTTCCTGCCTCATTCCAGCAACACCAGGCTGCTGTTGATGTAGCAGTGGCCGACCAAACTGCTGCTGATCAGATCTCGTGGGAGCAGACTGAGCTCTACCGAGAGGCTGTTTCAGAGCACTGATCTCCAGACTGGACGGACGGTTGACATCGAACGGTGAGAGCAGGTCAGCCGTGGGTTGAGCGTAGCCATCCTGTGGCGGCTGAGAGGTGGAGGTGTCAGGACGCAGATGAACCTGAGGGATCAACCCAGGCCGTGACTATCGACGATTCGATCATGCTTCTCATGCTGCTTACAATGACCTTCAGCACTGTGTTGTTCATGATTATCTTCAGCATCGTGTAGTTCATGATGTTTTTCAGTACCGAGCTGTTCATGATAATCTCCAGCACCGTGCTGTTCATGATGATCTTCAATACCAAGCTGTTCATGATGATCTAAAGCACCGTGTTGTTCATGATGATCTTCAGCATCGAGCTTTCATGATGATCTTCAACACCGAGCTGTTCATGATGATCTTCAGAACGGTGTTGTTCATGATGTATGGAAGCGCTATATTGTTCAAGATGAACTTTAGCACCATGCTGATTAGGGTCGCTGCCATAGGATTCATAAAATATCTCGACGTCTACTACCTCTCCCTCCACTGACGACTCATCGTGCTGGGTGTTATCATGAACATGATGATCTTGAACGTGCTCGACGTTGTCAAGTACGTCTTCATCACACAGTTCTTCTGAAACCATCACTCCTTTCATCAACCAGTCACTTTCTGCCTTGTAATTAGCTGTTACAGGCAGCTCATGAGGTGTCTCATTCCCTTCTCGAGTAACTCGACTCGCACCAGTTTCCCTTCCACCAGGACGTCACTGTCCAATTCATGAGTCATGACCGAGGAGACCTCAAGCAGAACGATGTCATCCTCATCCTCCCGATCCTTCACTTCCGGTATCAACGGCTTCAGATATTCCACTGCAGGAATCTCCACCTGATTGCCTCCCTGCTTTTGCTTATTCTTGTAGAGCAAGGCACTGTCCTGGTTGATCTTCTCTGGATAGCCTTTCTTCGTCTCTGATGTAGCAGCCACTTGCATTGCCGCCTCCCACCCTCAACATCTCCTGGTGATTTATCCTCATCATCACCCTTAACGACCAGCTTCTTTTCTCTTAGTTTGGTATCTAGGAATTTCTCGCTCTTACATTCTCGCTTCACTTTAATCTTAGACGCATAGGCTCGAATGGAATATAACGGCGTAGTAAGGGGCGCCAGCATTGCGCTTGACTTTAGTTCTTGATCAATTTTGTCGAGCTCGCTATGGGTGTGGCCCACAGATATGTTCGCAGTAGAAGTGAGACGAACAACACTCAATGGATGACAGTAATGAGTGTCCAGTTTAAAAACCTTCTCCGTGTCATCAATCATTATCGACTTCATTATCTCTTTAGAGCGGAACTGTTTGAGTGCCGAGAGGTTCATCCCGTCGTTGTTGCCGAGGTGAATATCGCCGACGAAGGAGGTGGACTTAAAGCCCGTGTCAACGAGAAAAGCAACGAGAACAGACTTTGGCTTCTTCTGTCCAGACTTGAAGTCATCACCTCCGATGTATATCTTTAAGCGCTCAGCCAGAACAATTGCTTTGGGCACATAGGAGTTCTGAGGACTTCCGTAGGTGAAGGAACATCCCTCTAGTATGGACCCTACGGTGAATAGAGTGGAGGGCGACAAGTCTGCATCACTCCATTTGATGAAAGAGATAAGATTATCAGTCGTGTCATAGAGTCCCGCCCTTATATCATTGAATCTTTCAGCGTTCGCTGTCCACAACGCAATCGCCTTAACCACACTAGACTCGGACTTGAACTTTCTGATGTCCTGTCTGAGGTGCTGGGATGAGGTGCTGAGATGTATGAGGTGCTGATATGCTCAAATTTGTCCTTACCAGTGATCATATTGTCCGCTGTCAGCGCCTGAAGGGCTGCAATAAAGTCAGGATAGTAGATGAAGGGTCGTATAGTAAGATCCTCCATATGTGTACGAGGATCAAAATCCAGTATTTTAGCTGGCACCAAAATATTGGCAAGATTCCAATTCGAGATGTCCCAACTATGGAAAATACCCATTGGCGGCAAATAATCCTCTGGAAGCTGGTAGGAGACTCTGTAGTTAGCTGCATCTTCTGTTGCATTGGGCTAGCGAGGAATGGGCGAAGTGGATCCCTCCGAAGTTTTTCCGGATAGGCCAGGGCTAAAACCCTTAGAACAGGATATTACCTTGACGTACGCAACCCCAGGGATTTCGAGTAGGTTTGCGAGGGGCCTCTGGGCTTGGGGCGAAATACGACGTTCCAATATGAAACTGTGGGCATATGTAATTCTCTTACATGAATCATTAGATTTTGAATTGAACTCTGAATAGGACATTTCTGAAGAGTTTTCTGGCTTAAATTCAGGTTCTGTCTCTTTCATATGATTTCCAGCTTTTAGAAGTATTACATTTGTGACTTGCTGTTCCTTCTCGATAAGGACCCTGTTAAACTGTGAACCTCTGCCCTCAGTTGTCTTCCCGATGAAGTGTCCACTTCTTCACAGAGTGCTTTAGCTTCAGCAAGAGTCAGCTCGAAATTAGATCTGTGAGTGCACTTGATTCGTCTCAGTTCAGCGGGGGATGCTGATTTAAAGTAGTTATTCTGTTTAACTTCTGAATTGATAGTTATTTCCTTCTTCTCTAAAATTACCGCATTCAAATTAACCAATGCTTCTTTATCAGATGAAATCTCAGAATTTGGAAAGTGAGAATTGTCGGTAGAACTTGAATTTATCTGCCATCTTTGGTCAGAAATATTGGAAACCGCAGATAAGGAAACGTAGCACGCATTGGCTGGATTCCTATAGACTGCAGCCGAATCATTTAGAACGACAAAATCCTGCGAAGCAGAAACATTCTGAGGAAGAAGTCCCTGTACTGAACTCAACTGACACTCAGCAAAAGGATTAGCTTCTAGAGAAATAATCCCTCTTGATACATTCGGGACTCCTGATACTTCAAGAGAAGAATACTGTAGGGCGACGTTCCGAATATTGGAGTCATTATATGCTGAATTGATTGGAGTACAAAATGATCCTTTGAAGCAAACAGCGCTGAAACTTTGCAGAGCCATCGAGACCCGTTGTCTTAGGAATGATGTTTCACGCTTGTCGCCCGATAATGCAGATATTCTGCTTCCTAATGCAGAAACAAATTCTGAGGCTGCTTCATGCCAAGGACCAAATGTTTCTATGGCTATAGGTAGAAAATCGTATGCTGACGGCAAACTTCTGTACTTATCTGATTTTCTTTTGGCCGCTGATCCGCTGCACTGCCAGCTGAAATAGAACTAGCGTGTACGTAAGATTTAGCGAGGGTATCAGCAAACGTTACATCCCAGGCCAAGCATTTACCACCTTGCCACGGAATGAGAGTTAACCCGTCTGGACGCTTACCATCCGAGCGAAAGAGACCCGGGGGTTCCTAGATTGCTGGAATGCACGCCATATTATATCATTTAAGTTGTGGTGGCGGCTTGCTCGGCCTGCGCTTCTCTTACAAGATAAGCTGTGTATCCCCTTCGAGTCTACTATAGCTCCGCATGGACAGGAATGTGGCTCACAAATCGGAGCACCCAGTTTAAAGCATACTGCAACTCTGACAGATTCATCGTCTAAGTGTAGCCCACAGGCTGAAATGGGTAAGGCATTGAGCCAGTCACTACTTCCAGGAGCAGAAACCGCGAGGAGTCGAGCTCTATCTGCGGAGTCAGATTGGCAATTAAGAACATACTGGAAGCTCTTTTCTATGGCAGGTGCGTCCCAGTATTTCTGAAATTTTGTAAAGTCGCCAGATGGGGCTGCAATATTGTATAGCTCTTTCCAAGTGGAGAGGGCATTGATAAAATAATCATCTGCATGTGAATTAGAATGACCAAGGATTGAGTCTTGCAATTTTTTAGTAGCATTAAAGGATGAAAGAAATGCTGCTGGAGCCAAGTGCGACACTTGCCTTATCCCCAAGCCTCCGTGTTTAACCGCAAGACTGGCCTGAGTTCACTGAGAATCAGACAAACTGATGTTTGTCAACAGGGAAAGGCATTCTCTCTGCTTTTCATCATAGATTATTAAGGCAGGATGATTGTAACTGGGCGATGAGCGTAGTGTGTACAATAGCTTAGGAGCACTAAGACAGTGTCTTAGCAGAGTCAATGCATCATGTCTGGAAATCAGTAGCAGACGTTTACAGGCGCGCTGAATGTCTGCAATCCTAGAATCGATTGAGTGATCTATGGCACTGCCACAAATTAATGGAGCTCCAAGAAGTTAACTTTCTCTTGGCTCTAACTTAGTGAAGGACTGAAGTAACGGGTGACGGAAAGACTCATTATTGGAGGATATTAATTCCCATTTATTCTGATTTAATTTCAGACCTAAATGTACACCCTTTTCGATAATCTTACTGACATCTTGAACTAGAACTTCCTCAGTACCCCCTAAAGTTAAATCATCCAGATATGCGACAGCTAGAGGAGAATTTAGGGATTTTAAGAGAGGATGAATTGTCAGACTAAACAAAAGAGGACCTAGAGGATCTCCCTGCTGGACGCCTACCGCTGATTCGATGGTGTGCTCGCTGAATTGCAAGTATGAACTGCCCCAATATGACAAGTGACAGAATTTGTAGATCTCCGGGATCAAACTGTACACTTCCTGAAGCATATACAATCTATTCAGGTTATTGAAAGCATTTTTAAAGTCTAACTTCACGACGCAGTATGATTCTGGTATCGACTGGAGAAAGCGGCGAACAGCATGAACGGTAGCTTCGCAACCACCCGTTATGCCCACACCCACTTGAATAGGAGACAGGAGAGAGGCGATTCTTGCAGCCACACGGGCATTAGCACATTTTGCAGCGATACGCCTCCACGTGTATCCTATAGCTATCGGGCGAATTCCTCCATCCTTCTTACCTATGGCAATTAGTCTACCACTAAAAAGCAATAGTATTGATAAAGGCAGTGAGCGAGTGTAGCAGGGTAGGACCTGCGATTCTATCATTTAGCAGATCCAGAATGTGTTGAGGTCTGACACCATCTGGACCACCAGAAGAGCCTGCTGGGAAACTTCGAACTGCCTTGAGTACCTCATCCTGTGAAACCTGAACAGCCTGTGTATTCAAAGGATCAGGTGGCGTTGCTTGAATTTCTGTGAGAGATGGGTGCTTGTCTTTAAGAGCCTGAAGGGTGTCTTGGTTGTCGGCTGCAAGAGAATCCTCAGAACACAAGAGTCTGACTGCCGCTCTCATATTACCGTCTTCTATTTTAGATCTGACATTAGAGCATAATGTATCGAGACTGCTACGTGAGCGATTATTATTGATTTTCTGCTTAGAGAAAGCGAACTCATTGCGACTATCATACAATTCAGCCCTCTTCCTAATAACATTAGACAAATTCGTTCTTTTACCAACACGAGGAGGTGCAAGTAAGACATCTTTTCCATACTTCAGTAGGTGAGACCAATCCTCAATGATCTGTGGAAACCGGGAAATTTTCATAAGTGTATTAGCCAAAACGGTAGCGCACTGAAGTCTGGAAGTCTTAGGGATATGTCTAATTGTGTTGTTTGGAAGGCTTTGGTGCTGCAACTTTATTGATTGACTCACCAGTGGTTGGGACGGGTTCACTATGGATTGAGGAGACACGCATGATGTTTGTGTACTACTTCCGTTTTTATGACAGGTAAGAGGCAGTGTAGACTCCGGACGTGGAGGAAGGTGTGAACCCGGACAACGGTTTGAAACTCTTCCGTGTACGCGTATTGTGCCTGCGTCTTTGCGTAACTTGTGTATAGAAAAGCATACGCTGCAAACACCGGTTGACTTGTACTTGCCCGTGGATAGTGGTTCAGAGGTACTGTTATGTGGAGCCTGACTAGAGTTTTCTGTGTTCAGGACTGAGTCTAGCCTTAAATCACCCAAGGAGGCTTCTGATGTAGTAACACTAGTATTACTGATGTCGTGCTCAATAACAGGACTGCAGATCTGAGCGAGTTGAAAGTTATGGCGACCGGTTAATCCTTGAAAAACGTTAGCGGAATCAGATACTGTTTCTATAAACGATTTCTTACTAGAACTATCTACATTAGAACTAGAGGTTGGCCATCTGTGCTCTAAGCAACCGTCGCAGAGGTATAAGTCACATAGAGAATATTTGACTGAGCTGTCATTGCGAGCTTGAGGGCATGATTCAAATGAACGACCAGCACATTTGGGCATGATAGCAAATTAACTACGTGGCACTATGACACACAACGGGTATTTAAAGTCGAAAATATTCGATTAGTGAACTAATAACATGTTTATATTTCAATAAATAAACAACCGCCATGCTACGTGACGTCACACTTGATCTGATTGGTGGGGAGCAATTTTCTATGATATCGGAGTTGGAGAAGAGCGAGATGGAAGGGGAATCTGAGGCCAGGTCTATCTCCCCGGGTGGTGAAGAATCGCTTTAATTTTAATTATATTAAAATTCTACTTTTTTTAAATAAACATACGGGATAATTTATGAATATCTATTACAAATTATAAATATATAAGTATAAGAATGATTTAAATAATTTCAGCAGGCTCAGGTAGGATTAGTTTAGGAAAACTAGAAAATAAAAATTTAGTTTAAGGTCATTAGATATCATTTTTGGATAAAGATTTAATTAATTAAAATGATTTATTTTAACGTGCCGTTATATCCAATTTCATTGGGTGGACACGGAGGTGTTCAGATTGGAAATGGAACCTTCAGCTACCCTTCAACCTGAGATCCTCAATTGCATAGAACTAAGTTTTTATTCGTCCCTCTGGAAGAGAAAACTCGTGCTGCAAAGAAGTCTCCAACTAGCGAACTCTCGTAAAGAGAAGAGCTTTCTGCGCCACATGGTGTCCATGCAAGCACGTCATTATGCGGGATTTTTTAGTAGATTTGTTAATTGACCTGTTGAAGAATAAGTTATTCTTTTACCGATTTCATTAACTGATGTTAGATATTCTTTACAGAAATGATAGAATATATCCATAAAGGAAAACCGCACAGACTCCATTCTTAAAACTAAATCTAAAGACTAAAGCCATGACAACGTCAGTTTCCTATCTCTAAATGGAAATCACGTAGGCCTACAATACATATATGAAAGCTTGAATGTACGCGGTCCTAAGCAATTGAACAATAATTGAACAATTTACCCGACACTACACGTAACTCTATTCTCTTTTCGACTTTAAGTCAGCTATGTTTAGTTTGATATTAGCTCAATATTGATGTAGTTAACTTGATTTTTATTACGTTAAGAGTAAGGTTTAAGTAGATTATAGTTTACTTTAAATTTATGTAACTATGTTTCCAATATTTACCTTCTTTTATAGGCAGTAATTAATGTGCATGGTTACCATAGGTTCTACAGTATTCTGTAGAATAGACGACAATTAGTAAACGTATTTGTTAGTCTTTTTGTAATTGTTACTGACTGTATTATCTCACAGAGCTTAGGCTCTTTTGCGGTAACCCTCTTCCTGATTATATTATTTGTTTAGCTTCTAATTAAGTATGCTGTATTTGTTGCTTATTATGACATGGAAAACAAATAAAGAAGTTGAGTGAATGAAAAAATCATCTCAGCGACGGAGACAGCTCTGCATTTGAACCGTGTACCTAAATGTTACCAGCTTTACATTCAGATTATTTGATTAAACAGATAACTAACTGACCCAGAACGCCCTGGTGATAACATTGCTCGTCTTGACGTCACACTCAGAGGTGGAGTTGCAGCAGCCTATTTGTCTCCTGCACCTGTAGACCAGGGTGCACTCCGGCAGAAAATCTCGGTTAGGACGGGGGTAGATCTGTCGAATGGGCACAAGCTCCGGTGCGGGAACGCGACACTCTCCCTCTCTCTCCATCTCCTGCACGTGCTCTATGGCGCTTGTCCACTCTACACAGAAAAGATTACATTATAGCTTTATGCACGCACCAAGAGGTCTCTGGGGATTTTCACATTTATGGACAATCATTTTCCTCAAATTCGGCTTATAAATATTTGCAACTATTGGCTCGTTATAATTTTTGAATGGCAATTTATGTTTGCAATTCTCTTTTTGAAACTTTATAAATGCGTTAGACTAATTGCAGTATTTTCATGGATAAAACTAAAAGACCTAATTTAATGATGTCTTCATGTACAGAAAATATGTTGATGGGTAGCATCGGATTGGACTTTGTACATTCTGCTCGATAGTCGATATCTAACAATGGGTCAGGGTTAATTGCATTACAGTTATCATATTTTCTACTTCTACTAAATTTACTATCAATTATTGCTGCTATCTAATTGACAAGCAATATGCATCTACAACTTGATAAATGAAAGCTGTTAAAGCTTAATTTAATCGAAAGCTTAGTACCACAAGGTATACTTTCATAGACTGTCCAGGGTGAGATTTGAGCCGATATCCTCTTGCTTATCTGGCAAGCGTGCTATCTACTCGGCCATCTAACCGGTATACTTTCATTGAGCGTACTATAATTAAAGTCTAATTTTGACATTTGCTTAACAATACATTTAGCCGCGTTGGTTCTGAGTTGTTGAAGAATTGACTAACCGTGGACTGCACGTGTCGAACAGGTGACAAAGTTTCAAACCAACGCCAGAAAGGGAATTCGGTCAGTGGGAACGTAGGCTCCAGAAATTTCTACAAAATTTTCTAAATCGAACGGAAAATAAGGTCTATTCGTATCTTTACCTTATTTATACTGGGATTCAAGGGATGAAAAAGAAAAAGAAGAAGAAGAAGAGGGTCAACATGATGATCCGCAAAACATTCACAGATGATTTTTAAACTTTGCATGCTGAATATTCCTGAATCTGTTAATGGATGGATTGCTAGCTTTTTATCCGAACGTTCTTATACGATCATCTTCGAAGGTCCAATATTTTCTCAAAAAAACAATCAATGCAAGTGTTGTCCAAGGCTCTGCCATTGGTCCTCCTGCATTTATTTTGTATCCTCTGATCTAAAAACATTGCATTCAGCAAATTTTGTACTAAAATTTGTTTATGATATTTATCTCATAGTACCATCTTCACATCTTCATTTAACAGAAGATGATTAATGAACCTAGAAAGCTGGGCAACAGTAAATAATCTACAGATAAACAGAAGGGAATCTAAAGAAATTATCTTTAAAACACCTAGCTTTAAGCGCCAGACAATTGAAGTGCCCCACTTAGATGTAATAGAACGAGTCTCAAATCTCAAATGTTTGGGAGTTACAATTTCGTGTAATTTTTTACTTTTTCTCTCAGATATCCAGTATTATATCCTCATGCTCTAGAAATCTATTTGCTTTATACTCTTTGCGCACAAAAGATCTGTCAAACGAACTCCTTCAGATTGTGTTCCAGGCTTCTGCTCTTAGTAAATTACGCCTCACAATTTTGGTGGGGGTTTACTAACGCTGATGATAGTAACCGCCTAGAAGCATTTTTAAGACGTGCAGAAAGGGCTGATTTCTATCACAAAGAGCTAACTTTTGAGAATATCAGTTTGTAAGCTGATAGTAAGTTATTTAGGCAGTCTGCTATAATCCTAACCACTAGATGGCTCTACTTTTGCCCTCACTAAACCAAAATTCATATCAAACCCGAAGAAGCGTTTCCAAAAAAAGCTACGCCATACCAATTAAGCGTAGCTGCATGAATGATAAAGACATTATTAGGGTAAGATACTTACATGTAAATGACGCTACTAAACTACAGCTAATTTAAGTTAAAGTTTTAGTTCTTGGTTTAAAATGCATTGTTTTTATTTGCATTACTCTGACATTGTCTTCTCGTATAGTGTATAGCCTACTGTAATTATATTCGTATGCTCAATTTCGTATGTTCGTATGCTACATATCTGCGGTAGTCAGATTGTTTTGAAATAAACGAAGATATATGATGAAGAAGATGATGATGATAATGATGATGATCATAATGATAATGATGATGATGGTAATGATGTTTAGCAATAAATATATCTATCTTAATAACATATACAATATTATGCATTTAATTATACATTGTTCTAATGCAGAAATTGGTACCCTACACGACAAATTATTTATCAATTGAGTCCAGTGCTACGAAGTTTAATTCAGTTATTTTACTTGCTGCATTATCTAATAGCATTCCTCTTACGACTCGTAAGGCATCATCCATGAGTTACTAGTGATACAAAGATTTCTTAATTGGTGAATTTTGGTTAGTTAGTAATAATTTCAATTAGCCTACCTGAGTTACTTTTCATAATATGTCTTGCAAGTAATGGTGTGGTGTTCAGCAAGATAGGATACTGTGTATCTTCGGTGATGGCTGCTTTTATTATTTGTAATATTTTCATTTGTATTTTCTATTATTTGCACATGTTTCTTTTAACCATTTGCATGAATGTTTCTGTTTGTATCTTCCATGCAAATATGTTGCATGAAATGAAATAAAGCATATTTCTAGCTCTCTTAATTACTAGCTGCCAAAATAAAGAAGCTAACTATTTTGATTAAGGCATGTTTTTAATAAAAGCAGCTGATCAAACCTCTCACTTGTCGAGCTATTGCTTCATCTTCATCATCATCGCCATCTTCATCGTCGTATATCGATGATGATCTAAGAGATATAGAAGATCCAACACCTGTAGCCCCGGTTTGTTGCTGCTGCTGCTGTTGTTGACGATATTGCAGCATCAACCTGACAGCTTGCTCTGTCGTCATTGTATCAATTCCGCCTCTACCAGTCACGTCAGAGTCGCCATGTTGTGACGTCACGTAGGTGTCGATGTCGTTGTCTTGCACAGGCGCCTGAGATTGGAAGAAAACTCTCATGACGTCTCGATAGGACCGGGCGTGGATTAGGCTCGATTTGAACTGATCCATGGGTACAGGTCTTAATCGATACAGCTGTGACATAAGCAAAGTATCATCGTTTTATATTTTTCTCTCCTCGATCATGAGTAGCCTATAGTAGATATATCTTCGATTCTTATTCTATAAACTATAGCGTCATCATAGAATTATCCACTCTTAGTGAAGTCAACTATCTGGAATATTCATGACTCCTCGGCACATTATCATCATTTAAAGTTGAAACGTTTTCCTAGACATCGTTTACGTAGTTCTTATGGAGGATTATAATAATTTAATAGTTTAACGTCCTTTTCCTCATCCAGGGATGATGTCAGAGATGTCCCCAACAGCACACATCACTACAGATCAGTTTAGTTTATTATGGAGGAATCAAATTGATAAAACCTTTCAATTAAAGGCTAAGGCTGAAAGTCAAGTAAAGCGTCAGTTTTCTGTCTTTAGAGCATGCCAGGGCCAGGAAGGGAACTGGATTCGAACCCAATACCTACTGCTCCGCAGCCGAATAATTAGCTAACATGTCGGTTAATTTGTTGGTGCCAATTTAACTTCGAGTCGGTGATCACATCAAGAAATATCCTTGATACAACTCTACAACTCTAAATAGTGCCACATTATCAATTAAAACATTAAATTTAAAATTAGTCCGTCGGAATATAGACTCTTTATCGTAGTTATAAATCAAATAATATGTAGTTTGTTTTATGCTTTTAAATTTAGCATGTTAGATTTAAACCAATCAGACAATAGCACCAAGTTAGTATTAACAGTATCCATCAATTGTAAGGTATCGCGGTTTGAATCTGGCATATTGGTATCATCAACAAGGTTATTGCGAGATTGATTGGAAAAAATGGTTGAAGTGAGGACGTATAATATTTCTGCTGCAATTGTCGTGCCTCCTGGCTCTACCTGGCGAGCTGGTACCACGAAATGTATGTGACACGCTATCTGTCGAGTGATAGTGAACAAAGCTATCGCACCGCTTGTGTTGAGCTGAATCAGTACAAAGATAGTGATAGATATTCTGCTATACCTCATTGAAACGCGACGGAATAGAACTTTGTTAAGATAAAAGAAAAGCAATAGACGTGAAACAGAACTCTAAATGCGGTCTGGATTGTTTCACAAATTAAACTGCACACTAAGAAGCCCACTCTGCAAGCCATTCACTGTATTTTTTATTATTCAATATTTAAAACGGTCAATAGGTTTGCCTTTATTGCACCTATATTTGAGATAATGAACAATTTATTATTAATATCTATTTTTCTGAACCAATAACATATTTGTTATTCATTTTCATAATTATTAATTTATAAAACGAATTTTGATATAGGCCTACATGTAAAAATCATAATTTTTATGCCAATTTGTGTTTTTTCAGCCAAACTTAGTGAGTCGGTCAACAGAAATGATGAATTGAAAGACCTAACTTCTCAAAAGCCATGCGCAAATTTAACCTCTGTCCTAGCGGTGGCGTCAATTATATTGGCTTTTTTGGTAATGATTTTTAAAAGATCTCTCACTTTTCAAAATCATTAAAAAAGAAATATGATATTGGATATGGCCATTGACAGTTAATCCCTACATGGCTTATACGGGTTGTTTTTCATTCAAGCATAGAGGCCGATTCAGCAACCATACTGAATTTATCACTATTGTGCATGGTTTTGTGCATGGCTTTACTTCCCTCCACAGTTTAGAACAATTTTGTAATTCTTTCTGAAGAGGCGAGCAAAAGTGGGCATCGACTACTATTTTTACATTCTGTAGCTATAGGCTACAGAATGTAAAAGGCTGCATAAAACCTTTATAGCGATTAGGCCTATTGCTCATAATTTGTATTATATTGCTGATGGAATTGAACAAACATACTGGACGCTGAGAAACGACGACCGAAAATCGCATCATATATGATTTAACATACCCTAAACGATTCTATTAGATCGTACGCTGGAGAATCCAGGGAATGCTGATCTACATGTAATGCTGGAACCAGTGGCGAAGTCGGAAAGACACTCGATCGCGGACTAGTATGTGTGGGGTTCAGATCTTGGGTCGCCTTCACTGACATCGCTTTCGATTGAGGAAATTGACGTTAACCTTAGCTTTTTAATAATAATTCTGTAATATATACAAGTCAAGTCATATGCTTATATTATGATATGTCGGTGAACAACGCTTGACACAGATACTGCATGTAATTAAAACAGCAGAAAAACTGTTTTTAAATCCAGTGCCGTTGTTGCTTATTTATTGCAGTTGGATCAAATAGTATGATGTACAGGATAATTGCTCTCACTCTATTCTTACTGTCTATCTTCTCTCTGTCTATTTCTCTTTTTCTCTCTCTCTCTCTTTCTCTCTCTCTCTCTATCTCTCTCTCTCTCTCTTTCTCTCTAGCTAAGCGTAATGCCTGACGGCAAGTCCATGATTTATAAAAATACTTATTTTTTCATCCTCTGTATTTGTTTTCATGTGCGTAGGCATATACGAATTAGTCTTAAAATAGTCTAGTATTTTTTTATATTCCATATCGGCCTACTGTATATTATGTCTTGGATTTCCTTAAATCCTTTCCCTTACGAACTTTCTTTCATTACGTTTTCAGCCACCCAACACCCACTATGACAGGGACTATCCAGCTCTTCTATCTCCTGCCGCAATTAGCTGTCTATTGTAACTGTATGCACTACATTTTACATACCTATATATATATATATATATATATATATATATATATATATATATATATACATGTATATATATATATATATAAATTACATATATAAAATTATATATATATATATATAATTCAATATATATATATATAATTTTATATATGTAATTTATATATATATATATATATATATAATTTTTCAAAACTATATAGTCTGTATAATTCTACACTTCAGAAATTCATAGAGTATAAATTTAGAGTACAAAATAATATTTCAAACTTTCTCCATAACCACATTTTTCCTATATCTCAGTACATTCCGATGAGTGCTTCATAGTCAGAGGTTTCTGGTTCAGTCAACAAATTTGTCTAATAAATTTCGGCTAATATGTCCAGTTAGCAGACTGGTGAAATGTAAAACTCGAAGCAAATCAGTGATTCCGTTCGTATATGCTATACATTGTTGTTGACCCAGGGCACGTGTAATTTGTAAAACAGTGTTTACATAACTCTACATGTACACATGTGCAATATGTCAAGTGAATTGATACTTTGCAAAAGTCAAGAGAACCAAATGTATTCATTAAAGCTATATATAGCACACTCATATTCATAAATTTGTCAATAGGCCTACTTTAAATTGCATTTCAATTCCATTCCGTAGCATTATATCGAAATGTTTTCAATCCCATTTCATTTCCTTTCATCAGATTAATTTAAATTGACATCAATTCCCTTAATTCAATCAATGTCTTCATTTGGTTTGCCATACTTTATGAATACAGAGGCTCCATAAATTGCTACAAAATTTTCTATTTCTGATTCTAGTTAAACTGAGAGTCAAGGGAAGACGATGATGATGATGATTCATTGGTAAGCACTTTCATTTACTCAATGTCATTCAGATTTTTGTTAAATTATGTTCATATTTCTACAAGCATATTTTCTTGATTTATAAATTATTTTATTGAAAATTTTTTTGATTATAGTCAAATATAGAAAATATAAGATACCTTTGGTCGGTGTACTTTCATAGTTCTTTGCAAACTTACAGCGTAATTTCGCAGAAATATTTGAGACTCTGAAAAAATCTTCATCATAAATGTGCAGTCTCACAATTCAGAAGATCAGTAGTTGATAGGCCTATACATTAATTACTCTGGTGGATTGCATAGGCCTAAGCCTTTTAAATTCCTCAAATCCACATCTTACCATAAACTGACGATATAGTATAAAATAAATATGAAACGCCTTTCAATTATGGCACCTGTACAATAATATAATTACATCTAATTGGTTCCTATTCATTCTTCCCTATTCGGACTCACGAAAACTGAAAAGGGCGCAAGGGAAATATCACACAGTATGTGCGAAACTTTAAAGTTAGATCAATAACAATAGTCAGCAAAAGTCCAGTACAATTGGTAAAGTTAATGCAACGAAAGCAGCAGTTTGAGTGTTATTATTGTCAATCCGTCAAGCAAAATATTAACGGGCACATGCAAAACACTATTAAAATGCACAACATTATTATCGAGCTTTAAAAGAGCTAATCTATTGACAGGGAAAACTGGGTGAAGATATAAGAAATTTTGAGAGAAATTGGAGTGGAGTGGAGAAATAAAGAATTAATTATGAATCTTTGCAAGAATCAAAAGTAAATTATCAAAATTTATCAGGAAATATCGAAACAGGTATTTATAGAACAGTTAAGTAAGATACGGCTGTTGCATATAATCACTTCTATATAACATTTCCGCAGAGGCAATGACGATGGAAGCAATGAATATCATTGAATGAATGAATAACAATTGAAGGTAACTAACGAAACATTTTAGATTTACCTATGATCTTGGTATGATTGGTAGGCCTACTCGTAGTAGCGAAGCGTGTTTAGAAAAATATGGTCGGCCTGAATATTACTGAACTAAAGTTTAATATGAAAATTCATATCAGGAAGGCGAAGGGGATGAATGTCTTGAAAAGAAGTCAATATAGAATAAGAACGGTACGAAGTTAAAACTGAATGACTTATATGCCATGGACCTGCCAATAGGTAGTACACGGTGAGATACGATCTCTCTAAGGGGAATTCGTAAGCAGGAATAATTCCTGAAGTAATAAAATCAAAATTAGAACGTTTAGAAGCAATGTCCTTTTAAATATTTTGTGTTGTAATTTAAGGTTACCTGGGTTGTGTCCGGGTTGCTGAAAAATAGACCAGCCGTAGACTGCACGGTTGTAAAGGGCGACAAAGCACTAAAATTCAAACCAACATCAGAAAGGATTTTGGTGAGCGCCTAGGCTCCAGAAATTGCTAGAAGATTTTATTATCCAAACATTAATTAAACTGGGAAACTATATGTAGAGGCGTTAGAAATGTGTTTATGGAGAAGAATGGAAAAGATTAGTTGGCCTGAAAAAATTACAAATGAATAAGCTCCTGAAAGAGTCGGTACAGATAGACAGTTAATAATTATGATAAGAAGTAGAAAGAAAAGCTGGATAGGACATATTATAAGTGGGGGGATGGTTTTCTGGAGGATGTAATAGAAGTAAGAATGCAAGGGAAAGGAATTAGAGGAAGACCGAGACATGGGATGCTGGGTGATCTGATAACAAATTCATATATAGAGATGAAAAAGAAGGCTGAGGATTAAATTGGTTGAAGAGTTATTTGCCATGAACCTGCCGTTATGCAGTGCACTAGAAGAAGAAGAATTAAACTGGGATTCAAAGGAAGAAGGTGTTGATATGTAAGATATATATGCCATAATGTGTAGCAATAACACTCGGCTATAAATGTAAAGAAATAAATTTACGAATTGAAAGTTTTGGAAAATTTAGTATCATCATTTGATAATTTCGGATGATGACATAAGATGTGAGTACGAAGGAACTAGAACATATCTATGGATATTTGATAAGTTGGACTCAGAAAAGATCTAGGAAACACATGAATATAACGCATGAATATAACATTGCACATTGCAGGACACTTACCGCGGCATCCACATTCGAAGCGGCCTCTCTTAGAATTGTATTCACTTGCCCTCCCACCATTCTCCAACTCCTCGCTTGGCCCCTCGGAGCTCCTTCTAAGACATTCACTGGCACACCCCGCGTTGGTGTCCCAGTAATACGCTCTCCGTTTCTCGGTCCGTTCCTCGGTCCGTTTCTAGGAATTACAGCCGAATGGAAAGGGTGGAATGTCCTGCCGTATGTTGGTTCATCCTCTAGCCATTTATATCTTTGCCCAGGTTCTGGAAGAGTCTGCCTCTGTGCATGCCTCTCTGGAATGTCTCTGTGCCGCCTCGACACCTGCATGCGTTCTATAGCATTAGATCTTAATCTTCTGTCGTCACTGATTACGTCATCAGTGATTGAGTTAGCGTGATCATGTGACCGAGATGTTGACTGAATAGCAACAGAAGCAATTGGAGACATTTGATTTAAATGTTCGCTATAATCATAATAATATGGCATATTTCGTTCAGGATCCATAATAATAGGACTGTCTCTGACGTCGTACAGGTAGTCAGAAATGTCTCCCTGGAATCCGTTCTGTCGGTTATTAACGACCTGATCGTTATTTTCATCAACAAATATATTTGATTGAGAGAATGAAGAACGAATGTTTGAAGAATGTGGAGGTAAAACAAGCCCCCGACAAACCCTTAACCCTCTCCACCCCTGAACGATGATGAGATAAACGATGAGATGTGTTAGAGTAGTGTATGGGGGGAAGTGATGAACTCTTGTATGAGAGGAGTTCAACTGAGCAGTCATGGTGTCGATGCGTAGTCTCACAGTCTTTACTCTGATATATCCTCGATCTTATAATTACTTGTCCTACTGCATTTCAGTATGTGATCCGCATTTTTGCTTCTTGATTTTACACTACATGTGTTACAATCTAGAATCTGCCAACGTTTTCAGTTATAATTAATTTCACTTGCATTCTACATGTAAGCAATCCAGTCAATTCCTACACAGTACAATTTGCAAAACTTTTCCGGATACAGTCCAATATGTAAGAGATAGAACACTATATTCAAACTATTCTTTTAGAACCTCCGAATACTATAACAATTCATCATTTATTTGCAAGATTTTATTTCAGACAATTTTTGGTATAGCTATAGAACAGGGCATATGTGTCAAACAATGAACATCGATATGTGTAGAACAATGCATATGTGTCAGACAACTAACTGATAATTATTGTTACTCCTGTGCTACTGAAAGGTAGCTCAGGAGTTAATTTGACATTTATCGCATATATGACTTTTATTACTGAAAGAACAAATCGTAGCATTACATACAATTTTCAGTAGCATTAGTTGAATTAATTTTGCAAGCTATAACTTAATAAATAATGACTTCAGTGATTTTATTGGTAAGCAAAATCAAATCAAATTTTGCAAATATAAGTCAATAATTATCAGTTTTAAAGCCTAAAATATCGCCCTATTTGTTATAGATATGGCGAACAACTGTGGTTCACTTCATGGCTTAATGAATAGATTCGCCTATCCAAAAACGAAGATGATCTGATGAATATGCTTGTAACCCTTTCTACATGTCTGCTCTAAAAATATACGAGTACATGTATATTCATTCACTAAATGTCAAACATAAACAAATCAAGTAAGCCTAGTAATAATTTAGGACTTTTGACATATATTCATTCATTCATTTATTTATTCATTCATTTATTCATTCATTCATTCATTCTTTCTTTCTTTCTTTCTTCCATTCATTCTTTCATTCATTAAACATTCAATTGATAATACGCCTACGGCTCGCCTCATCCGCCTTCCCTTCGAAAGAATGATAATCTAATTCCCACCACAAATTGTACGCTTGAGTATCAAAAGTCTTACAAAGGCTATTATTAAAGACTAAGGATCTATTTCAATTATACTAGGACAGGTCAGTGGAAAAGGAGGAAAGGACGTCAAAGAACGCGTTGGCTTGATACTGTAGAATTTGACCTCAACACCAGCATAGCGGATTTGAGGGAGGCAGTAAGAAATCGTGATACATGGAGACAGATAGTTCATAAAGTGTCCAAGAGTCGGCTTCGACTGAATGAATTAGACTCATCATCATCAAGGATCTATTTAAAGGCTATTATTAGCTTTCCTCGAAACCCAGTAAATTAATTACTAACTATATTTAAATTATAATTGATTCAATAATAACTAAGTACTTCTAATGAATAGATAGGCCTATGATAGTGAATTTAAAATATAACAGTCATTTATAGAGTATTCGACTATTTCGCTAAGTTCACAACAGGACTAATAGTTCGCAATCCACCTTACAGTATATTCATCACGGTTTACGCTAATAGAGACCAAGAAGCTCATACGAGTTTTTAGCCTATATAGGCCTACATCCGTTCAGAAATCCAAAACGTCATCCGAGTTCAGGTTAATCCATATGGCGTCATAGAGTCAGGACGAAATTGTAGAGCTGATTTGAAGAAGGTCGACGCTCGCTAACATGTGGTAGACCGGTTGTGTCTGGAGTAGTAAACAGTTCTCCAGGCTAGTGTTAGGACCAGACTAGATTGTAAAAACATCGCACATTAAGAAGCGTTGATATTTCATGTATGCCTATTACTCTTCCTAATACCTAGAGTACCTAGAGAACTCTTTCTCTCATTCTCTCTCTCTCTCTCTCTCTCTCTCTCTCTCTCTCTCTCTCTAGGTATATATATATATATATACAGAATATATATATACAGAATATATATATATATATATATATATATATATATATATATATATATATATATATATTTATATGTGTCGTATCTGGTCTCTCACTATTAATACTTCTGGTTAGAATTTAGTTGTGCTTTAACTACAGATTTAATGGCTTAACTTACCTTACCGAATAAACATGTTTAAAAATAGAATTAAAAGCTTCCTTCTTTTAGTAACACAATTCCTAACTCTATTAAGATTACGCTCATGAATTAATCACCATCAAACCAGCCATAACGTAGTCTCCAGTTTTCATTTCATTGCCTTATATTTCAAAGAGAAAAGTTAACACATCAGTTAAAATTATCTATAGTCTATTATAATTTCAAGCTCCCGGATTACCCCTTTGCGAATTATAACATACAACGAAATACGTATAGGATTGTACGCCCAGTTTCTCACCAATTATTTTGCAATATAGGTCAAACTAGTCATATTAGGCTTACGACTTTGCGAGCACCTAATTGTGTTTGTTTTTAATCTTTAATAAATCTCATTTAATAAAACAAAGTTCATTTCTGTTTTCTAAAATCCTAGTTGTTTCCTTGGATCCAGCAGGGGATTGAGGATATACTAAAATTGAGTGTAATTTATACAATGGACTTGATTTAGACAGACATAGCTTACTTTATGAAAATTGTATGACTAGCAAATCACTAGTAAAGGCCATCATAGTTGCTCTATTGCTGGCTTATAAGGTACATGTATATGCGGACTCACGAGATAATCTTCAAAAAATGAGGGATACTATAACATTTCATAGTGAAGCTAGCAATCTATTAACATGAAGAAAACAAGAGTGCATGACAGCAAGAACAACCAAGAAGCGCCACAACTTTGCTCGACCAAAATTGTAGGCTAAATCAAAACAATCATAAAGCAAGTAGAAGCTGTCATATATTTTACACTTGTCACCAAAATGGAAAATGTGACAAAGAGATAAACAGACGAATAGCAATAGCTCATGGTTTAGTTATTTATTTATTTAAATGATTCAATCATTTCACACAATAGAGCTAGAGAAGTCTCACAAAATACAGCAATTCACATGAAATGAAAAGGACACAAGGGTTCGAAGACTCTAACATGTGCCCTAATAAGAGAATAAAATAATAAAAGATTTCAGCATCGTTACAATATCATTGCATTTACAACATTTTAATGGTTACGTTATTGCTAAAAAATAGGTATATGCTAAACTATAAAAATTAAATATTTATTAAAGTCAAGTTTATCTAAATTGCACTTAAATTAACACTATTTGTCGTAACCACAGAGTCTGGTAATGAGTTCGAGGGTTCACAGACTCTAATAGAGAAATAGTATCTACGAGTGTTTACTCTGGATTGGTCATTGGATTGTATCTCTGACTCTGCTTTGTATCTGATCTCCTCCTATCTTTCTGGTCACACTCAATCTGTTATTATAGATAATGAACGCTCTCCTGAACTTCCACTTCTTCGTGGTGTGCCCCATGGATCTGTACTTGGACCTTTATTTTTTCCCCTAAACCCTACCCCACTCAGCTATGTTTTAGACAATGCTGCAATAAAATTTCACTTCTATGCTGATGATACTCAGCCGCACATCTCATTTTCTAGCTCAGATTCTGATTTGAAATTGCAATACCTTTCATTTGTTCTTGACAAAGTTTATTCATGGTTTTGTTGCAATCATCTCAATGTCAATCCGTCTAAAACCGAATATATTTTAATCGGCACCCGAGCAAAGAACCAAAGTAGCCAATTCATCCATCTTTTTTCAAAATCTTGCTCTCACTCCTACTCCCGAGGCTAAAAACCTTGGTGTCATATTTGATGAAAATCTTGACTTCAAATCTGATATCTCATCTGTCTGTCGTTCATCTTTCTTCCAGATCTGTCAAATCAGCAGATACGGTCATCTCTTGATAACAATTCATCCATAATTCTTGCTAACTCAATAGTTCATTCTAAACTTGACTACTGCAATTCTTTGCTTGATGGCTTACCTTCTCCTTGTCTGATGCGTTTGCAACGCGTTTAGAATTCTCTAGCACGTGTTGTCTGTCGACCCTCAAGGCTTCAGGCCACCTCTAGTTTCTTGCTTAATAATGCATTGACTGCCTGTGTTTCAAAGAATTAAGTATAACATTGCTCTGTTAACATTTTCTTTCTCCGCTCCTACTGTTTGGAACTCTCTGCGTCCTAATCTTCGCTCATGTTCTACTAATTCCACTTTCCGTTGTAGGTTGAAAACACATCTCTTCCCAACATAGACTTTTCTGTTTTTTGGATCACCGGACCGGCACTGTTTAGGAACTTTTTATTTCTCTGCAGCACATGTTTTTCTGATCGTTTGGGGTGAATCGATTTGTGGTGACATGTGATGGGCAGCATCCTTGTATGAGGAAACGGACGTTAAATCTTTATTATTATTATTATTGTTTCTGCCTCTACAATGTACATAATGTCACCACGAGACATATTCAAAATATCTAGTATCTGTAATGAGCAAAATAATACAATACTTTTTTTGATTGTATCTAGATATAGACATTAGATAATCACCTGAAAATTATCTAGATACTAGATACGTTTTCATATCTACATACGTAGCCTATCTACAGGTAGATACTTTTACCTTAGATACTTTCTGTAGCTGGTTGAAATCACATGAAACAAGGTTGAAGTTTGTGAATGACTTTCAAATCAGCGGTATCTTCAGAGGTCTAGAACTATAAATAACATTCTGGAGCAAAAGATAGGCCTAAATTTTACTATTAGCATTCTATGAATATGGAAGATTAGCAGCCACTAATAAGGTCATTGAGAACCATTATAAAATATAAGAAATGTAAGAATGGCAAAAGCGCGGAAAAGCTAAGAAGAAAGCGAAGAGCTTTGCCACCAACACTTAGATTTGTCCCATGGCAGACATCATGTTGTGCATTAAGGGCATCTAAAAAACTAAAACATATTGACATATTGTAAACAAATAGTAGAAAAACATAAATGTCCACGTGAACTACAAAAAAAAAAAAAAAAAATAATCCCCTAGCGAAATCTCAATAACTTTAAGAAAATTCAAAATATCTCTACACAATTTACGGAGCTTCTAGAGGAGGAATTTCTGCGTATATCCTGCAAATTTTATGAAAATATTTTATAAAATCATTATCATCGTCATCTTCATCATCGTCATCGCCGTCGTCGTCGTCGTCGTCGGCATCATCATCATCATCATCATCGTCCAGATATATCCATCATCTTTCTATATCTTCAAGATATATCAAGATCTCTCTTTCTTTCTGTCTCTCTCTCTCTCTCTCTCTCTTCTCTCTCTCTCTGCTTATATCTTACAACAGAACGACTCCACTAGTACATGCTAATGATATTACTATTGTTTGCTATCACACATGTTGGTTTTTTGCTGCTGTTCGTTGAAATACTCCACTCGTGTACACTAATTGTTAAACCACAACCACAAGAAGGAGAGAGTGAGTAGTCTGGAGGGGGTGATGGGATAAAGCAGGAGCAAATATGGTGAATCTAAGTAATACTGCTCAGATATTCGCAGAACTGTCAACAAGATCGCCATAAAACTCTAAAAATAAAATACAAAACTGAACAGCTAAACATTATGAACATCTCTTTATAAGAAAAATCTGTTAAAGATTTCTCTAATTTCTTTATACTTTCTAAAATAAGCTGAAAATGGAGCAAATGACTTAGTATTTAACTAAAAACTTCAATGATGCTTAAATATTAACCTTGTTGGAAAATGAATTGAGATGTTGCGTGCTAAACACAAATAATTAATTACAGTGAATTATCACATATATTTTATGATGAAAGCTATCATTTTAATGCCACACTTTTAACCATTGGATAGTTCAGTTAATTATCAAGTTTACCGATCCTGTGAATGTCCGACATTTTACTCTCCGATCAGATCTATCTGGATATAGGACTTCGTGAATGGCCATTAAAAAGTTTCTAGACATTATCTAACACATAAAGCTAGCTTTACAGCCAATGTTAACGTCCGTTTCATCTCTCAAATGCGCTATCAGAAACGGGCGAGCCCAGGATTTGTATCCCTCACGGACTGATCCGAGGTCGGATATTTTACCGACATAGCCACTGGATCCAGCCACTGAACTATTTAAGACACTCATGAATTTTATAAAGGCCAAGAATATATCCTTGACACTAAACAGTAGGGAGTTCCATTAAATCAGCCTTGGCAGACCTAAGAAATTAATTTACTTCGAGCAAGTTCCACGCCTTCCTCACTACATTGTCGGTTCATGACAAAAGGTAGAGATTTTAAGACACTCTAAGAAAGAGAAGTAAGGTCCAAAATGTAACCGGTCCGGCGATAAACAAAATGGTTAGGATAGATAAAATGTATCTATGGTGAAAAGAGAGGTGTCCCGCGCCTGTCAAAGAAAGTTGCAAAAAAAGAACAAAACTAGTAGGTAGAGAGTACCAAATAGTGGATGCTGAGTAATTAGAGAATGAACATCTGCCGAATGATATGAGAATCTTTGGAACTTTTGGTGAATAAATTAACCGAAGCGAAATAATCGAGAGATCGATCAATTAGCCTAATTATTATTGTTTTGCAATAATATTTGCAACGAATGAATTAAAGAATTGTTTTATTAAATAGGTTATGACGAATATTTATATTAGACATGGGAATCGAACCGAATCCAAACCGAACCCTAAAATCTAGAATTTTGACCGAACCGAACCGAACCCGAACCCAGACTCTGGCCGAACCCGAACTGAACCCGAACCCAGACTTCGTCCAAACCGAACTGAACCAAAATCTTGGAGTTCCTTTCTTCTTCACCAGCCTGACATTAAATAATGATAGTAAGAACAATGCAAATAGGCCCTATATATTAGTTTTTGCATTTACATGTGTTACAGTATCTAACAGCATATATTCAGGTAAGGCTGGTTCCGACACAAATTTTAAAATGGTAGCGGTAGAAAGGAATGGTAGCGGAAAGCGAGACGGGCCTACAGAAGATAATGGATAGTCTGAATGATACGGCATTGAAATATGGAATGAAAATTCACATCAAAGAGACAAAAGTAATGAGAGTATCCCATAAACATCTGAAAATGCTTGACTCAATCTAGGTGGATTTGTTCTTGTTAAATTCAAATTATGATTTTTTTCTAATTTTAGTGTACTACCTTATTATTTTTGCAGCCAGATTTACAAATAATTATAATTACATGACATTCTATATGTGTTAAGTCAATCTGGAGTAAATAATTTTTGCACCATAGCAATGTAATAATTTCATAACTATTTGCTTAACTTCATAGTTGATCTGAGAGTTTAAAATTTGAAATCCTATGGCAAATTATGAAGCTTATTACTGGTCAGTTGATAGCAAACGGTGTATATTATGATCATTTTTCTATGGTAGTACACGTGTTTACTAAATCATCTTTATTTGACATTTTTATGTTACTAAATTGCACTTTGTCTCTGACATATTGGATCAAATTTTAGCCAAGACATTTCCACTTAATTATAAACGTATCTACTACATAGGCCTATAGTGACAATAAAAATTTAAAAATTGCTGAAGCATTCTATTTGTTCGTTTTAATCAAGGAAAATATTTCAGATACAATAATAAAGCTAATTATCTATATTATGAACATTTGTTGAAAAAAACAATATTTTAAGAAATGTACAGGAATAAATACCACTTCTCTCCTTTTTCCATTCTCATATTTTTACCCAGCTGAAAAATGTGGAAGCTATTATGACTTAATTAATTTTTAAGCATAAAGCATTGTAAGCATGTTTGTCATAACCATGATTATTATAAGTAAAGTTACACAATTGCAATATTATTTCATTTTCAAAGTACGAACTTTCATTTTCAAAGTTCGAACTTTCATTTTCAAAGAACCGAACCGAACCCGAACTCTGGAAATTCATAAATTTCCCATATCTAATTTATATACGGGATACATTTTTATTAAATCTATACATTTCTTCTTAACTCTTTAATTTTACGAAATAACTAACTCTATATTTAGTTGTTATATACTTATCTAACTTACTTCTGCTTGCGCCTATAGCGCGCCATGAATTACAGTTGTTTTTTAAACATCTGAAAATAATCAATCATTTAGCATAGAAACGCTGATTTGATTAATTTTGAAAGTATCAACTGAAAATAAATATAATAAAAACGTAAGGTTCATAGGAACAGAGGCCGATGCTCCAAATACTGTTCAACTACGATGTAATTCTATCAGATATAAGCTAATTAACAAGCAATTCAATACAATGGCCAATGTTCTTCCGTAGACTGATCTTTTGTGTACCAAGCAACGAAAGAGCGAAAACAAAATTCATTATAACTTATTTTATCTAATCAGCAAAGAAACAGTCGTCTCGCAGCTATTCAAATAGATGGACTTAGCTTACTACTAATAAAATACAACTGCTAGAATGAAATAATTAGTGGCTTATTTGTTCAACGATTGTAATGGAAAAAAGAATTCGGCATATAATTAAATTTTGCAAATGAGCTCACATAACTGTTAAAGACTCTAGTACACGTGCAGTCAATGGTGTCCCTTGCATTTAAATTAAATAATCATAATTTCGTTATAATGCCAAGCTATTGTATTGCAGAACTTTTATAATTTTATGACTACTTTATGCGCAAGATCACCAACACGCCAGCACAATAGGAGAAGTAAGCTTACAACATGTGATCTGCAGAAGATAAATGTGTTTACTTTTGCAATATTCCCTACTAGTCATCCGTAACTATATATGACTAGGGCTAAGTGGGAGGATGACTTGTGGAGATTTACATGTAATTAGACTGATTAACATATCTGAGAATGATTATGTGGATTTGTTTAATGTCTTCACCCTCTAAATCAACATTTTTCTCTATTTAATTGGTAAGTGTAAATAAAATTCATCTTACAGGGTGCGCATTCAAAAATAACCCCCTATCAATTTTGCGATAGCTTGGCCAATTCTTAATATTTCTCCTTGAAATAGGCTACTAATGGTCTGTAGACGAGGAATTTTTCCACAAGCTCATCAAATTTAGACAGGTATTTTGAATTGGACGGGAGTTATACAAGTTTTACGACAAGAAGTGGTTGTTTTAATTGACAAACCATTATAATTGAAATTAAGTATTTAGCCACTTCTCAAATTAGTTTCCACGCGTCAAAGTAAACGAAAATACGACGTCAGGCTAATTGGTTAATGACGACAAACTAATGGGCTAGTAATATAGTTTAGACCAGATAATAAATACCGCGAAATTTATTGAAAGCTTCTGAGCTAGTTTTTCAATAGTTAATTCAGAATAGCAGTAAGGATCGAATTCTCAAGCGTAAGAGTGCTTTCTCTTGAATGCCGAATGAGAATTTTAATGTTAACTACTTAATTTTTATGTCTGAGGAATCATGTTGGAAAAGTGTCATGCTTTCAAACTCGAACCCAAGAAACACGACTGAATTAAAGCCTGTCCTTCAAGAGATCTGGAAAGACCTACTGCACCGTCCATTGACAGAGCAATTCTATCAGTAAGAAAATCACTTCTGGCCTGTATCTAAGCTCAAGCGCTCATTCCTAGCACAAAATGTAGCACAGTATCACAGTCGTCACTAATGACCCTTTTCAGGCCATCAAATTTTCAATTGGAATGGCGTTTTACCTTACGTGTTAAATAAAAGGTATTATTTTTTCGTAAATCATTTAGATTTTTATTTGTTTTAGATATAGATTTGTTTAGATTTGTACTTTGTTTGCAAGCTAATACTATTCTATTGCTTTTAAATTCGGAGTTACTTTCTAAAATTGATGCACCTAAAGCTGAAAAACTTATAATTATTGGAATTGGTCTTTGATTTCTGTAGTTTTGTTCTAGTCGTTTGTTTTCCATTTTACTTTCTACATTATATTTATAAAAAATGTCATTACTGGCCTCCATTAGCATTGAATAGGAGCAGCATCTATTTTTAAACTGTGGAAAAAATCTGTGTTGCACTGTCAAAATCGGCTATATTGCTACATATCGTCTTAAAGCGTATTAATTGAGATTTTACAATTCCGCTAAAGGTATGTTTTTTGGAAAGAAATTTTATTCAGTAGCTGAAATGTGTCCGTTTCTTAAAAATAAACTCTTGTTTTTAGGTTATTTCCAGCTCTGAATATATTAACATCTAAGAAACTGTATGATATAGGGCCTATAACTATAACTCAATTTTATACTTGGAATTAGAGTATTTAATTAAATTTATAATTTCTTTAAAGAATCAATATTTTCTAGCTTAAGGAAAATATATAATCTGAAGGCATACACCTACAGTATAAAATAGGTTTTATTTTCTATTCATGGATAGCTTTTTGATCAAATTTTAATAGGCACATGTTTGCAAAAGCTGGGCAAGCACTTACCCATAGCCGTCCCCTTGACCTGCAAGTATTGTCACCCGTTAAATTCTAAATCATTGTTTCTTATTAATGATATTTCTAATAATTATATTGGCTCATCATCCGGGCGTTTATCATCCGGATAATCAGCAAATAATTTTTCAATACAATTTTTTTGTTCGTATAGTTACGCACATGACATACCGCATGTGTATACATACTTTCCTTTCTTATGGTTGCTGTTTTTGTAATTTTGCTATTTCCTCCATTCCTCTCCATGGTTATTAGTAATCGTTGCCTTTTGTTCATGATTCAAATATGAGTAGGGTATAGGGACGTTATATCGCCAGTGACTAGTAGTTGCGGATCTAGGGGGCAGGGGTCCGCCCCCCCCCTTAGGCCCGTCGATTAAAAAAAATTGTAAACTATATTTTTATTGTGCGTAGGGCAATTTCTATGTGTAAATATGTATGTAAGAGTAGTGGTTAAGGGGCATAGCTCTCAATTTTCACTTTATCCACTAGGGGCTTAAGCCCCTCCCCCCAGCCCAGTCCGGTGAGTTTCACCGCTGAGTTTCTCAAGAAGTGAAAAAATCAACCTCCTTTTTCCAAAACAAATGTAGTATTTTAGGCATTTTTGTTTTCCCCTGACTTTAGTACGGGTATGAGTGAAACGTAAAATGGTGGGGGTAAGATAAAGGGATACACTCACTCTATGATCCGAGCGCAGTAGTTAAAAAATTTTGAGTCCCCTATAGCATTTTTCTGGTTGCGTCACATATCCAGAAGAAGGCAGGTCGCAAGCAAAAATGAGTACTATGTCAAAAATAATTTCGGGCCCCTTTAAAAAAATTCCTGGATCCGCCACTGGTGACTGGTTATTATTAATATATTTTTTATATATTTCTTTATTTTATTTATAAATGCACATGAAACTTTTAATCTGACACTGTCGATCATCCTGCCCGTATTTTCTCGTTTGTGGCTTCTTGATCTTTATGCATTTTAGGCAGGAGGTAAAAGTAAAAAGTCCACTCCTTAATTTTAGGTGACCCTGTTAAATATTTCAGCTGATTTTATTTATATTGTCAGGTTTTTGTATTTGCGGAAAGATTCCATCAATTTTCTTTTGTTGCTAAATAGGCTTAGGAATTAACTTTTAATATTCTTAATTTCTCAGTTGTCTAGGTGCTTCCGTTATAAGCTACAGCATCGTCTGTCAAATACAACAGTCGCCTGTATAAGAGTCGCGCCACCTTTATCGGTGGGCCTTATAGCAATTTGTTTACAATTTTTTAATTATTGTGTGCTATCCATTTCTCAAAAGACAGTTTTAGCGTCTATTTTCTGCTCGTTTTGAATGTGCGTATGGTGGAGAGAACTGGATTTGAATCATGTACCTACTGATCCGCTGGCGAACAACTTGCCGGCATGACCACCGTCTTAGCCAGTCTTAACCACATCTGTCTAAGACTGTCTACTCTAGATGAAATGATTTTAATAGGTCAAGAGAATATATAAATCTTAGTGCGAACAATATTTTAACTGTCAGTCATTGATAGTTGATTTGATCAGAAATGACTTCAAATGCTAAATACTTACAGCAGCGATTAGTGGAACGCTTTATGTAATCGAAAACAAGTCTCTGCTGATACATCTTAACATGCAGTCATAGTTGAAAGATATAATAAATAAAATTATTGTAGTAGTCTGAATCGATTAGTATGAACTAATGTTCACACCTGATAATGTTGAGAAGTACATTAGAACAAAAAACGTTGAATATATTCTAACCGAACTTTGTTATCTTGTCAACTGCTATGCTTATTTTTTCAACTAAACGATAGTTAAACGCTTTAATTAAAGTGCCTCCAACTTTTACATGTTGTAATAGTCTTTACAGATTTAACTTAATGCACTGTAGAAGACTCAGGAAACAAATCCAGAATTTATTTCATTTCTTCCGAGAATTGCGAATCTCTCTACCGTAGCCTGATACGAAAATAATTGCTGTAGTACAAAAAGCTAAGGTAGCTATTTTATTCGGTTTCAATAATATAATGCTTTTAAATCCAAAAATTAATGTTGAAAGTTTTATAGAAGGTGGGTTTATAATACCAATATATATTGCTCTAGTATATGTTAACGAAAATTTCCCCGTGTTGTTCTCGGGTGTAGTTGGACCACTGCAGAATAGGGCAACCGCAAACAGTCTGCTGCGTGTTCGTAAGAGGCAACTAAGGCAGGAGCTGAGGATGGCAAGAGGGGACAAACCTCACCATGAAATATTTTCCCCAAGATTAAACGGTAATTAATCCACCTAACCAAGGATGGCTACGGGAAACCACCTCAGAAGCCATACTTTTCCCAAGCTATAGGCTACATAAGGTATGGATAAGGCATAGACTTTGTGAAGGAATTAACTTGTTGATCTAAGGAGTGCTCTTATGGAGCGAGAAAGCAGATTTTGAATATTAATATGTACTTTGAACTCGCCACTTGGAAGTGCACTGAAAAAGAAGAAGATATCGCTCTAAATGACAAATATGTTAGTATTTTAGATATCCTGATAAACATGTACAAGTACACGGTGTACTCTAAATGTTTACATAGCATATACGCGTAGGCCTGTAGTCGGACATATACATGTTTACTGTATATTTGTCTTTCTTGGCCTTAGATTAGCTTATAAGTATTCTGTTACGTTCCTAGAAACTCTAATTAGTTGCTTAGTATACGTGGGCCACTGCGCCCATTTTCAGGCTGATGTTTAAGTATGCATTTTGATTTGTAGTCTATTCCTTACAGGAAATGTTGGTGAAATAAAGATTATATATAAATGCAATTCAAATTTAATTAAAATAGAGCATACTGTAAACTGATATTAAAACTTCAAAAATATGAAAGTTGTATTTTAAAGCAAAGAGAAAAACAAACTATAAAAGCTTCATAGACTGTTTACTAATCGAATAGAATGTTGGCGGGAGTCTAGATAATAATTCTTGTATTTTTAATATCCAGGTTAGAAGTAGGAGCAAACATTGAATGAAATAAAGCAGACCAGATTCCTAGCAGTGTAGCTATAGTTTCTGGACCCATATGTATATCTTTCGATTCTAGTTTGTTTTATTGCCAACAGACAGATATACCGAGGCAAACATGACTCGAAATAACGTTATGCTGTGACCACAAAATACACCAAATATACGTCAATCCGATTCTACACGTGCCACTCGTAATGGAAGAGATTGATAACTCTGTAATCCTTTTGTGAATAAACCAATTTGTGTGTAAATACATACTGTACATCAATATCTACAGAACCAGCTGTGACAAATTGCATGTGTATATCCCTATCTCTCTAGTGTTTTGCCAAGTGGCAGGTCCATGGTACATATTTTACTCAGAGTCTGATGTCACGCTGCATAAAGATCACTCTATAGATCAACATTTTAATCCTTTCACAAATGGCTATCCATACTTTACGTAGCTTATAGCTTGAGAAAATTTGACTGATGAGGTGGTTTCTTGTTGCCTTTCTCAGTTTAGCTTTGTCGCCTCTTTTGAGACTTACGAGCTAACGGTTGCGCTATTTTTAAGTGTCTCGGGCACAACACGGGAAGCATGTACATAGATAAGTAAAATTATAGCTAAATGTCATTCGAGTATTTAGAATATAGGATAATATAGAATATTATTCCTATAGTTTAAAAGTGTGTTGTTTGCGTTTCAACAAGCTTGTATAAAATTCTTTGAGATAATCATAAAGAGCGACGACTTTCATATTCAAGTGACTGCTAATACTGCGCAAAGTTTTTCCATAAGGATCTATTGTAATGATTGTATATTATGAGCAAAGAAATATAATTCGTACAGACACTGGAAAGAAACCTAAAACACAAAGATGAACGTAAAATGAAAATTTGAAATGTCACAAAATGTCACTCAATGCCATACTCAATAATTCATAGTACAAGAGGAGGCATGGAATAATCTAGATAGTAAAGGACCGGGTTGGGTAGGCTTTGGCTTTGGCTTATGAGCTACGTGCTCGGCCCCTTTATGCACATTACACCACTCCCACTACACCACTCCTTAAAATAATTTGAATACTGATTTATCGCTGAAATTTCATTTCTTTTTGCTGATGAGACTCAGGTTTATAATCTCATTTTGCTATTACCGATTTCTTTGAATCCTTTGTCTAAGCTGTCGTTTACCTTAGATTACATCCACTCCTGGTTTTGCGCCAAAACGCCTTGTCAATCCCTCAAAGCCTGAATTGAATACTTTTCATTCCATATTCTAATGCAATAATGTTGAGGTCATCCACAATTTATGATAAATCCACTTCGCTGCTATCAATGAGAGCATGATTTTCGGCGAATCTTACATCTTTTATAAGTTTACCTCCATTTTTTATTCCTTCATCAATATGCTTCGCTGCTGCCGCTATCATTGCCAATGCGTATTTAATATTAAACAGAAGTGGTGACATGCAACAGCTTTGTCTTACTCCCTGTTCCGATCTCCAACTTTCGATAACTATTGTCTGAACTTTGCTAATTTCCATTTGATTCATGTAAGAACTCATTATTAATCTAATAACAATCGTCAGTCCACTCCAATTTCTCTCTAAATTCTAAAAATAGATTTTACTCAGTTTATCTTGTCAAAAGCTTTTTCGAAATCTACAAATCATATAAAACCTCAATTCCATGCTCTATAATCTGCGTTCACATATGACTCGCATTACTCCTAGAGATTCTTCTGTACCGCATCCTATTCTAAATCTATTGCGATTTAGGCTAGTTAATATCATTTCTGACTTTGATTGAATGCGTTCATTTATTATTTTTATATGATTTTTGACGCATGCTCTTTTAAGCTTATTGTTTTGTAGTCCGAACGTTCCGCTACATTTCATTTTGTAGGAATAGGGATAATTACTATTCTGGCAGAGCGTTGGATATTACGTAACCAAAAACATACAAACAAAGGCTGCCAACTACAAGCAGCGGAGAAGTAGCTGGCAGCGATTTTGATCTATGATTTGGAACTTCTGATTTGGAAATGCAATAAAAATAAAATTTGCTACAACCTTAATCCTAAAGGGCCTATACTTTACCCTAAATCCTAACCATAGATCTAACCCTAAATCTAAGAATAACACTAAAACTAACCCTAACCCCCAACCCTAAACCCTGCCTTAAATATAACCCTAAGTCTAACTCTGAAACTTACCTCTAACTATAATCCCTACTGAATAACCTAACCCTTAACGTTGAGAACATAAAAATTGAAGCATAGGCTATGTTAGCAAAAGTGACTCGAGTAAGAATAGAATCCCTGACTCAAGGACAAGACCTCTGACCACCTAGCGGGTACTTCCATGCATAGATTAACTAGTCTTTGTTTCTTTTGTTGATTAACTCGTCTTGTGTTTCTCCTTGTAAAACTTTTAAAGAATTCTGCTGGCATGTCATAAATTAATGCTACGTTTCTTTTCTTCGATTAAAATAGGCCTATACTTGTATTTAAAACATTATCCAGCATTTTATTTCAGAATCAGAGAAAATTTTATAACTGCTTTAGGTATATGTAAGCTATGTAAAAGTCATGCAAAATCACAAAATGCAAACTATTCGACACAATAACTAGTTTAATTTTGCAATATCTAATATCTACTAATTTCAAGTGTTCACTGAAAACGACTATTCAACCTTTTTTCTAATAATCTACTGTAATAAGAAACACAAGCAACAACTACAAATTTAGACAATTCTGCACACTGTAACAACGTTTTCACCTTCGTACGTCTCCATTCAACTGCTTTATAAAGTGTCATCTATTTAGTATTCTGGGTATTTGAGCTACACTGGCATACAAGCAATGTTTGCTATGTGCTACTACATATGTTGTTAAAATGATGTTTTCAATTTTATAGGAACAATAAACTCTAGGAACGCAACCAATATGATATTAACTCATTAAGCAAGGTTTCTTTTTGTTCTATTTTTGGCTGAAATTACGCATAATAATATTATAAGTGCATTATTATTCATTACTATTATTACTATGACGATGATGAACAAGAAAGGATGAAAATATTAATGATGGTAATGTTAATAAAAATAATGATGATTATAATGATGATGGGATTAATAATAATAATAACAATAATAATAATTCGCTAGAGGCGCTCGAGGTGGTTAGTTTGTTTACGAACACCTGTGTTTTTCTTTAGCACTTTCTATCGATTTTCTTCACTTCTGCTAATTTTGTCACTTTGTCTTTTGTCATACTGCTTTTATATATATCCCTGTACGCCCAGGCCCTTTTATTTCTATTCTTTTATGCGCATTCGGCTTATTTTACCTTTTATTAAATCTGCATTATGCTTTAGTTTTCACCTGCATTGGACTATTGGACGGCAGCTAGCGATCCAGTTGTAATTCTTTTTTCTCTAGCTTGATATGCCGTGTTTGCCACATGCCTGCCAGACAGACTTGGCCACTGTCTCAGACTGCCAACAAGAAAACTGGCATCTGTTCGGTGTGTCTAGCTAGTAGTATAAATATGAAGAAACTTGGGTCATTAACCCAAAATTCAGGGGTCCCCCCAAATAAAAATGATCTTTATTTATTAACTTAGAATCATTGCGTCAATACAATTTTAATTAATTTAATTTATTTATTATATTTCGGATAATGAGATATTTACTATATTACTCTATTTTATAAATAAATTTCTAAACCAAATTGCATGAAGCACTCGTTAAATTACAAACTTTTAAAATCTGTCTATAATCTAAGAGCATTTGTAAATGATTCGTTACATTTACAAATGGAAAATATTACAATTTGTCACCTATATTTGTAGGCGAAAAATTACACTTTAGTAATATAATGTAACATTTTCGTTTTCTCCTATGAATATAGGAGGTTTGGGGGAGTGGGTCCACATTTTATAAACTTTTAAAATCCTTCTATAATCTAAGAACTTTTCAAAATGTTTTATTACATTTTGAAATGGAAATATTACAATTTTTCACCTATATTTTTAGACCGTTTTTAAATGTTGAGTTATTTTTAAAAAATGGAAAAATATTATAAATTTTTACCTATAAATGTGGGAAAAAAATAGCAGGATATCCTTAAAAATATGATAATTTTTTACCTATTAATATGAGTGAAAAAATGCAGTTCAGTAAAAAATGGTGATTTTTTCAATTTCTCCTGTAATTGTAGGGGGGTCAGTATACGGTAATGCATAGGCAGTGTTTTCGTTGGGGGTCAGGGGACCCCTGAATTTTGGGTTAATGACCCAAGTTTCTTCATATTTATACTACTCTAGCTCAACGTCAGCTTCATTCGGGAGACGGAAAGGTCCATCTTCATGGCCCATTGGATAATCGTTGCCCGGGTTCCAACCAACCTCCCTTGCAGATCTCCGCACAGGCGGCAGCTTCGCAAACCAGGTCTTGCAGTTTCTGATATAAGGAATAGGATCAGGAATCGGAGCTGCGACTCTGGTTCGGCTAGACGGAGTTCTCCTCCCACTGCTGCTCCCAATTCTGCTAACTTATCTCGCAATTCATTTTCCTCTCAGCCGCTCATTCTTGAACATCCCTGCTTGTCGCGACCAACAATAAAACACATTCCCAAATCAGCCAGACCTGCTTGTTCAGCAGCCTTGATTGATGCCTTCCGTAAGATCGAAAGCGATCCCTCAGTTTTATTATACTGGTCAGATTTGTTGCTTTTCGCATCTTCGGTTTTGCAAGTCCCTGCTCGCACAGGTAAAAGGCATAATCTAAGCTCTTTAATTAAGAAAAGGTTGGAGGGCCTAGGTATTAGTGCTCCCACTGAGCCGGTCGTTGAGAGAATAAAAGAGCTCATCGTTCTCATGACTCCCGTGCCTCAGCAGTCAGGTCCAAAATGGAAGATGGAAATGTTTCGGCAGCTGTGCGCATCCTCTGTTCTGACGAAAGTCCAGCACAATGCAGTTTAAACACTTTCAATATCCTGAAGGCCAAGCACCCACTCGCAGCTAGTAGCAGTATAATGGCACCCCTTCCGGACTCAATGGAGACTCCGCCCATTCAAGTCTCAGAGCTGGATGTTGTCAAAGCTGTACGTAGCTTTCCAGCAGGCTCGGCAGGTGGTCCTGATGGCCTTCGCCCTCAGCATCTTCTGGAGCTTGTGACTTGTAGAGAGTCGGCTGGGACATTTTTGACCGCTTTGACTTCTTTCGTGAATCTCCTTCTTAGAGGTGTTTGCCCCCCTGAGGTCCAACCGGTGCTGTTTGGTGGTAAACTCTTCGCACTCAATAAGAAATCTGGCGGCATTCGCCCCATTGCAGTGGGTTACACTTGGCGTCGTTTAGCCGCTAAATGCGCAAATCGCTATGCAGTGTCTGCTCTCAGCGAATACTTGAGCCCAATTCAACTTGGAGCTGGTATTCCAGGTGGCTGTGAGGCAGCTGTTCACGCTACTCGCCGTTTCGCTGAGTCAATGCCAGCTGATC
Organism: Enchytraeus crypticus; assembly: GCA_905160935.1. Taxonomy (NCBI): domain Eukaryota; kingdom Metazoa; phylum Annelida; class Clitellata; order Enchytraeida; family Enchytraeidae; genus Enchytraeus; species Enchytraeus crypticus. The sequence goes on along the minus strand of CAJHZI010000308.1, from coordinate 178,545 downwards.
ACTTCGTGGTAAAGCTAGACTTCTGTAATGCTTTTAATTGCTTGAGTAGATCACGAATGCTCAGCGAAATACATCACAGGATACCAGAGCTGTATAGTTTCTGCCATCTAGCTTACTCAAGCCCTTCGTGGTTGAAGTTCGGAGACTGGTGCATTGAGTCACAGGAAGGAGTCCAACAAGGGGATCCCTTAGGGCCCATGCTGTTTTGCTTGACTATTCACCCTCTCCTTACTTCTCTCTCTAGCGATCTCACGGTGGGATACCTAGATGACATTACTCTAGGTGGTTGCGAGTCGTCGATTGCAAATGATGTACGGACTATCATCGACAGAGGCCAAGAATTTGGGCTTCAGTTGAATCGTACCAAGTGCGAAGTCATATCATCAGTTTGCAAATCTCCGGGCAATTCAGTTTTGTCATCATTTGTGCCAATGTGCCTATCCCATAGTTCTCTACTTGGCGCGCCACTCTCTGGAGAAGAAGCTACTACCACCGCTTTATCCAGTCGCCTTGAAGACCTCAAACGTACAGCATCGCGCTTGAAGTCGCTAGCCGCTCATGATGCTTTAACAATCCTTCGCTTTTCTTTAAGTGCACCTAAACTTATGCACGTTCTGCGCTCTAGTCCGAGCTTCTCTAATCCGCGGCTTTTAGACTACGACGAGGCTCTTAGGCAATGCTTGTGCGCCGTTATCAACGCAGATTTGTCTGTTTTGCAGTGGCAGCAAGCCAGTCTACCGGTGAGCATGGGTGGTCTTGGAATTCGTCTTGTTTCCCATATCGCGCCTTCAGCCTTCTTGGCATCAGCGATGGGAACGAGGCAGTTGCAAGACGCCATCCTTCATAAGTGCTCCCTTTCTGCCGATAGATCCATTGACGTTGCGCTGTCATTCTGGTCCAAAAGCCTCATATCTAGTGCTCTACCTTCTACCTCAGTCAGTAACCAGAAATCATGGGACCGTCCTATAGTGGATCGGATTTACAACAGTCTGTTAGAATCCCAATCCAATGCAGAGACAGAGCACGACTCCTAGCTGTATCAACAAAAAGAAGCAGTGACTGGCTTCACGCTCTCCCTGTTGCTTCTTGTGGGCTTTTTTTTAGACAATGAGGCGATTCGAGTAGCCGTTAGTTTCCGTTTAGGGGCGAAAACTTGCGAACCTCACATGTGTCTCTGCGGTCATGAAGTCGACGCTTTAGGTCTCCACGGCCTCTCCCGCAAACGAAGCTCAGGTAGAATGTCTCGTCATCACAATTTAAATGACTTAATATGGCGAGCACTTTCAAGAGCAGGCATCCCTTCCTCTAAGTAAAGATCTCTGGGCTAACAAATAACATAAAAGAGGCTAAATAGTCCTGGGCTAAAAAATAATATAAAAGGACATTATTTAATTAATGAAAGATGAAAAAGAAATGTTTAAAATAATTCCTCTACGCTCTGGGAAGCCGCATTCGTCAATGTGCCACGAACGTAGACAGCGTGAAAACATTGTTATTGTGATTAATAATAATTATAATAATAATAATAATAATATTATTATTATTATTATTATTATTATTATTATTACTGCTACTGAGCAGCATCACTATAACAACAACAACAACAACTACTACTACTACTACTACTAATACCACTAACACTACCAGTCTACCATTACCACTACCATTACCACTACCACTACTACCACTACTACCACTTCCACTACTGCTGCTACTACTACCACTACCTCTATTAAACCACTTTATTATTGTGGCGCAAGGTTTGAATGTATAAAGACCTAACGTTGCCGTATAGTTTTAAGCCACATGCGTTTTGAGAAATCTGTTTTGTTTCAAATGTTAAAAGAATTTGCACATGTAGTTTTCGTGAAAATTATAAACTTTCTTCGTTATTGGACATTTGGTACCAGCAACGAGGTATAAAAAAGTTAATTAATTGTCCTAGTTTGTGTTAACTCTAATTCAAATGAATTATAATTTTAATTAAATTTAGATCTTAAATTCTCTGTCAAAAATTAATTATCTGCAAAACATGGTTTGCGCTCTTCCTTGAGGACCAATAGTGGAAAGCTGAATACTAGTTGAAAGCTAAGTTTTACTCTAGAGAAAAGCATAGGCAGAAATTTCAGAGAGGATTTAAGTCTCTTTTATTAGTGTCAAAATCGAAGTAGGGCCTACACTTCGAGAAGTACAATGGCAGAAAGCTCACTACTGTTTATACCAAGTTTAGCGATTATTTGAAATTAGGAATGGATAGTTTAAAAATGGATGAAACTTCCTATAACTGAATTGAAACAAAATTGTATATAGTTCATATTGTCAAATAGTTTTCAGTGGGACTGGAATATGCTGTAGGATTACAAAAAGCAAAAGAGACATCTTGTAATAGTAAAGAATCTGTACATGTAATAAAAAGTTTAAAGGAAGCCAAAAGGTAAATATACTGAAAACCATGGTTTGGACTACGCTATTGTATGAATGTGAAACATGGACCTTAAGAAAGGAAGATATCAGTAAACTTGAAGCGTTACAAATGTGGAAATTGAGAAGAATAGAAAGAACTAGCTGTTGGCTGGAGCCTGTGGCGAATTCGGTATGATACTCGACCGCGGATCAGTATGTGGCGGTTCAATACTGGGCTCTCCCGTCACTGACATCGCTTTCAAGTGAGGAAACTGACGTTAACCTCAGCTTTACCAGCTTTTTTACTCAAAACGTTAAAAACGAAGAAGTTCAGTAGAGTGTTGGTATAGATAGGCAATTGATAAATGTTTTAATAAATAGGAAGAAAAGCTAGTTGAGATACACTTTATTGGAGTGAAGTTTACTAAAAGAGGTCATAGAAGGTAGAATAGTAGGAAAGAGAAGCAGATCGAGATTATTAATGTTATATGATTTATGGATCCACTCGAATGTGGACAAGAAGAGGAAAACCGAATACAAAGAAGACTGGAGTCCTTACATATGAGAGAAAGAGAGAGAGAGAGAGTGAGAGATATAGCTCATTAATTTATTTTGATGGATCTGAAAAGGTCGTTTGGTCTCATTTATAAAAATGACTTGCTTGACTGCTTAAAAAGATTAATTTTATTGATAACCTTTGATTGATTGATTTATAAATTAATGTACTGTAATTATTAATTAAGTAATTGATTGTTTAATTGACGGATTGATATATTGACAATTTAATTTGATGAATTGATTGTTTGATTACTTGAAATTATCCTCACAGCCAAAATAACCAGTCGGCTGCGTGCTTGAAATATAATAAGAATTTTTATGTACCTGCAGCAGGTTACAAATGTGTCAATGTTCTATTGAAGTTACTGTGCATATATCTGATGCTGGGTATATGTCAAAAAGGTTTATTGTGTGGGCGTGTCTGAAGGTCTAGTTCATAAAATCTGCTTTAAAAATTTCGTCAGAATAATTCTAATACTCGATTTTATTTCAGGGATAATTTGACCTTTCCAAAATTTTACCGTATGGCATTTGATGGATTATCCTATACCATTTTACCACCTTACCCTATATGCATGTATAAAGCATATGTGAGACTGGAGGTAGGTTGAGAAAATGAGTTTGTTTAACTTAATTCAATTTTCCGATTTAGTTGACCCGAGACATTTAAAATAAATTTCTGCGTAGGCGAAAGACATCCCAAGGTGATTCAACCAATCATATCTCGTCTACAAACTGATTCAGCAGGTAATATTACCCATGAGATCTAAAAAATCCCCATCCAGTTTGCAACCAAGACTATCAGATTAACATTTAAAAGTCGTTCTGCAATGGGTGTGCATTATTCAAACGCTGAGTTTTAGGCACAAAATTATAGGATTGATGATTCTCTTTTTCTAATTGTTGAAGAGAGAGAAGAATAGTAGACATTTATAATTCATAGTGACATAGTAGAGCACGTACTCATTAGAATTTTTATACAGAAAAAAGTAAATCTCGAAGACATAACATAGACATGGGCCTTTTGTGATAATAAATTAAAACTTAAATTGTTCATTGGTCAATTGTTCATATTGCCGTTCCTGTTAATGTGCGAGATTTTCCACACAAAATACTGACATGAAAATCTAATCAAAAAGCCCTTTGTATTGTCACTTGAATAATCATGACGTTAAAAATGACATAAAGAAAGAAGTTACCAAATTACTTTTTCATGGTCATTAATTCTCTGCAGAGTTGAAGAATAGTGGCTAAAGATCATCGGACCATTAGAGGCTAGGCTACTCAAAGATGCCAGTCTAAAATATGTCACCAGCAGAGAAATACCAAAAGTCAAACTGATTGTTCCTTTAATATATTGTTCCGTCTTTTAGTAGGAACCGGTTGGTATATCGCAGCCTGGAATCATAGAGTCCAGTAGTGCGGGAGAAAGATCGTTCCCTAGACACAGCATTAACATACCCATCCGTCCACCAGTGAATAAAAATACTGAACGACTGCAACGAGATGATTCTTAGTTAGAATTGATGACATTAACTGTCGTCTGCGCTGGAATATTATCTTAGCTCTAGCTTACATAAATTACGACAAATTTCATTGTAGGGGCCTATTGTATGCATGTATATGCATGTCAACTGTACAGTGTATATACGTATATGCAGCAAATACATGTACAAACGTATATCAAGTTATATATACATTATATATATAATACATCTGTGTCTATACTATTCCCACATATTATATATATATATATATATATATATATATATAATTTTATAAATATATATATATATATATATGTAGTATATATATATATATATATATGTGTGTGTTATATATATATATATATATATATATGTGTGTGTGTGTGTGTGTGTGTGTGTGTGTGTGTTTTGAATCTACACATATATACAGTATATATATATATATATATATATATATATATATATATATATATAAATAAAAATATATATATATATACATGTATATATATAAATTATATATATATATTAATATGTATATATATATATAAATATATATATATATATTTGTGTGTGTGTTTATAATGTGCTATGTCAATGTAAATGTCCATTCAAATGTTTCTCGTACAAAATAGCAATAAATCTTTGTCATGATGACGCCATAGGCCTTGGTGTTTGTGTTTTTATATATCTTAGCAACAATAAAGAGATAAAAATTAGAATAACGTGACTATAAATATTCAAAACGATAGAACGAACAAGTGACTCTAGTATAAAGCTTAAAAGGTTAAATTATGTGGCATGTCACTATAAATAATAATAATAATCGTCAAGGTTTAACGACCGTTTCCTCATCCAAGGATGATGTCAGGGACGTCCCCGCAGCACCCATCACTACAGATCATTTCATCTAAATCAATCTGCAAAAGAAATGTGCTGAGAATATAGACCTAAACGAAAGCCGGTCCGGTGATCAAAAATGGTCTGGGTAGATCGATTATGTCTACGTTGGGAAAGGTAAGTCATAAGCTTACTAGAGAGAAAGTTGAAAGTTCAAAAGAGAAGAACAAGAGTGAAGATATATAGGCAAAGAGTTCCATTATGTGGGTGCTAAATAAGAAAATGAACGTCTGTCCAATGATGTGAGCATATTTGGAACAGAGAGAAGATTGGCATCGGTGGAACGAAGTGAACGTGAGGGACGATAGGGAAGAAGAATTTCAGATAAGTAAGAATGCTTGCTAAATCGCAGAGTTTTGAAAGTTAATAGAGCTTTTTTATACTTTATGTGTTGATTAACAGTGAGCTAGTGAGACTGCAAAGAAGAGAGCGAGATTGAAGTCTAGAGGACTTGCAAACAACATGTGCGAGAGAATTTTGGACGTGCTGCAAACGATTGAGAGAAGAAGAAGGCAAAACCATATAATAATGAATTGCAGTTATGAAGCTCTGAATGAACTGTAGAATTTGTAAGGATATTAGATGAATTTCTAGTAAGGGATGGACGTATTTGCCTAAGCTGACGTATCTGAAAGAAAGAAGCGCGACAAATGTAAGAGATGTGGGATTTAAAGTCAAAGTTTTCATCAAATATGTCTCCGAGGTTTTTGGCGGATCGAGGTGTAAGAGTAAGATTTTGAAAATGAACAAAGTTATTAGTAATTTTACTTCTTTGCAAAGGAGTGCCAATCAAAAGGTAATCAGTTTTGGAGGGATTAACAGCAAGACGATTAGCACAAAACCAAGAGTAAACCTGGTCTAGAATGGATGAGAGATGAGTTAGTTTCTGATCGGAATCATGATTAGAAAAGGAAAAATTTATTTGCTTGTCGTTTTCATAAAAGTGAACATTTATATTTTTATGACATTTTCTTCGCGCATTTTTACCTTTAGATCAACTTAATCCAGCATATAAAGATCATCTAAAGAATCACTAATAGGAAAGCAGAAGACTGGAAAACGATGATTTATAGATATCTCGGAGCTTCAGTCGTGGATTTAGTTGATCTGAAGGCAAACATGCACGAAGAAAATGTCATTAAATATTTAAATTCTGTTACATAATGTAATATGCATGTATAAAACTGTGAGTTAACTGATGTCATGCATATAATTTAAAAGTCTTCTAAATATTCTATTTCAGGAAACAACATGCAGAGGGGATAAAATTAAAACTTATAATACCAATTATTTACAATTAATAACAATCGTGTATTAATTCTGAATTAGTTTAGCATAACTACTGTATATTCATTCAGTACAATCTTTAAACATAGTTGTCCTAGTGTTTGGCTGTTGTGTTACTGACGAATCCTGTAACAATTTGAATGCACTGAATCCGATTCGACCTAGTTCAGTAAGTATACATGTATGTATATTGTTTAACTATGAATATAGAATTTTACACTTAATAACGAGATTGTACAGGAAAAGCCTCATTTCATCATCTTTCTCATTCCATATTTCTCCGTCAGGAACGACTTTAGTTCAGCTCAACCAATCTAACCATATCGTTGATTGTTAACCTTTGCTGCACAGAAGCTAGCGGTATCTCTTCGAACCTTTTACATTTATAGAAAACGTGAAATACTGACCATCGCACTAGGTCAAATTGTATTACTGCCTGGCCGAAAGAAAATGATGCCTGTCTGATAAAAATTGGGATATCGGTTAAATTTCAAGCCAACTCTGAAAGTATCTTTGTGACATGAAAACACATCAAACTTTTCTAATAAAGTTCTTTTCTACGTAAGTAGGCCTAATTACCAGTGTCAAAAGTATCTATTGAAATAGCTAAATCCGCTTGCAGAGTGGCTTTAATGGAAACTTATATGTTTATATTAAAAAAGCGTAGACCCTTAACTTCCATAAAATTGCTCAAAGAAACTTTATCAATAGGTCTACGGGCTAATATCTTTTCGCGAATGTTTCAAAACGTTGAATTAAATCTGATATAGTTTCACAAATATCCAATATCACCTTATGTGTTTGATGACCTTTGTATATTTAGAGTTGTGACAGATTCTCCAGTAATGGATAAAACTCTCTGGCCTATGTCCATATTATGGGTCAGGCTCCTACTACATGTAGTCTTATCAATAAGTAACAATGAAATTGTATTAAATCTGTGAATTTCTATGCTTTTGGGATTGCTTTTGTGTAAACTTGCATGCTGTATCAACCTGTATGTATTAATTCTGTTGTCGAAATAAGCATATAGTTCTCTCTCTCTTTCTCTCTATTTCTCTCTCTCTATGTCTCTCTCCCTCTCTATTTCTCTCTGTCTCTGTCTCTGTCTCTCTCTCTTTCTCTCTTAAATACGAGCTAGTATTCTTAACAAGTGAAATAGTCCTATATAAGCTTGATAAACTACTTGAAAACAGTTTAAAATAACAGGTATTTAAACGTCGGTACTATTTTATCTATATCCAACACCCATGTTCGGTGCCTATATATGCTATAACACTATTTTTAAAAAAAAACATACTTTAGATAAATAGATCCTTTAATTAATGATTTCGTGGAGTAGATGTTAACCTACCCACCTAGATATTATTAATTAGTAAATTATAATTAATTTTCAATTGCAGAAGGGATGCTTAGTAGAGGAGTAATTGTAACCTGATTAATTATGCAATAAAACATTTAAATCAAATACTATGACTAATCTAATATTACGACTTCTAAATTATATTAATGTTGAACTGATATTATGATGCGATTTATCCAACAAAAGTTTTATAGCCATCATTCTTCAGTCCTTGTAAATTGAATTATTGCATTAAGACAATAATGATTCCAATATTGCATTGAGAAAACCCTTCTAGTTTTCATTTAATACTTTATTAATAAATATTTCGGTTGCTTGTTTAATTATTTGAATACAATTAGGCTTCGAGAATCTTTGCCCGGACATGTAAATTAAGTATCACTCAAAATTTCAACGGAAACAATAAACCATTGTGCCAAGGTATCGTCTTATTTCATCATAAAATGAAGAATAATGGAAAGGAAATGCTAATTTCACTTATATGTATGACAATATTGTAGACAAAACCTGTGAATGGTGATGACAGTGGATGATTTTATTATTATTTGGAATGTCATTATTGTCATGAAATCATTTGGTATATAGCAAACTTAAGATTTCAGACTATTTGAAGTAAGTTTCTAACTAACTCAACCAAAATCTCAGGATGGAGTTGATCATTCATTGCCACATGAAATCTGAGAGAAAAGTATCTGCTTGAAAAGTATTTCTGCATCACTGCATGATAGCGAACCACGCCATTGCTTTAATTTATCGTTCAGTAATAATGAGTTCAATTGGCAGCGAGTGTCCCTGATATAAAATCTTCTAGGCTAATTCATAAGTGTTTGCGCTCATTATAGACGAGATGATGAACAGTAAATCTATAGCGGCGGCGGCAATTGGGTGCGGCACACTGTACGTCGCTAAGCTGTACTGGGACAGCAGGAAGTGTAGTATCTGTCCAGCAAGGAAGGAATGTCTGCCCAGTCCAGCGGGACCTATCACCCTACCCTTAGTTGGCAACCTCTTCCAGTTGTCTGGTTCCAACGACTCCATCCCAGATCGGTTTCTCCAGGTGTGTATAATTATTAGTAAAACAACATATAAATATTAATAGTATTGTATAATTTCCAGGTTTAATCAAATATGATATTTTTTCATCTCTCTCGCATGAACAAAAGTTATGACATATTTTTTATATTGTCACTAATCTGTGCGTGTTTGTGACAGTGGGCTGAGTGTTATGGAGATATATACATGGTGCACTTGGGCGCCCACAAGTGTGTAGTGCTGAGCACTTTGGAAGTGATTGATCACGCAATGGGATGTCAAGGTCATGCACTCTCCTCGAGGCCCAACACTGTTCCTCTCATCTGCCTCGTCTATAAACAAAGAGGTTCCTAACACTCAATACATTTAGTTTAATTTGTTTATAATTATTTGTTCTTAATCAAGAGTAATTTTGTTTAATTGGTTCATTTGATTATACATCAAATATTGCATGTTTTTGTCAGGAGCCTTGGCAATGGTCCAGCTGTAGATTGATCATCCAGCTGTCAATTGAAGAAAACTAAACAAAAATTAATGAAGTATGTGTTAAATTACACACATACATATGTACTCGCGCTAATGGATTCAATAGGTTTAGTGTAAACAGGTATTGAGTGGATACGAGTTTTTTCGTGCGATGCTATGTACACAAACAACTATCTTCTGAAGTGCACTCCCAATAACTTAACATTTAATAATAATAAAAATAATAAATAATAATAATAATAATAATAATGATAATCATCTCATCATTTTAATCTTTCTTTTAATTAAATAAAGTCATTTTTATCTTATATTTTAGCCCAGGGCCTTATACAGCCCAGGGCAATTAAAATAATAATAATAATGATAATAATAATACAAATAATAATAATATGGAGATCTTGGGGAAGAGCTCGCAAGATTTGACTCCTCTCCGGCCAGGAATCTCAGTCCGTTCCTTACTAGAAGGTCGTCGCAACCACAGCGATTTTCCTATACCCGAGACGGTGACGACGATGCTGCGCAGCTAAAGAATTCCCTGTCCAGAAGATCAAATCCCATATTGGCTGGAAGATCAACACAGAGGTTTCCATTAGATGCATATGGCGATGGAATCGTACGCCCGGAAGGCTCATTTGATAGGAGATCCAGTCACCCGATGTTTCGCAGCTCAACAGGGTCATATGGCAGAGCCTCCTACGTCAGGCAGCACGATGAATAGATGAGCCTCTCTCCCATGATGCAATGATTAGACTGGAAGTCCAAGGAGTCGATCCTGTGTTTGTGGGGAATTTACAACGTCTGCAAAGAAAGTTTGAGGATGAATCGGAGGAAGACGAAGATGCCCGGAATTATGGGATTAATTCAGAGTTAGATGGTGAGAGTCAGGATTTGTCGCAACAGCTTCTGGAAGAATTAAACCCGCCAGAGAATATAGGCTGGTTTCGAATACGTAAACAAGAGATAACCGCCTCCCCCAGAGTGATACGCCATCAGGGGTCGACTAGGCTCCGCCCCCTCTCAGCCCGAGTAGGCGGAGTCCACAAGTCATTGACCGCTTCGTCACGGAAGATCACAATCATGGACTCACGGAGATCTTTATTTATGACTATAAGTCAAGCGATTAATGTGGTACGGCTTGGGCGCGTTGGTTTTAGCAAAGCCTCGCAGATTCAGTTAGCATGTCGGGAAGAGTTATAATAATAATAATAATAATAATAATAATAATAATAATAATAATAATAATAAACCAGAGCAAACCGGCGATAAGCGAGAGACATCTTTTCTTTGGCAAAGGCTTTCCATGACTTTGCAAAGATTTAATGCAGTCTGCTTCAACAATTCTTTTAAGCCGATTGATGACCTCGAGTAGCCGGGCGGCGATTCAGCACGTATTGCTAGAATCGTTTTTATCAAACCCCAGGTTCTTTACACCGGGGTAAAAAAAATAAATAAATAAAATAAAAAAATAATAGTAATAATAATAATAATGATAATGATAATGGTAATGATAATAATAATAATGATAATGATAATGATAACGATAATAATAACAATAATTATAATAATAATAATAATTATTATTATTAAGGAAATGTTAGTCTAAAGATAATAAATTCAAGGAATTCTTAATAATAATAATAATAATAATAATAATAATAATATGGAATAATAAAATAATAATAATTATTATTATAATTATAATATTAATAATAATATGGAATAATAAAATAATAAAAATTATTATTATTATAATAATTATAATAATTATAATAATTATAATAATTATAATAATTATATAATTATATATATTAATACTTATAATAATTTAATAATATAATATTATAATACTATAATAATTAATATTATAATAATTATAATAATTATCCTAATTATAATATTATAATATTTATAATACTTAAATACTATAATATTAATAATATTATAATAATTATAATAATTATATAATTAATAATATATAATTATATATTTAATCTATTATAATAATTTATATATTAATAATAATTATATCATTATAATAATGGATAATAAGATAATATTTATAATTATAATAATTATAATAATTATAATAATTATAATAATTATAATAATTATAATAATTATAATAATTATAATAATTATAATAATTATAATAATTATAATAATTATAATAATTATAATAATTATAATAATTATAATAATAATAGTAATAGCTTCAACAATTTCTATAGTGATGTCATGGCCGGTGTCCGGTCTTCGAGACTTCTTTACAGTTTCCTGGCAGGGTTTTATTTATCAGTTCCATTATTACACATATATTTGTTATTGATAGTTCCAATAGGCAGAAAGCTCCGATGCAAGATTAACCTTCCATGGGCCCAAGGGGATATCCATCATTACTTGATCAACCTGGGCTTTGAACCAAGGCACTTGTATCAGAGGTGAACACTCTAGCCGTTTCGCCATATCCCCTCCTATGGAATGAGCCCTCCATACTATCATATGCCGCCATCGGTATGTTTATTGCTGAGCTTAGCTTTAACTGACTTGATGTATGAACGAGTTGGCTGATGATTGATTTAGGTTTGGAATGGCAAAACGAGGAAGCATGGAAGAAGGAACGGGAATGTATATGGCAGGCCATGCGTCCAGACTGTAACCCTTGCCTAGGCATGTACATGCTGCAGTGTAGCATAACGAGAGAGGCGGGCAAGATGATAAGAGAGATGTGTAAGATTGAGGAGAGAGACGTCGCATTTTGTCCCTCCAACCTCATTCACATGGCTGTCACTAACATCATGGCCATATATCTGTTCGGTTGCAGGTCTCAGTTTATCTTCTATATTCATGTTACGCTTCTGATGTCGTTAATGTATTTACATATAAAATCATTTTGCAATCTAACGGTAGATTAATATCGTAGTCAAGGTTAAAGCAACGTTTAATGTCTGTAGCTGTTGGATAAAAAAATAAGCTTGATAAGCAGATATTGCAGTAGGTATCTGAAATTATATTCATTATGAACCTTGGACCTGCCATTTTGAAAAAAACTTGAGAGCTAGATGTGAGATGCCATATGGTTTACCAAATATTGTGTTTCTACGCCCCTTCATCCCTTATCAGACAGTTTATTCATAAACTACATTTTTTATACTAAAATCGGAAACCAAAAGTTCTTCATATAGTGTAACAATTTACATTCCAACATGAAGTCAAATGAATAAAGCAGATAAATTGTGACTTTTTGCTATAGCTAGTCTCTAATATAGATAGCCTATGTATCAATACCAACTGACAATAAAGTTACTCATTGAAATGCTTCTGGACATTCTTTGACCATATAATGGCTTTTTCATGAGAGTTAGATTGTGAAACATTGACAAAATTATCCTGGTATTTATTTGCATATTGCAGCATAGTTATTGAACGCTTGATGAAATCACAATTTAATGTAGCTTGCTGTAATGAATTATTGAGCGTGCAGATACAAGTATAAAGGAAAGAGCCTGAAGTGCCTGATTGACAGGATTCGACGCTTGACTAAAGTCAACGTTCTTGACTCGACTACTTTCTTTCCTCTGCTGACAAAGCTCCCCAGCTGTTTGATGCCCAGGGTCTGTTTAATAAGTTAACATCTGCGTGCATTTATTGATAATTTGAAGTGACTTCATTACACTACAATGTAATCATAGAGATAGACAATACTATACTGTTAGTGAAAACTTTTTTTATTATATGTTAAACATAGAACTAAGGATAGGAAGATATCAGGAAATTACAAGCGTTGGAAATGTGAATTTTCAGAAGAATCCAAATGATTGGCATGACACAAAACGTTACAAATGAAGAAGTTTTGGAGATAGTAGGTTCAGATGGACAGTTGTTAATGGATTAAGAAATACGAAAAAGAGCTACATAGGACACATTCTAATTACCCATCTACATAGGACACATTGAGGGGGGTTGTTAACTTTACACGAACCACAGAGAATGTGAATTGGGACAAAGACCCCGAAGACACTGAAACCTCTCTCATAGTGAACTGCCTATTGGCAGGTCCGTGGAATATAACTCCTCATATTTTTATCCTCAGCGTTTCACTTCACGTCAACAACCTATGAATTAGTAATCAAATCATCCGGTATCTCCAGTGTCGGTCTTCCTCTAACTTTTTCTTACCATTCTTCCTGCAATTACCTCTTTTAGCAAACCATTCCCTCCCAGGATATGACCCCTCCAGTTCTTCGTACTATTCCTTATAATATTTATCAATTGCCTATTTGTGTCCACCCTCTCTCTCTTAGTGCACTGCCTACTGGCAGGCCCATGGTACATAACGCCTCCATTCTTCTCTGTCTTCCGCCTTCCTCTTCATTTCCACATATGAGTGGGTCTCTAAATCATCTAACATACCTAATCTCGGCCTGCCCCTGCCTCTTTTTCCTTCCATTCTACCTTCTATAACCTCTTCTAATAGACCTTCCCCCCTTAGAATGTGTCCTATCCATCTCTTCTTTCTATTTCTTAATAGATTTATCAACTGTCTATCTGTGCCAACTCTCTCCAGGACTTCCTCATTTGTAACCTTTTGAGTCCAGCTAATCCTCTCCATTCTTCTCCAAATCCACATATCCAATACCTCCAGTTTCCTAATATCTTCCTTCCTTAAGGTCCATGTTTCACATCCATACAATAGTGTGGTCCAAACCAAAGTTTTCACTATCTTTAGATAGTGTCCACCCCATTTAATACTTATTCGTTCGTAATTTTGTCAGTTCGATTGATTTCAATTCTCCTCCATAGCCACATTTTGAATGCTTCCAATTTTCTAATATCCTCTTTTCTGTTCATGTTATGAAACCATACAGTAGCGTGGTCCACACTAAAGTCTTTACAATCTTTATCTTCGTGGATTTCTTCAAACCTTTTGATAGCAGTTCTTTTTTTCTAAAGGCCTCTTTTGCTTGAGCAATTCAACATTTTATTTTTGTTCTACATTTCCCATCTTCCGCTATCGGACCGTCTATTTCTATATTGACTTACATGTGCTGAACTATTAAATTCTCTTATTAATGTTGTCATTTTTATGACGCAGTCTGTATACATATGTAGATCAAGGAGGATGTGAATAACATGGATGCGCTTGTGTGTATGATGGACGAAGAGATAAACAAGCACCGCTGCAGTCTTGATCCGTGCGCTCCTAAATGTCTTCTGGACCTCTTGCTTAATACTTGTGGCTGTGGACCTGACCCTTGCAGTGGGTACACTCTTAAGATGACACTTAACATTGTGGTTTAGTTGTTTTATTTTGCTTTCTTGCTAAATACACAATCAATTTCTTAATCGTTAATAGTAATCCTAATTAAAGAGAAGCCAAGCCATACACCACAGAAGAAGGCTTACATGCAATGCATTACCCTAAGACATAGTATTAAAACATTAGAGACTTGAATGCAATACTCAACCCAGACATATAGCTTTACTACATTAGTAATGAGAAATAAAAGTCTAACTTAAATTTCTTAAAGGTGTAATACTCTTAAGATTACACAATAAGATTAGAAGAATCTACTTGTTTATTAACTTGTAGAGGAAACTACTTGCTAATTCATGTGCAGAGAAATCTACCTGATAACTTATGATATTAATCCGTCAACCCTTTTTCTTAATCAATTCAGCAGTTTTATTGATAATTTTATGAAGTTGTTCAGTTCTACGATGTTTATTTTACTCACCTCCTTCTATATTTCTATACATGACTGTACCAGTCAGCATGGCTTTCTCCGTGTTATTTATTTGTGATAGCTGGAAGGTGTCAGAGTCTATTGCAGCTGCAACTTGAAGAACTTCAAACAATTCCAGGTGACAGATGCATAGCTAGTTGTGGGCCTGGTGACCAAGATTATTAAAAACGTAATATTCTTTTCTCTGTCGTATTTGCAGCATACTGTATATGTACGTGTAGTTGGGCTATGATCGGTACTATTGATATACCAATAGAGGAATGAATTGATTGATTGATTATAGATGAGCAGCTTGAGGTGACACTCATAGATATGCTGGTGTGTGGTACGGAGCCTGTGTCAGCCGCTCTAAGCTGGGCTGTACTGTGTATGATCATACATCAAGACGTACAGGCGCGCTGTCACGAGGAAATCGATGCAGTACGTTTATCTGCTTTGGTTACTAATTATAACCAAACTGTTCAATAGTCTTTCCTCGTTGCTTTACTGGAAAGAACGTAATTTTTAGTGTTTTTAAGATGAAATCTACCTGTCTTTCAACTGTAAAATACAAAAGACTCAAAAGTCTAATTGATGGCTGTGCGAGAAACTTTTATAAATGAGTCAAATTGGTAGCTAACCCTGATATGACACCTAAAAATTTCTATACATTTTCCACAGTCTCATATTTCAATAAAGCTATACATTTCAGAATGTCTAAATAGCTCTGTGTGTAAGTGGGTTAGGCAGCGTAATGAAATTTTAATGGCTGTTCCGGAGATCGTTGGATCAATTCCCTTAGAGCTGATCAGAGAGTAAACGTCGGACATTCACGAGATTGGTTAACTTGAATAATTGACTAAACTGCTTAATGGACTATAATTATGTAATCCATTTTTTCTTATCTATCGATCTCTTTAAAGGATGTAATAGAAGGACGAAACCATGGACAATGAGCTAGAGGAAGACCGAGACATGAGATGTTGGATGTTCTGATTTCGAATTTATATATCGAGATGAGAAGGAAGGCTGAGGATAGAATTTGCAGGAAGAGTTACATGCTATGAACCTGCCTTTAGCCTGTGCGCTAGAAGATATATCTATTTATTATTTTATTTATGTACGCAATGTCTTATGGATTTATATCTGAAATAAGCAGGCGATGATGATTATGAATGGTTAAATATAAAATACTGAAAGTAGTAGATAAAATCATACAAATTTCATAATAACGCGTGTTTTTTTAACTTTTAATAGTCAAAAACTAAGTTTATCATCGGTTTCGGTATCACAATAGATACTGTAAGAGATGGACCTGATGAAATGAACCGATCAGACAAGTTTCCTATCCATTCAGCCATCCATCCGGTACAAACTAATAACTTTTTTGCATAATGAAGAATTGGTGAGATATAACAGATGATGTCACACCGTAGGTTATATGTCCCGGCTTAGTTCCAGACTTCAGTCATCTGCCATACCTGCCCTACGTGAAGGCAACTATGTGCGAGGTTCTACGGCGCTTCACTGTCTGTGAGTACATTGTATATTCCATATGTCTGTTGCACTCTCTTATTGTCTGTTGCACTCTCTTATTGTCTGTTGCACTATCTTAGTTAGGCCTGATAATAATCTGCTGCACTACCTTAGTTAGGACTAATATTAGTCTGTTGCACTACCTTTGTTATGACTGATATAACTAAATCGGTATAGAGGTTAAAATCTCGTTTAACGTCAGTTTAATCTCTAGAAAAGGTGTCTGTAACGAGCGAGCCTCTAATTGTAACACTTACTCTCAGTACACTGCTTACTGTCAGGTCCATGGTGTATATCGCCTCCTCTCTATCTTCCGTTTTCCTCTTATATCCATATACGAGTGAATCTTTAAATCATCTATAGCATTCCTTTTGATATACCACTATTCTTGGGGGATTCTGCTTATGACGAGATGAGCCCCTTATGCCTTCCTCAGCTTCGATAAATATTTACTGGGCATCATTTTCTAAGAAAACAATCCTGTTTACACAACTATTACTCTAACTTACTTCTTGTTTACCCTATTGTATATACTTGCATTATTCATATATTGCGCACGTGATAGTAAAAATATGAATCGTTAGTATTAGAGTGTTAATAAATATGTCAATCAAAATAATTATATTACATTATTAAAGCTATTATTATTATTTTTATTATATTATTATTTTTATTATTTTTATTATTTATTATTTTATTTTTAAATACCCTGGGCTGTATAGGACGCTAGACTAAACAATAGGATAAAAGAAAGACTTTATTAGATTAAAGAAAGATGAAAAATAAATGTTCAAAATAATTCCTCTACGCTCTGGGAATGCGCATTCCCCAATGTGCCACGAACGCAGACAGCATTAAAGCGTTGGAGTGCAATGGACAGGCGCTGCAAAAGAAAAACTTCTTCGCTTTGGTCGCCTGTAATAGCGCTGGTTCTCCTGCCAAATTCGTTTATGAATTCAGACGCGGCAGAGTTGGTGGGGTCCAAGGTCTCAAAAGCAATTGGCAGGAAGATGTAGCTACTAGAGACTGCGGCATATTTAAGTGACTTCCTATGGCAGCGGCTTCAGCAGCTGAGCCATGAAAAGCTGAGATTGCTTGCTGAGAATGTATCCGTCACAGTTATATCCCAGCTGATACACTTGCCTTCAGCCTTGTGATACACCGTCCCGTCGTTTCTTAAATGAGCGGCTTAATTAATCCCTGAGGCTATTTTATAACAGGAATATTTGCACGTATATTTAATATATTTATTATTTTTATTATTAATATTAATATTGGCATTATTACAATTACTTTATTTTTATTTATACCTGCGTGCGGTATATATAAATCTCAATTTAAATCTCAGGGTATATATAAAGGTCCTAGCAGTACATGAAGGCATTCATTTTCTCTTTATATTTGCATATACGCAAAATTTAAACGTAGCGAATAAGACAATGTACTTCCTGAAATTTAAATTTCGGTTTTTATTGCAAAGTAGTACTTATCAACCATTGAGCAACAAAGTCAATACGAGAAAGCTAACTTGGTAACTATACGACCATTCATTCATTTAAATCTTTGCTTAGTGTATCAGGATCTAAAAGTATATGTTGATGTGTGCATCAGTACCGCTCGGCATTCCTCATTCAGCGCGCTGCACTGCCAGTGTAGGGGGCTACTGCATTCCTGCAGGCTCGGTGGTCATCTGTAACATAAACGCCGTGCACATGAACGAATGCTACTGGGACTGTCCCGCCAACTTCTGTCCTGATCGCTTCTACGACACCTCCTGTTCTTCTGAGCCCCGCTTCGTCGAGAGAGATGGCTTCATACCGTTTGGAAAGGGTAAGTTGCTTCACTAAATCAGTCAATCGCTAACACATTTGCTTACTCCATTCAATTTTGTTGAACATTTAAGGACTTAAGTTATTGAAGTTTTATTCACAAAATCCGTAAACTTCCTATTGTGTTTAAATGCTGTGTTTACTACATAATATTGTAATAATTGTCGTTAATTTATTATGCATTCCGTTACATTAAGAATAGAACTAATATTAGGCCTATTTTGAGATAGTTATTATATAAAACACACTATTTTCTTCAAATTTAGCTTACACTGTAAAGTTTGCAAAGAAACTGTCTCATTTCTATTCTAGAACAGCCCTCTATATAAGTTACTTTCGGATTAGCTTTAGCCTACAGATCGAAATTTTGCAGTGAGGAAATACTAAGCAGCCAGTAGTGCTAACAATTTACTTTGTGTATTTGTATATTCGTATTTCGTACAGGTCCGCGAGCATGTATTGGCAAAGAGATCTCACTTGAAATGCTGCACCTGCTACTGGTCAGTTTACTACACAGGTTCGACTTCAAACCCCCGGACTGCTCCTGCGATCTTACCGCCTGTCTCGAAGGAACCTACGACTTCGTGTTCAAACCTCGTCCATACCGATGTAAGGTCAGCGTGCATCAATCGTGCTGCTGTTAGAGTCGTTGAATTCCTTCATCGGGTCTCTACTAATCCTTATGCTATTGTTCTAACTACTCCTATAAGCTTAGCAGTAGAAGACTAGCTTAGCTTACTAGACTTAGTCTCATAGTAGTTTAGTCCATGGGACTAATATCCTTCTAGCAACTTTCAAAATTGTGAGTAAGCTAATGAGTGAGCCCAATGGCCTCCAGAAAAGGGTATCGGGAGAACAAGGACTAAAGCCACATTTCTCGCTAAACTAGAGTTTAGACAATCATCGGAGCGTTTTATACACTAGTTAGACGTTGGACTAGACTGTGATTTAGCTCTTCATTGGCTAAAATGTAAATAGTCCTGACACTATTTAGGTTACATGTCTAAAGCTCCGTAAAATCTGAAATGCTTGAATCTTAATATCTTAATACTCAAGGAGCCTAGAATCATGACCTAGAATCATGACCTAGAATCATGACCTAGAATCATGACCTAGAATCATGACCTAGAATCATGACCTAGAATCATGACCTAGAATCATGACCTAGAATCATGACCTGGAAGCATGACCTAGAATCATGACCTAGAATCTTGACCTAGAATCTTGCCTCTGGGATCAAAATCCACGGAATAATCTTCCAATCACTGGCGTCATTTCAAGAAGTAAAGCTGAATTTAAACTCATATCATCTAGCTACAGTGTGATACTTACTATCTTCTCCCGATCTCTCTAGGCTATTGCTACAGCCAGATTTTGACAGGTAGAATATTATTTTGTACCATTTTATTTCATGTAACATCAGCGTCATTCTGCTAACATTGAAATATTGTACAATAGAAATTCATAATTTTTGTCTATTATGTATATCATAATAAGCCAAATAATGTTTTGTGTTATGATAAACTAATATGCGGACTTAGAAATATCCGTTTACATTTTATATATTGCAATATAGTGAAGTGCTCATATACATGTAGGTCTACTGTAACTGTACAATTATCGTCACATTCAAAACTTATATCTTTTTACCGAGCGTGGCAAAATAAATATGAAATTTGTAACTAACCCGCATTTATACTTGCATACTTGCATTTCTTTCATTTATACAAACCAGTGCTGAAATAAGTTTCTACGTTTTACTTGAACAATGTTTCATGACAGCAAAATTTAACATCTTTCAACCGTGTGTGTTTATTTAAAATTACTTGTCTTACAAAAATACAATAAAGAATTTTAAAACAGTTTGGAAACTGCTGACATGAACCAAACACCTGCGTTATACTTATATCTTGGCAATGGCAATGTCGATATGATATTGCCTCAGTGGCAATGTCGGTAATATCTTCGATCGCGGATCAGTATGTTCGGGGTTCGAATCCTGGGCTTGGGCGTCACTGACATCGCTTTCCAGTGAGGAAACTGAAATTAAGCCTAATATTAGCTCTTTTATCGATCTAAAAGTTCAGTTAAAATATTAAGCTAAGTTAAATGTCTTCTTCCGCAACATACCAGTGACGACAATATTAGTGAAAATGAGAATAATGTCTGGGATTGTAAGTTCTGTTAAAAATAGGGTTAAATAAATAATCGTCAACTATGATTAAAATATTTAAAGTTGAACGCTGCGATGGTTATCGTATTAAATCACTCTAAAGTATACTATAAAAGGATAACAAGCATTAGCATAGACTCGTAGTAGGCCTACACAAAAGCCTACAATCATATATATATATATATATATATATATATATATATACAGTTTCAAAAGTTCTTGCGGCCCGAATGAAAAGTGGCATGTAGCAGAAATCATCAGGCCCTGAAATGAGACTATTATAATAGTCTAAGTTTCTATTCCTAGTTTATAAATATTAAAAGCACAGGGAAAACGGCATAAGTTATAAAGAGCATAAAAGTATAAACATATGCCTAAAGATAAAACTGTATTTACATTTATACATAATTTATATCAAATATACCTGCGCTATGGTTCACGCGACATTACTATAGATGACTTGCTTTTATTACACTCTACTGTAGATAATCTCAAATTATCTACAGTAATTGGCAAGAGTTAACTCCTTATTATATTTACTTTCATAATTATTATTTATAAATTAAACTATTACTGTCTGACTGCCTATCTGCCTTCCTTTTTCGTACCCCTATTCGAATAAATTAACGACATTTCAACATTGTGTACAAGTGAGTAGTATGACTTGGCTCATACAGTGAAAAAAAATACGCCACATTCACTAGTGGTGAATATTCATGTGTATGCATGTATGCAGTAGGGAATAGTATTATGATTGAATATGGACACCCGAGTCTCCTGTTGATATTTCCATGCAGTGTAAGATGATTTGATTAGGCTTTTACACGTATATTCGCATATGAAGAGAAAGGCGGACGAAAGAAATATTATGGGGTAAATATGGGCCACCGACCGGCCACTACGCAAGTACTCCAAGGAAGAGAGCGCGAAACAGAGAAAGCGTAAGAGAGAGAGAGAGAGAGAGAGAGAGAGAGAGAGAAAGGTAGAGAAGAGAGAGAAATCCGACGAATTGATTGAAAATTCAGAAAATAAATCCATGTCAGTATATAAACAGCATAGCAACATAACCTTGTAGCAATGATTGTGTATTTAAAGTTAGCGCTTTGCATGCATGCTCTTAATCGTGATAATACACACTCATTACTATTAATTAGAAATGCAGACTACAAAAGCTAACCGAAGGCGAAACCGCGCAGAGCTTAAAATTCGCAACCTATTTGTTTCAAGACACCTTCTTAATAAGTATTAGGATCGAGCCTCGTGACTTCATTATCGAGCACACAATGCAACTTGGCGATATAGTCTGCACTCTTGCTACAATTACACAATACGCCGTTACAATTACAATAGTCAGGTGTACATGCAAGTTAGGAAACTGCGTCATGTTTAAATAATTACAAGGCACTTTATCTTTACATTACAACCCTTTGCTAGTTCGCAACATTTTATGGTATTTTTCAAGAAAATTACATTTAACATTTTACATTTTTGTCTTAACTTTTAAAAAATGAAGCAGAGTTTATCATCCCGTTAATCACTCACAAGTCATCAATGACTTTGTAGGATTTGAATCAGCATCAGCTGATAAGTAATCAGAAACCTAAGAGCTTATACCATTTGCACAGCCATATTTAATATTATGCTTGATTAAAAATGAATCAATTTTAAATGATATCGCCTTCAACTGAGATGAAGAATCTTTTAAGCAGTTTTTCGAAAATTCAGTTAGATCATAGCTCAGAAAATACACTGAGGTGTATAATTGGACTCTCGTTTCTTCAATTTTGTTATTAAGATAAGTGAACAAACAAAATATTTCCTCGAAAATGATATTTTAACTTTAGAAAATTAAGATTGAAGAGAGAACAACAGGGCCTTCAATAGTGACAAGCACATAGTGATTTTTATCTTTGTGACTAGCCTAGTTACAACGTCCACTATCTTTGAAGACGAATGTAGTTCAACATTCAGCAAATTTGTTTCTTACATTATTACTAGATACAACACTCGAGTAGTTGATGCTATCTAGCCCATTGCACTCAGTTATAAGTGAGATGGAACAACTTTTTAACGCTATGACCTTAACAACATTAAAAATATTTCGTATGATTTATCAGAATAGAATGATCGTTGTTAAGTGGTGCAATGAGCCTGGAGTTAATCTTTGAAGTTCCTCCTCAAATACTAACTCCAAACTTACAAAGTCAAATCTTGATCGAATCTAGATCCATAGTTAAAAGCCCAAAGCATCTTTGAATGTCAGATCCCCTGACCGACTTGATAGAAAAAATGTTGAAGGTCCAGATTGGTATTTTGTTCTACTGAAATGTTCTTAAGAGTGATTTAACCTTTCGTTTTGGATACCTTGATATTCTTTCTAAGAAGATCAGAGCGGTTGACTTGCACTTCATCCTACTATATTAAGCGACCCACTCAAATTACTAACTGCAAACGAGAAGGTGACCAGTTAAACTGTAACAGACATCGATAAAGATTTTTCGTCTGTTCTGATGCAACAGCCTTCTGAATGAACTCCAATCATTTAAAAAATTACAGTTGCAGTTACATAAGCCACGTCTCGCTGCATGAAGGTTGAATATTGACTAGTGTCAATATTGCCGTTTAATATAAAGAACTCATTTTTAGATGTGTTTCTTCCTTCATGAATAAATTTTCCACAGAATAAATTTTCCACAGAAGTGGCGATGCTTTACGGAATTCCTTTCGTACAAGATAGATAGATAAACCACCAATCTTTGATGCATTCACGTTGACGATGTGAAAAGTTAATGTCAGTTCCATAGAACAATAAGGCTCAAATGTGAAGATAACATCATTAATGTCATACCGTAGTGTTGATATGCAAACATTTCGGTTCTTCGTTCATTTCTGTTGTCTCAACTAAACATGTTAACAGGGAAACATTAATTTTTAGTGCTATATAACAATTTCAAGGATATTTTGAATATTTACAAAATAAGAATTACTATGAGTCGTTAGATAAACACAATTATACTAGTAAATTATTAAGTACAAGAGAGGATAAGTACAGATGCATTATCCAGAGTAAAAATTTGATATGTTTAAAGGATACAATGTGTTTACTACCATTTCATAAACTAAGTTACTGAAGTAAGATGAGAAGAGTAGAGAAGCTTCAAAAGTTCACGTGATATAAGCTAGTGTAAGAGTGTGATTCACTAGCAAGAGAACTTATATCTTTATGAAAAAAATAAAAGATTCTTAGACATTTTAAGAAATACCGTAACGACATGATTCTCTCGCACTTTAATTTTTTAGAGACAATTAACATAATATTAGCTACACGCGTTGTGTCAGGGTTGCTAAAGAATACTCCTAACGTGAATAGTCCTAAAGGCGACTGTAGAAGGCGACAAAGCACTAAGATCCAAACCAACCTCAGGAAGGACATTTGGTTGCTGACAGATAACAATAATAAGATTAAGGTGCAATAAAAAAAGTCTGTGCTTAGGTCTTAACCGATTAAATTATTATCGATTATTTATGAAGACAAAACATAGGCTTAGAAAAATCAAGATTATTAAAGCATTGTGTCTACGTACGTACTACATGAAGAAGGTTAAAGCCATTTCCAAACTCAGCCATTAAAACGACACATGCATAGAAATTTATTATAGAAAAGGGTTGTACAAAATATCTAGAATCAAGAACGCTTACATGAACATGGATATGAATTCCGTGAAAGGCTGCAGCAAACAAACAGCAACAACATGATAAAATACATTTCTAATCTGAATTACTGCAAAAATATATTTTATATTGTATTAACATACATTTCAATTAGAGATGGGAATCGAACCGAACCCGAACCGAACCGAACCCTAAAATCTAGAATTTTGACCGAACCGAACCGAACTCGAACCCAGACTCTGACCGAACCCGAACCGAACCCGAACCCAGACTCTGGCCGAACCGAACCGAACCCGAACCCAGACTCTGGCTGAACCCGAACCGAACCCGAACCCAGACTTCGTTTAAACCGAAGTGAACCAAACTCTTGGAGTTCCTCTCTTCTTCACCAGCCTGACATTAAATAAAGACAGTAAGAACAATACAAATATATATATATATATATATATATATATATACTAGTTTTTGCATTTACATGTCTTACAGTATCTAACTGCATAGGCCAATATTCAGGTAAGGCTGGTTCCGACACAAGTTTTAAAATGGTAGCGGTACAAAGGAATGGTAGCGGGAAGCGCGACGGGCCTACAGAAGATAATGTATAGTCTGAATAATGCGGCATTGAAAAAATATGGAATGACGATTAACATCAAAGAGACAAAAGTGATGAGAGTATCCCATAAAAATCTGAAAATGCTTGACTCAATCCAGGTGGATTTGTTCTTGTTAAATTCAAATTATGATTTTTTTTCTAATTTTAGTGTGATACCTTAATATTTTTGCAGCCAGATTTACAAATAATTATATATGACATTCTATATGTGTTAATGTTATCTGGAGTAAATAATTTTGCACCATAGCAATGCAATAATTTCATAACTATTTTCGTAACTTCATAATTGATCTGAGAGTTTCAAATTTGAAACTCTAAGGTAAATTATGAAGCTTATTACTGGTCAGTTGATAGCAAACGGTGTATATTATGATCATTTTTCTATGGAAGTACACGTGTTTACTAAATCATCTTTATTTGACATATTTATGTTACTAAATTGCACTTTGTCTCTGAAATATTGGATCAAATTTTATCCAAGACATTTCCATTTAATTATAAATGTATCTAATATATAGGCCTATAGTGACAATAAAAATTTAAATATTGATGAATCATTCTATTTGCTCGTTATAATCAAGGAAAATATTTCAGATACAATAATAATGCTAATTATCTATATTATGAACATTTGTTGGTCAACTAACAATACTTTAAGAAATGTACAGGAATAAATACTACTTCTCTCCTTTTTTAATTGTCATATTTTTACCCAGGTGAAAAAATGTGGCAGCTATTATGACTTAATTAATTTTTAAGCATATTCACCATAAACCATTTTAAACATGTTTGTCATATTCATAATTATTATAAGTAAAGTTAAACAATTGCAACATTATCCAAACCAAACCATTTCGAACTCGAATCGAACTCTTGCGAGTTGTAAAGCAAGCCGAACCCGAACCGAACCCGAACCCTTGTTAGAACCGAACCCGAACCGAACTTTCATTTTCAATGAACCGAACTCTCAAATTGTCAATTGCTAACCGAACTCGAACCGAAACGAACTTTCATTTTCAACGAACCGAATCGAACCCGAATTCTGGAAATCCATAAAATTCCCATGTCTAATTTCAATACCCAATTCATTCATGCAAAATTATAACTAGTATTCAGGTGTGTCTAGCACTTCAATTTCTCTAGTATATCAGGTGTCACAATGCGGTAAATGATTAAGTTAAGCCTATATAAAAATCTAATAATAATCAATCTGGTAATCAATCAATCAAATTTTGGCGTTTTTATGCAGAGTATCGTTTTTTCTCACTTTGATATAGGCCCATTTCACTGTGACGCCGATATTTAGAATGGAACATTAATCACTTTAGAGCTTAAGCGGAATCGACATATTGAGCAACTGTTCTGGTCTAAGCGTTCCAAGCAACGGATATGAGCAATCGACAATTGGAACTATCTAGGTGAAACTATCAGTAAAGCTTAGACCACAGTAATAGTACATGTAAGATTGTGGGGGCGAGGATGAAGGCTCACTGAAGTTACTATGAATGCTTCCTGGTTAACTAATCATATTACCTACAGTCCTTCGATAAATTATATAATTAGAAGGTTATGGGTTCTATTTCAAAAATGATCCTTCCCTGAAGTTAAAAAATTTTAAAGATAAAATAGATTGAAAGCTTAATTCTTTGACTTACTTAATGCTACATTTTTAATGCCCTAAATAGATCAATACGAGTTAATCAATGAAAAATATTTGACACACATACACAAGTAAAGAATAGATTTATTTTATTGTTAGATCTTATTTTCAATTTGTGAAATATTACTAGATATTATAGTAGGTTTGCTGTATACTACCATATACAGAAGTAATAATCTACCTGGGTATCGAGTCACTCTGATTGGCAGGGCCGTAGAATTTAACACAATCTGCAAAAATACAATCACACCGGATTCTAATCCGTTCGAATTTTAATTTAGCTCGGAATTTATTATTAGATATATTGAAATTTTAGGAATGAACGAACGAACGACGGAATAAATGCATATAGCTTTCAATTAACAATCCTATTTTTATGAAGGTAAAGCCTACTACAGTGAGTTATATATATATATATATATATATATATATATATATATATATATATATATTAATCGTGTCAAACCAAAGAACAGAGAATATAGATGTCAGAGTCTACCCCCGACTAATTGGACTAAACCGTGGTTTAAACCAATGTTGAGCTTCAAACCATCTTATACATAAACACGGTCATAAATGATCAAGTAAAAAGATGAAATTGGCATTAACAGTCACATTTGCAGATGGACAAATTATTCTAGAGAGATTTGTGCCTATATATCATCGGAATATTCTGAGCAATCACCCTCTGCGTATTAATCAATTTATCATCAGGCGATCAGAAAAGGGAATGGACAAAATAAAATGAACATCAATAACAAATCCAGAAAATTTATTCATAATATTATATATTCTTATTACTAAAATTTATCAATACAATTAACTTTCAACCCTACCATATCGCTGTTCCTTCTTTCTGCGTCGTTTACGCTGGATGAGTTTAATGATTACAACGATGATGATGAGAGAAATTACGACAACAGCCACTCCTCCAAGTACTAGAATCAGTGTGCTGTCAGGCATGCGACTGTCCTTCAACATGGGATCTGGGAGGGTTAGAACGATCAAAAATAAAATTATTTATTACTTATCCGTCATGTATCATCGATCATCATCGGTTCATCACCACATTAATTCAATCATTAATAAAATTAAATAGTAATTCATGGAATTCTTTTTGTTAATTTTTAGATATTTTGTTTGATATTTCTTTTTCACTTGTTAAAGCTCAATTTATTCATTCAGTCCTTCATTTGTACAATTTTCAGTAAGGAACATCCTGTAATGCCATATCTTACATAAGTTTTAAAGAAATACTTTAATAACGAGTGACATTTTGTGCAGAGCATATCTTGTATCGTTTAAAATATTACTACTAATGTTTCGGTATAAATATAATGAACCAGTTCTGTCTGCCTGTCTGTCTGTCTGCTGCTTGTCTGTCTGTCTGTGTCTCTGTCTGTCTGAAGTAGCGCTGATTGC
Source organism: Enchytraeus crypticus (assembly GCA_905160935.1). Lineage (NCBI taxonomy): Eukaryota > Metazoa > Annelida > Clitellata > Enchytraeida > Enchytraeidae > Enchytraeus > Enchytraeus crypticus. The sequence continues at coordinate 150,404 of CAJHZI010000308.1, read as the reverse complement.
AGCGTTGTCATCTGGCGAGTACAAATTTAACCGAAGCGCCATATTTATAATTCCTAAATATTTACGGTAATTTCGGGTCCGCCATTTGGCAAGTATAAATTTATGGAGAGTATAAATTTAATCGCAGCGTCATATTTAGGTCTATAATTTATCATTAAAATAACATTTTCACATATAAATTTATTTACATTGATTTCTTGAGAGGAGTACAATTGCTCTGCCATATTCTCTGAAGAGAATACCAATATACGAATATGAGAACAAGACACGATGGAGGGAGATAGATAGATAGACAGAGAAAGAGAGAGAGACAGACAGACAGACAGAATAATAATAATAATAATAACACACATTGTCAAAGCTCGATTTGATATATATTAGTATGTATTTAGTATGTATTTGTAATTGTATTTCTAATAAAGTATTTAATAATACTGCTGGATAAGTAAAGTTAAAATTTAAAGTATTGAGTTTTAATAAAGTGAGATCCTAGGCGGTAGCTAAGCTAGTGCAAGTGACCAATGAGGGCATGCCTAAACAGGAAGTGAGGAGAGATCCAAGATGGAAGAGTGACAACACGGACGTAAAACGTGCCAAGTCGAAAAGAGATTGAGGAAATTTTAAGAATCTCAAGAGTAGACGAATTGAGAGCAATTCGAAGGGTTCGGTTATTCGAACTAATTTGTAGTCCACAGTCGTTGAGAAGTGAGTGATTTTGTAGAAGATCGAACTGAGAAGAGAGTTCCATTGAAGTATTCCAACCTAGGGAATATATTAGAAAAGATCCTAGTAGGCAACTAGTCGAGAGGAAATAAAGTGTAGGAATTTATGCTAGAGAGCGTATTAGTAATTTGTATGTCAAAAGTAATTATATGTAATATAAAGTACTTACTTTGGCGATATTTAAAGTGAACTATGATTAGATACAAAAGTATAATTTTAAGTTATTCGAATTTCGCGTACACGTGCTATTTGGAATCGTTTAATTTTCATTCTACTATATATTCGTGCATTATTTTGTTTCCTTTAGTATTAAATTAATATTTAATTTAATACAGTCGTTAAAGTTATCAATCACTTAGTAGGATATCTAGATTCAGTCAAATCGAGGACAGGTAAAGATTCCAAAATTATTATCAAAGGCATATTATTAGGAATTTGAATCCTGGATCATTTGATGTCAGGTCCTCATTTTACTTCAGATTAAAAATTGTAGAATCAGGTTCCTGACACACATTATAGTGAAATGATCAACTATGTTGATATCTATCACTTTTAATACCACATGTTATATCCATTAGGCAATTTAGTCCATTTTCCGTGTAGCCAGTCCAGTGAATGTCTGAGATTTTACTCTCAGATCAGCGCGGCTGGGATTCGAACCCACGAGAGTTCAATTCACCTCAGGGTCTGTCATTTAAGACTTCATGACGTTATCTACACCCTTAACCATTGCGCTATTGAGACATTCGAATTGAGAATCAGAGACAGAGAGAGACAAAAACCAATAATTATCAGACTAAGAGATTGATAGAATTAGACTTAACCGGTAGCGCTGAATGATATTTCGTCGCTTGGTATCCCTGACACCCCATCCTGTCCCCAGGCTATCACTCTGAAGTGGTAGGTGACCCCACGCGAGGCCGTGCTCCACTCGTACCACGTTCGACCACTACTGGCCGGTATGATGCCGGTTAGGTTCACCCATCGACCCACGGTTCGGTACTGCACCACGTATCCCTGCAGACTCGGCACTGGGCTGCCTATGGGAGACTGGAAGTGATCCAGGACTTGCACTGATGAATTGTTGTCAGCCTGATGAAGTTTTGCTTGTTGTTGCTGCTGTTGTTGAAAGTGATTAGTGTTGCTATTGGTGTGAAGGTAGGAGGAGTGAGGCAACCAGCTGATGAGTAGGGAACTGCGCTGCTGTCGAATTGTCACATTGACGGGAGGAGATAGTCTAGTATCTATGCGAACATGTTGTTACATTACTAATTGAAGTTATGTCCTTTGCTTCAGATCTAGTTTATATGCAGTAATTAATTATTGCTAGAATTAAAACATTTATATATATATACATGTATATACACACACATACAGTATATATATATATATATATATATATATATATATTATATATATATATATATATATATATATATATATATATATATATATATATATATATGGTATGCTCATTTCTCCACACACTATAGTATATGTTGCAAATGACAGAACCAAACAAAATTAACCGGAATTTGCAATTAAAATAAGCATTTTTTATACTAAAATATGCATTATTATATATAAATATAATTATGTATATTCTATAAATATCATTTGATGCAAGATCATTTATTAAATTGTCTATACAATTTTTAAATGTTTTCAAATAAATTCCACAATTAAATTCACTCTTAGAAATTGAATCAGCAATTAAAGCTATTTCCTTCGTAGTCATTCAAATTAAAAATAAATCTGATGATCTAATCTAAGCTCTTTATTTAGCAATTGGTCTTCATAAGTTTATTAAGAAAGTTAATTCCATTATACTCCCCTAAAGTACTCACTGGCCAAAAAATACTGACACATCAGAGTTACTTATGTGTCAGATGTTTGCAGGATTTTTATAAAAAAAACACTACTAGCGTTATTAAGGCTCTTCCAATCTGTTTCTCTCATATTTGCAACTGATTTAAGCGAACTTTGTAATATGTATGCTGAATATGGTGTTTACGGTTCTTAATTATTTCTCATTAACATCGTACCAATGGTATTTAATTATTTCGCACTACTTGTACAGTGACTTTCAATTGATTCAAAAGACTGTCATTCAGATATTGAAATAACGGGACACACAATATAAAAGAAATATGGTTTAAAAAATAAAATGATAAAGAAGTAATCAAATATTACTTTTTCACATATCCCTTTGGTTAAATACGAAACAAATGCACGTGCTACAGTATTTTCAATGCTTAATGATTGTACCATCTAGCACCCAGCATCTATGCTGGAAAGCATATCTCTTGATTCTCTTCCTACCATAATAATATTATATAACATAATATAATCAAATATTAATAATTTAACCTTCCATAATCATAATGATCTTATCATCATCATCTTACATGATCGTTTGTTTTTTGGTCACCGGACTGGCAATTTGTAGGATATTTTTCTCTCTGTTCAGAACAGATTTTTAAAATAGTTTTGATGAATCGATTTAAAGTTATAGGTGGAGAGACGACAATGACATCATCCGTATATAATGAAACGGACGATACACTTTTAGTATTGGTATTAGTATTGAATATTAGTAGATTATTAGTAGTCGTAGCATATACTTACCTATCACCCATATCTAACTAGAAGAAACGTTGCCGGTAGAAATTTCACACTTCCTACTAAACGCATTAGTTTAAGTGACAAGAACTTTATTACCCGTATTATACTTGATGATGCTAGAAACGATTAACTGTTAACTTACAATGCCAATGCTCCCATAACCTACCTGTTTTTTTAAACTACTGAAATTGTTTTCTGCTACTGTTTAACAATGCTTAGATAGCTATATGTGACTTTAGAGCTCTTAAAGTAGAATAAGTTTGCCCTGGTCAATGTTTTGTTTATATTATCTAATAATTTTCAATCTTGTATTTTTTTATTTGTGCTGCATTTCTGCCTGTATCTGTTGCATTGCTATGATATCTGTAATAGTGTTACAGTCTGCGGTTTGTCAGATTGATTATGGAAATAAAAGGAATGAATTATTACAACGATACAATTCAGTGCACTGCAGTCAGGGCGGATCAGCAATAATCTTCTAACACTACTCAAGGATTTTTATAATCCTGCTACAATTCCTGTCATTCCTGTAGTGAACTGATTGCTAACCTATCCTGTGACCCAGCTGAAGATGATATTTAGAGGCCGTGCTTTCATCGATTCCGTAGTGACCTTGTCCGTCCTCTCCATCTTCCCTCCACAGCTCGTCAGTCAGTACCTCATCGGAGATCTCGCGGTCTGGGTGCAGTAAGACCCTCATACTGTCAGGGACTCGATGCTGAGTCTCAGGTCCCCGACCATCTCTCTCGCCTGACCATTTCTTCAGATATCTTCTGTCCGCACCCTCGATATCCCAATAGTCGTAATCCTGATCCCACTCCGGGTCTTCCTCTCTCTCGTTTCGTAAGAGTGCTTCTGAGACAGTGTTAAAATAATATATTAATAAACCACTATATATCATATCAAAAATTAAGTGTTTATTAGATTAATCACTTACGACTAAGAATAAGAATAAGAAGATACGACTAATTTTTCATCGCTTATATCAGTGAACACGAGAATAACATTCAATAATCCTTTCTAAATTATACCATTCATTTGTTAGCCAATTGGTGACAAACTAGGACAAAGCTAATCCACATTGTTTTCTTTGGTTCAGATCATCGATAATTTTATTACTTGATTCTGAATTAAATTAGGCTATCATATATGATTCTTTGACCTTTGTTAGCTTTGATTCATAGGTTGATTGTTAGATACTGGGTTCTTATCGATCAATCAATTTGTCAATCACTCAATCAAACTATTGCTACTAACAAAACAATGTTTTGTTAATACGTACAGTGTATTGCTAGCTTTTGTGTTTTAAGCAGCATTCGATGATTTCTGACCCAGCAGGCTACTGTTACGTTAAATTACATTAATATCTCCAATTTCAGCAGATTAAATGAAATTTGGATGCAGCTATAATGCTGTGGGTTTTTATTGATCGAGTCAATCTAAGCCTGTCAAAATAAGCTTGACTGCGCTCTATTACAGCTACATAGAACCTCTACCGAAGTTCTCACCCAGCCCACACTCAACGTATCCTCTAGTCTACACGAGCAACCTCAACATTTACTACGCAATTTGCAAACTACAAATACTAATCCACATACTGTAAATCAACAACCTCAAACGGCTTCAAATAATGTCTCACAAGTCAGTATGTCAGAATCTACGGGCCCCGGTCATGGGCTGAATTAGCCTCAGCACAGACTGGTGCTTCTTCCCATAATGACAGACATAGTCATGGTAATGGCTTTACGACAGTGGTTAACAAGAAGGGTAGATCAATTCAAGGGAAAAAGAAACTCAATGAAGACTGCTCACTTAAAGTGATACCTAAAAAATAACAGTTTTTGTTGGGCGTCTTGAAAAATTAGCAACGACTGATAACGTGCTGGACTACATTAGGAATGCAGGTGCAGTACCTCTCTCATGCAAGAAACTATCAGGAATATCGAAAACTGGCAGAGTTCCAATCATCAGCCTTTCTTGTCACATGCGAAGCTAAATTTGAGGATATTATCTACAATGAAAATACATGGCCTGAGGATTGCACTGTCCGTGAATGGTTATTCAACAAGCCTCAAAACTAACTCATTATAAATGGCTACTCCAACTGATACACCTTACAATTACAGCCTCTCAGATCAGCTTTCTACTATATATCAGTCTCCTATCATCGATCCTACCACTGTTCCCCTCCCCTTATCGGAAAATGATGTTCGTAACGTCAATATCGAATACCTTGGTAACATTCTCAACGATGATATTGTATCTGCAAGTAAGCTAGGTCATTACTCTCCTGAAGAGTCTAATTCTATAATCAATATTACTTCTATGGGTTTGCTCATCTTCCATATTAATATTAGAAGCTTAAATGCAAATCACAATAAACTATTGGATTTATTAGCTTTATATGATAATCAGTTTGATATTATATTATTGAGTGAAATTTGGTCTACTTTACTAATCTAATCCCTAATTATACTTTCATGCCTTTTCCGCCTATTAATCAAAATGCTGGAGGTGTCGCTTGCTTAATAAAAAACTCTTTGTCCTTTAACATAATTGCATCTCATAATGACTATAATGCTTTCAATTCTGCTGTTGAATTTGTCATATTTGATGTTATCACAAACATTGGTAAGATTCGTATTAATCTACTGTATCGTCACCCTCATAGCTCTGTTTGTGAATTTATAGAGGCTTTTACTGATATTTTCTCTCTTTATAAACCCACTAAACGTAGTTTAATAATTGGTGATATTAATATTGATTTATCTAAACATGATATAAATTGTAGTGTTAAACGTTATGTTGACATGCTAGGAATGTTGAACTTTACTCCTCTCTCTGTTGTGCCCACCCATTGTATTAGCAATTTATCCAGTACAATTATTGACCATGTATTTAGTAATTTCGTTACAGTTGATAGTGCACGCAACCTCAGCAATATATTGTGTAATTACTGATATCAGTGACCACTACGCTAAATATAATTGCAATTATTCCTATAAACAAACGTATTAACTTCACGGATAGACCGAATATTCGCATTTATAGCCAAACCAAAATCAACAATTTTAAATTTGATCTCGCTACTAATATTAAATGGTCAAATATTTATAATTCAAATAACGTTAATAAATGCACTGATTACCTCCTTGAAAGCTTACGCACATTAATGAATAAGCATTTTCCATTAACGCGATGCTCACGCAGTTCATATAGAGACAAACCCTGGATTACAAATGAACTAAAAAGTGAATTAAATTAATTTTAAAAATAAACTTTACTATAAATTTAAGAAAACAAATTGTTTTAAGGATGAAATGAACTACAAAGCTTTTAAAAGCAAACTCGAATTAAAATTAAATGCTTTCAGACAGAAATATTACAAGGGAATACTTGATAAACGTCTTAACTCCATTAGAAACATCTGGTCATCCTTAAATAATGTACTAAGTTATTCTACTAGGAAAAAAGAAACTAATATTAACAAGCTTACTATAGGGGATAAAGTTTTAAATAATAAACTTCTTATAGCTGAGGAGTTTAATAAATATTTTAGCTCTGTGGGTAAAAAATTGAATTCTAATTTCCCTTTCTCAATCCCCAATTGTCATGAATACCTACATGGAAACTTTAACCAAAGTATATTTCTGGCCCCTACTGATCCCACTGCAGTTCTAAACATTATTAACTCACTAAAAAACACTAATTCAACTGGCCCTGATAACATAAGTAGCAAAATCTTGAAAATTGCCTCTGAAATAATTGCTCGTCCAATTTGTCATATAATTAATAAATCCTTTGAGTTTGGTGTATTTCCAATGGCTTTTAAATTATCTAAAGTTATTCCCATTTTTAAAAAAGGTAAGCACGATTGTATTGACAATTATAGGCCTATATCCCTTTTAAATACAACTAGTAAAATTTTTGAAAAAATACTTTATAAACGAGCTATGGTATATCTCAATAAATATCATATACTCTATAAAAATCAATTTGGTTTTCGTCATGGCCACTCAACCACTGATGCCTTGTTCAGTAGCTGCAATATGATTAGGATGGCAAAAGGCAACAAAAACCACATACTAGGCATGTTTCTCGATCTTTCAAAAGCATTTGATACGGTTGATCATGGGATCCTTCTTCATAAATTATATCACTATGGATTCAGGGGTAATGTGTTTAACCTTCTTACTTCATATTTATCTGGTAGATCCCAATTTACCTGTATTGGAAACACTATTTCTTCTACCTTACCAATTACTACAGGTGTCCCTCAAGGCTCTATTCTTGGGCCGATCCTCTTCTTAATTTATATTAACGATATCCAATACGCTTACAATAATGTTAATTTGAAGTTATTTGCGGATGACACTAACATATTTGTTAGTGAAAGTAATTTAATGGATTTATTTAATTCAAGTAATTGTATCTGTGATAAGTTATTCCATTGGTTTAGATGTAATCGTTTAACAATTAATATCTCTAAATCTGCGTATATCATTTTTTTCCCTAGTGCTGCTGATAATCAATTCATTGACGATCATAATCTTAAGATTAATTTGAATAATGTCAAGCTCAACAGAGTTAACTCAATCAAATTCCTAGGTATATAGATTGATGATAATCTAAATTTCAAGCAACATATTATATATTTATCTAAAAAAATCAATAATATAAACTCTATGCTATATGCTCGAAAACAATTTCTACCTGCTTACTGTCGTGAAATGATTTTTCATACTCTTATATACTCATATATTACGTATGGAGTTGAAGTTTACGGTAATACAACTGAGTCTGCTCTTCATCCATTACATGTTTCTATTAATAAAGTCTTAAGGAATCTACAAAATCATAATCGTTTCTACAATGTTAAGCAACTTTATATGAATTATGATATCCTTCCAATTGCCCTTTTACATAAATTCTCAATTGCTAAACTTATATATAAGCATTTACACTTTCCTAATAATTTGTCTACTGCTATTAGTGATCTTTTTATTCATAGTAAAACCTCGCACAACTACATAACCAGATTATCATTAACTGACCATCTATACTTACAATCTAACCGTGCATTCTTCTCTTCGACGCTATTCAACAGCTACAAAATTTGGAATAGTCTACCAGACCATATCAGATCCATCTAAAACCGTAATAGATTCCAAAAGCTTCTTAAAAGTCATCTACATGCTAGTTGGTCATCATAATTATTCATGTTTCTCGAGTGTCGATTTGTTATTTAATCTGCTATATTCTTACTAACTTAATTTTTAGTCTGGACTGATATGATAGCCTAATTATGCTATACTTCTAAAGTCTAATAACTTAAATTTAACTTATTAACTTAAATAATTTAATAACACGTAAATTTACGTGTTTATATGTTTTATCGGTGGCCAGCAAGATAGGGGTATGCCCTCACTGGTGGCCGATATGCTAGTAGCTATTTGATTGCTATGTCTTGAGCACATCTGCACACCTGTGTTTATTTTAAGTGCACTTTTTATAGTTTTGTGTTATTATGATCTACACTATGTTGAATCTGTGTTTGTAATCTGTAATTGTCAAAGGATTGGTGTTGATGCTGAAATAAACACATATCTCTCTCTCTATAATAATTCGATATTTTGTTTTAAATTTGTTTATTTTATTGCGACTAGAAACGATGAACATGTTAAGAATAAACCCGATTATAAATACAAACAGTAGTTACCTTGAGTGGCAGCTGTAACAATTGGACTGAACAGTTCCAGGCCGCTAGAGCTTCTGGCTAGAATACAGAACTGATGCTGAGTGTCCGGCTGCAGGTTATACAGAGTCACCCTATAGACATCCGGCCTGGCTACTCTCACAGTCAACCAATCGTGTGGCTTATTCTCGACAATGGGCCGGTACCTTTAAATACATTTGAAAAATTATACTTATATAATGCAAATGAATCCCCGTGTTGTGCTCGGGTGTAGTTGGACCACTGCAGAATAGGGCACCCGCAAACATTCTGCCGCGTGTACATAAGAGGCGACTAAAGGCAGGAGCTGAGGATGGCAAGAGGGGACCCACCTCATCATGAAATATTTTTCCCCAGGATTAAATGGTAATTAAACCATATAACTGAGGAAGGCAACGGGAAATCACCTCAGAAGTCATACTTTTCTCAAGCTATAGGCTAAATAAGGTATGGATAAGGCATTGACTTTGTGAAGGGATTAGCTTGTTGATCTAAGGAGTGCTGTTACGGAGCGAAAAAACAGACTTCGAGTATGAGTATGTACCTGGAACCTGCCACTTGGCAGTGCACTGAAGAAGAATGTAAATGAGCTGTAGTGTCATGTGTTCTATACCTGTTTACAGTTTGCAGTACACGCTGTCTCTTAACCTCCGCCCATATTGAACTTTTATATTATTTGAGACCGTAGGTAACTATTGATTGATCACTCACCAAGCCTGCCAAATTTTTTTTAAAATTTATTGTTTATTTTGCGCAAAAGAGTATCGTATCATATATAGGTAAAAATGTACATAAAAATACAATATGTGCAAAAGCGAAGTATACCTGAGGCACAAGGCATATGGACCCATAAGGACCTTTAAAAAAACGTATAAAATATGGTATACAAAATTTGACGTAGTTCCTCATCGCTTGGTCAATATGTCTTAGAAAATAAAGACATTTGAGAGTTTTTCGATTCGATACATTGGCTATACAGGAAGGATTAATAGCTACTTACTGACAGGCGAGCTTGACTCTGGATTGTGTAAATAAGTTCTTTTTTATTTGTGGTGCCATTTATAAGAACATAGAGAGATTAAATAAATCAAGGTATTTAGTATTATTCTGATATTAACGAAGATGAGCTGGGTCGTAGCAGGTCAGCCGGCCGTGGATCAGTAAGAGCAGAGCTCGAATCCAATATCCCCCCGTCATTGGCATGCCTTCGAGCCAATATACTAATATTAAACTATATCATCAACTAATATGAACTAGGTTCAGCCTTGTAGAGGATAGTCATTTCGATTTCGCATATGCTAAAATGGTTATATGCGCGAGTTTCAAATTCAAATCCAGCGGTTCGAGGAGTTCCATTTATATTTTAGCAATTCAATCGGCTTAAAATATCAGTTAACAAGAGGTTACTACAAACTATCTATTCCCATGTTGTATCCGGTATACTGGAGAATAGACCAACCGTTAACCTTATTTAAGTAAGTGGCGATAAAGCAAAAAATGAGGAAGGAAATGGGAAATCGCTCCAGAAGCCATATTTTTCCCAATTTATAGGCTAGCTAAGGTATACCGTATAAGTATGGCATAGCCGTTTGTGATGGGATTAAATTTTTGATCTGTGGAGTGCACTATTTGGAAGGTGAAAACAGACTCGAGAGTATAAATGTGTACCATGGACCTGATGCTTAACAGAACACTGTAGATGGAAAGGCAAACTATCCATAATGGTTACAAAATAGCTCTTAATATACGTAGTTAATATTCAATAAATAATTATTCAATCTTAAATTATTAAGTTTTTTATTGATTTTTGTTAATACTTCAAGATTTATTTAGAAATATGATGTTTACCAAACAACGTAATGAATATGCCTGTCGCTGTCGTACGCCGGAAACCAGTCTATCCTCGCTCTGTTCCACGTGGTAGTGACCGTCACATTGTAGGCAGCGTGCGCGTCCAATACTGAAAGTAAACATCTTTCACTGAAAGTAAACATCTTCAAAACTTATATAGAAGAATTATATAGAAAAATTTCGTTGAAGAGTTATCGTTGACCCTAATCTATCTGCCGTGTGGTCTGCCGACTTTAAGCTCTCTTAAAGTGAAGAAGTTTCCTGAAGTAACGCATGCGACAGTTAAATAAATAACAGGAGAATTTAACGCGAGAAGTAATGAATCGTAGAAAGAAATCAACAATATTAGTGTTATGAAGCTTATTCATTTGGAAAGCCTACTCTTACTAAATGAAATATTGTAGCTCAAATGCTACAACTTTTCATCAATGCTAGAATGTGTCGGTCACGATATGTAACTTATACTCTGATGCTTTGCTTGCTCGCTCTTACACTGAAAGTGAATAGTCATAATTTTCAATTTTTGATATACTGATTACTTGAATTCTAAGCAGGCCTAAGCCGTGAATTCAATTCCAAATCAAAACCATTTCTGAATGAAGCGTTAGATTCAGAACGATATCTAACCCTGAAGACATGTAGAACAATGTCTTAGTACTATTTACAATAAAAGAAGCGAATATTACACAATGTGTTGGGAACTATTGCCAGCTAAATTTATATTTTCCTATAATGTACTAATGATACTTTCACGAACCTTGTAATATTTTTAATTATTCAACAATAATCATTTTGTAATCAATTTGAGAGGAAGTTGACGTAATACATTAAACTATTTAGTGTGTTTAGCCACAAATTTTATAATACTACTTTCATATTAGCCCTAAGCAGAAGCTCACGTTTTCATATTCTAGAAGGATGGTTTTTAACAGCGTCCATGCGGCTGGAGCCAGTGGCGAAGTGGGTAAGACACTCAACTGCGGATCAGTATGTGCGGGGTTCAAATCCTGGGCTCGCCCGTCACTGACATCGCTTTCGAGTGAGGAAACTGATGTTAACCTTAGCTTTTAGCTTTAGCTTTATCACTGAAATAGATGTTTAGCTTAGCTGTCTGTATGATGAAAAACCAGAGAATATCAATTGTTTTATATCGACTTGGCTTAATAAAGTCTAATACATTTAATTAACCGAAGCTTTAAATGTGCATATCGATGACTTACACTCTACGAGAAGAAGAGTTGTGGCTACGGAGCTAGCGACGATGTTTGAGGCCAGACACTCGTATCCACCCTGGTCAGTCTGACTGATGTGGGAGATTGTTAGGTTGCCACCCTCTACCTTAATGCTGGAGTCTATTAACAGATCACCGTCCACCTGCAATATAAACTAAAGCTTACATTCAACTTAAAGCAGCTAGTATTGCTCGAATCGTTTTTGTAAAACTTCGTGTTTTACACCCAGGTAAAAAATAAAATAAAAATAAAAATATAATAATAATAATAATTATAATTATAATTAATACCAATCTCGGCCTATCTTGCGCTGCTGCTGCTGCTGCTGCAGAGGCCGCGGCTAAAAGGAAAACTCTTAAGTATGCCGAAATCTCTAGCAACTACAGGGTGAGTAAAAAAAAAGATAACACCTGCAAAAAGTTTGAATATCTCAGGCTATTGTTAATATTTTACAATAAAACTTTTACCAATTAATAAGGGACTAATTTCTGGCGGGGTGGCCAATTTTTATCCATTTTGGTGCATAGATTGTCCAGTTATGCAAGTTTCAGCAGAGCAACCCCCCATTTTTACCTTAAAATGGCGTTTGCTACAACGGTAAGGGCAGATTGCACCTCATTGACGAGAAGGTAAGGTTGAACTCTCAGTATTACATCAGTACTTTGCTTCCGGAGCTGTTTGATGATTGCCATGCTCTTCTACCAAATGGTTTCATCTTTCAGCAGAATGGTGCTCCGGCTGATGCATCTCGTCATGCACAGGAAAGAATCAGCGAGAGAAACCCGAATTACATCAAGAAGAATGAATGGCCTCCAAACTCACCCGATCATAATCCTCTGGATTACCATATCTGGGGAACCATGCTGCATCTCTATCAGAAACACCAGCCGAAGCCTAAAAACAAGACAGAACTGCAGGAGGTGCTTTTACGCCATTTTTAGGTAAAAATAGGGGGGTTGCTCTGCTGAAACTTGCATAACTGGTCTGTCTATGTACCAAAATGGATGAAAATTGGCCACCCGATCAAAAATTAGTCCTTTAGTAATTGATAAAAGTTTTATTGTAAAATATTAACAATAGCCTGCGATATTAAAACTTTTTGCAGGTGTTATCATTTTTTTACTCACCCTGTATATCTTCATGCCTGTTGCCTTTGAGACCCTGGGCCCCATCAACTCAGTCGCATCAGACTTATTGTCGAAATAGGCAGGAGAACCAGTGTCATTACTGGTGATCAAAGCGAAAAAGCTTTTCTTTGGCAGCGACTGTCCATTTCTCTCCAGCGATTCAATGCAGTCTGTATCAGTGGCACTTTGGCTAATGCGGCTTCCCATAGTGTAGAGAAATTATTTTAATAGCTTCTTTTTTAAACTTTTAATTAAATAAAGTCTCTTTTATCTTATTTTTTAGCCCAGGGCCCTTTACAGCCCAGGGCATTTAAAATAATAATAATAATAATAATGACAATTATTATTATTGATTTTTTTACCCCGGTGTAAAGAACCTGGGGTTTGATAAAAACGATTCAAGCAATACGTGCTGAATCGCAGCCCGGCTACTCGAGGTCATCAATCGGCTTAAAAGAATTGTTGAAGCAGACTGCATTAAATCTTTGCAAAGTCATGGAAACCCTTTGCCAAAGAAAAGATGTCTTTCACTTATCGCCGGTTTGCTCTGCAATAAGTCTGCCTATGCCATTAATAAAGTCAACTCCTTCGGGATTCATCGGGCCCATGGACCCAATGGCCACCAAATTATTACTGCTATTATTATTATTTTTATTATCATCATCATCATCATCATTATTATTACTATTATTATTTTTATTATTATTATTACTATTGTCCATGACGGGTAGCCTACTGATATTCTCTGTTCAATGAACAGGCCGGTCTGCCAAGTTCTAATGATAAGCTTCTCGGTAATATGACACTTTTGCCGTGTCAGCAACAAGGGTGTAGGGTCAAATCTTACAATAGTAATATTTTGGTCCATTCCCAACTCAACTCCACCTCCACATAGGCAAGCGAAGGCTGTCTTTATGGTTACGAAAAAGTAGATCCACAACTAAAAAGACCTATAGCATCTCTGCCATTTCCATAGGCGTAACCACGACCAAAATCTGAGGGGACACAATTATGTGAAAGTTTCCTATTGGTAATATGGAACTTTGTCTATATTCAGTATAAAATTGACGTCATGTCGATAATTTGCAATAATGACCATTGGTATGTCCGTGTTGTGCAGGGGCTATAATTTTATGAATGTCCAGAGTTCGGGTTCGGTTCGGTTCGTTGAAAATGAAAGTTCGGTTCGGGTTCGGTTAGAAGTTGACAATTTTGGAGTTCGGGTTCGGTTCGGGTTCGGCTTGCTTTCCACCTAACAAGAGTTCGATTCGAGTTCGAAATGGTTTGGTTTAGATAATGTTGCAGTTATTTGACATTACTTATAATAATCATGGTTATGATCAACATGGTTAAAATTGTTTATGGTAAATGTGCTTAAAAATACATGAATTCATAATAATTGCCACATTTTTCACCTGAGTAAAATTATGACAATGAAAAAGGAGAGAAGTGGTATTTATTCCTGTACATTTATTTCAATATTTCTTAAAATATTGTAAGTTGACCAACAAATGTTCATAAAATAGATATTTAGCTTTATTAGTGTATCTGAAAAATTCTCCTTGATTATAACGAGCAAATAGAGTGCTTCATCAATTTAAAAATAAATTTTGTCACTAGGCCGATATATTAGAGACATTTAGAATTAAGTGTAAATGTATTGGCTAAAATTTGATCCAATATTTCAGAGACAAAGTGCAATTTATTAACATAAAAATGTCAAACAAGGACGATTTGGTAAACACGTGTACTTCCACAGAAAAATAATCAAAACATATACCGTTTACTGTCAACTAAACCAAGAGTAGCCTTCATAATTTATCTTAGGGTTTCAAATTTGAAACTAATAGTTTATTTGAGTCGAACTAATCCTTTCCATTCTTTTCCATATCCACATTTCCAATGCCTCTAGTTTCCTGATATTTTCTTTCCATGATGTCCATGTTTCATATCCACATAATAGCGTGGTCCGTACCAAGGTTTTCGTTATCTTTATCGTAGTGTTTTTCTTTAATCCTTTTGTTAAAATTTCTCTCCTATTATCGAATACTTCTTTCGCTTGTGCAATCCTACTCTATATTTCAGCCTCACATTTCCCATAGCTCCACTGGTCCAGCCAATGGCGAAGTCGGTAAGATACTCGACCGCGGATCAGTTGATGCGGGTTCAAATCCTGAGATCGCCCGTCACTGACATCGCTTTCGAGTGAGGAAACTGACGTTAACCTTAGCTTTACCAGCTTTTATATCTGTTATAGTATGACCTGAATATTTGAAACTCCTTACCTGTTCTAATTTCGTAACATTAATTATAATATTGACCTCACCTATACTCTGGGATATTCTCATCACTTTTGTCTCTTTGATGTTAATCTTAATTCCATATTTCAATGCTGAAATATGGACTATCCATTATCTTCTGTAGTCCAGTCTCGCTTCCATCTACCATTCCTTTGTAGCGCTACCATTCCTATATATCGCTGTCTGTTAATTTTAAAATTTGTGTCGGAATCATTCTTAGCTGAGTATGCGCTGTTAGATACTGTAATACATGTAAATACAAAAACTAATATATATGTGTATTTTTGTTCTTATTAGCTTTATATAATCTCAACCATTCTCCATAACATCTTAATGAAGACTTTGAAAAATAGCTGAAAAGAAAAGTGTTCTTTTTGCTGAGGCTGGGGAAGGAGAAAGGAACTGCAAGAAATCGGTTAAGTTCTGTTTTTACGAAGCCAGGGTTCAGGTTCGGTTCGGGTTCGGCCAGAGTCTGGGTTCGGGTTCGGTTAGGTTCGGCCAGAGTCTGGGTTGTCAGACTCTGGCCGGTTTAAGATTCGGGTTCCGGTGCGGTTCGGGTTCGGCCAGAGTCTGGGTTCGAGTTCGGTTCGGTCAAAATTCCAGATTTTAGGGTTCGGTTCGGTTCGAGTTCGGTTCGATTCCCAACTCTAGGTTATATCAGAATAGTTCAGCAATACTACGAGAAAATAAGTAAATCAAAGTTTAGTTAACGGAAGGTAGTTTTTAAATCTCTTTCAGTGGATATGTTTTGAAGATTTTTGAATGCTTTTGACTATGCTTGAATAAAGAGCAATTTATCTACATTGTGCTAAATTGTCCCAATCACATTTTCTCTACTGTCATTCAATTCTACAAATTCTTTCATTATACCATGATTCATGAACTGCCAGTTGCATGAGACGTCCTTATGGACATGTCAGATAGCAACATAGTTCAGTTTAGGTTGTGTAATTTTGCTTGTAAGGTACGCTTTTATATCTCCGCTTAGCTCGGTTAGCTTTCACTCTTCCATGTTTCGTCACCCTCACCCAACATCGGTCGCTTAGCATACAGTGTTTAACTACAGATGTCATTAATAAATACAATGGAAATATATCAGTTTACCACTCTATAGCTAGTAAAACACTAGCTAAACAAGCAGTTGTAGAGTGATCTTGAAAGAATTTTCTTAAATTAAGTAGTCCTATACATGTTAGAACCTAAATTCATGGGAGGGACATTTGCATGTGTCTCCACTGTCCACCCTACCCGAAATTCTGCAGGGACGTGTCCCTCCTGCCCTCTCCCCCCTAGTGGTTACTCCAATGTTTATTTCTTCCGCGTTCCGCTTAAAGTAAAGAATTTAACAGGCTCGTCTGTATTAGAATAAGTTTAAAGTAACAATCGCTTGACCACCAGGTACCTTCTTTCTCTGGCTGAGACTCTGTCTGTAAGATTAACATCTCTTACGGTTAACGTCGTGTGATTTCACTAGATTTTAAACTTGGTTGTCCCGAATTAAGAGGCTGCGATTCAACACTTTATTTTGAAAATAATTAATTATCGGCATCGCCACTTGCTGGAGTCAGTGGCGATGTCGGTAAGATATTCGACCGCGGATCAGTATCAAAATCTGGGTTCAAATCCTGGGCTCGCCTTTCACTGACATCGCTTTAGAGTGAGGAAATTGACATTAATATTTGCTTTACCAGATTTTTAATTCAATTTTATTTTCTATATAATTCCTGTGTTTTTAATCCCACATCGCCGGCTCATTGATCATAGCATATTCATGTCTACTGTAGTATAAATAATAACTTTACTTCGTCAGCAAATAGAGGCCTGCATAATAATAATGCAAATAATAATAACTTATTTGTTACCGTGCCAAAAAAGGCAATATATGAATATATAATGCAAAACGATATTTAACTTAAACAAATTATTATTATTTTAATTCGTAACATAGTTCTTAGCAAATAATTTACAACATTTTAATTCATATTGTAACTCTCAAATACTTTATAATTCCTACTTACTATTTTACTTCTAATCAAACCTAATTTCATATATAAGCAAATTAAACATTTTACTTCTAATCTTACTCTTCATTAGCGAAGACATATTTCCTTGGCATGTAGAGTCATGAAATCATGTGGTCGTGAATGATCTAGCTAATTAACAGGCTGTCTTCCGTGAAGTGATTAATGGCATGACCTAGTTGGGGACAGCTTTAAATGGGTCATCTAATTAACGACTCACGATATCAGCATCTCATGTTTGTGTTGAAAAGTTCTTGACTGCGTAATAGATAGCATCTGTTATTTATGGATATTTGCATATCTTCAATTTGGCCTCATGAAAAGTTACTTTTATACCATCTTTTTCTTCTTCAATGCCTAGTGGCAGTTTCAAAGTACATTATTCATACTCAAAGTCTGCTTTCTCGCTCCATAAAAGCACTCCTTAGATCAACAAGTTAATCCCGTCATAAAGTCCATGCCTTATGTAGCCTATAGCTTGAGAAAAGTATGGAAGATGGTTTACCGTTGCCTTCCTCAGTTAGATGGATTAATTGCCATTTAATCCTGGGGGAAAATATATCAAAGTGAGGTGGGTCCCCTCAAGCCATCCTCTGTTCCTGCCTCAGTCACCTCTTACGTACTCGCAGCAGATTGTTTGCGGTTGCCCTATTCTGCAGTGGTCCAACCACACCCGAACACAACACTTCTATTTTATATTGTATTATAATTATATTTGACTTTTGCGGTAAAATTTACAAGAATTACCACGGATATTTACAATAATTACTGCCTGGAGCCAGTGGCCATATAGGTAAGATAATCGACCGCGGATCAGTATATGTGGGGTTCAAATCCTGGGCTCGCCCGTCACTGACATCGCTTTCGAATGAGAAAATTGACGTTAACACTAGCTACACACTAGCTACGACTTTCTTTGCATAATAATTGCAGTTGTTGTAATTCTAATCAAACAAGCTAATGTCTAGAAATCTTATCTGAGCCAGCGGCAGGAAAGATTTTCGATAGCGAATCAGTATGCGCAATACATTGTGCAAGGTCTAAGTTAATAATAATAATAATAATAATAATAATAATAATAATAATAATAATAATAATAATAATAACAATAAAGATTTAACGTCCGTCTCCTCGTACAAGGATGATAATAGGGACGTAGCCCCATCACATATCACTACAAATCGATTTACCCCAAATGAGCTGAAGAAACATGTGCATAAAACATCATTAAAGACGCACTTGCCTGATATGCAGACGGCTGTTAAAGACAAAAATATAATTCTTTTAAACTTCCTTTAAGCGGCAGAGTGTAGCCTAATACTAATAAAAGTCTAATATGAATTACATTCATATTAACGTTTATATTATTATCATTTATTATTTTATTTTATATTTATTCATTCTTTCTTCGCCAGTGGCGAAGTCGGTAAGATACTCGACCGCGGATCAGTAGTTGTGGGTTCAAATCCTGGGCTCGCCCGTCACTGACATCCCTTTCGAGTGAGGAAACTGACGTTAACCTTAGCTTTGCCAGCTTTTTCATTGACAGAATTAAATAAAACGTAACTGCACTTGAATGGTATCGAAAACAGACAAGTGAGCTAAATGTTGAAGTAGATAAACTCTTATGAAAAGCCAGTTTTATATTGAAGTAACTGAAGCACTTAGAACAATCTACATAGGCCTTGTACGAAAATCGTTGAGATAATATGCAGGCATATAATCGCAACTAAAAAAGTAGAACCATAAGTAATGTGAGATGGCTAAAATGAGATAGATAGGTAAATAGAAAGAAAAATGTAGATACATGTAGATAGAAAGATATAGATAGATCGATAGAGAGATGGAATCATGGACTGATGGATGGATGGATGAATGGATGGATGGGGGGATAGACGGATGGTTAGATGAATGAATGAATATAAGGATGGATTGATGGATGGATAGATGTATGGATGGAAGGATATAAAAATATAGATACATGTAGATAGAAAAATACAGATAGATCGATTGAGAGATGGAATTATGGAGTGATGGATGGATGGATGGGTGGATGAATGGACGGAGGGATGGACGGATGGTTAGATGGATGGATGGATGGATGTATGGATGGATAGATGGATGGATGGAAGGATACAATAGCTTGCATCGGCATTACTATATCGCCATGCATGGCTTCGACGTGGCTTAGCCGCGGAGTAATGGGTATAGACTTTTTATAAAAGGTGTTTACTTTGAAAAATCACAGTATATATTTTTCATTCTTTGGAGGGCGCCTCTGTGCAATGATAAACTTTATTTTGCAGAAGGCAAATATAATGTAAAATAGACCAAAAGTGTAATATATCCCCTCTAGATATTCTATCTAGGGATCTTAAATGTAAATTTAGACATATTTATCATCATTTAATACCTAATTGGAATATAAATTTTGTTAATTCTTTAAAATACCATTCTGTTAAAAAATAAAGAAATACATAATAAATATATACGAATATACTGAACATTTCCAGCCGTTAATATGGGCACACACTCCTCCCCACTCTCCCACCACTCCCCACCTAGGCTTTGTTTTTTATATGAGCAGAGTTACCAATACAAAAGGTCAATACAATGCCATGTCGAAGTTTAAAATAATGGAATTGGAGATTCAGAGAGAGAGAGAGAGATAGAGTGAGAATAATGAGAGAAAATGCAAAGGGTTGGAGTTTTCAGTGGAACGAGAGGAGAGATTATTGGAGAGTAAGCTAGGCACAGTCAATCGATCACTTGATCCGGTATAAATAGATATTGGACACATGATTTCCTGATTCCTTCAGCCTCCAATTCCCCTCACACCTCCAACCCATCGAATTATTTCCACTCCAGTGATTCAAACACAACATAATAGCTGCATTTTTCATCTTATCGAATATCTTACTGACTTCGCTACTGGCTCGAGCCAGTGGCGATATCGGTAAGATATTCGACCGCGGATCAGTATGTGCGTGGTACGATTCCTGAGCTCGCCCGTCACTGACATGGCTTTCCATTGAGGAAACTGACTTTAACATTCTCTCTACCAGCTTTACTCTTTGGATTTGTAGAATGGCTTACAAAAGATGAACACAGCGGGTCGAGTCCTGAAGTCCACATAGTCTTCATACTAAGACTTCATAGTTCTGAAGTCCTCTTAAACAACATCTTTCTCTCTTATGATATCATGCAATAAAACACCCCATTTAAGCTTACATTAAAATGAATAAAATAATAATCTTTGTTCTGGTGTTGTTTAAGAATTTAATGAAAGACCCCATATCCATATAACCTATCACGAAATGTTAATTCGGAAATTTAAGTAGTAAAATTGCCACAACTAAAATAATCACAAAAACAATCATTTTGTATGTGACTAAATAAAATTTTAGATAGCAGTGTCAATTTAGCATATGATAATATAAACGTACATATAAATTGTGGAAGAGATTTAGTGGAAGAGGATTTAGTTAATATGCCAGTACCGGCTAGGATCTTCAAATGTAACTTTGAATGCTCCTTACATAATAATGAGTTTGATATTGATGATGTTATAAATAATTGCATGTAGAAATAAAGATATTGTGGTAAGGCTATAAAAGGCTCTAGTACGGCCCAAACTTGAATACTGCGTTCAGGCGTGGTGCCCATATCTCAGAAAGATATCGACAAATTAGAAAGGGTACAAGCCAGAGCCACAAGGCTGGTATTTGACTGCCAAAAACTTAGTTATGAGAATATATTAAAATTCGTAGGATTAACATCTTTAAGTGAGAGAAGAACTAGAGGAGATTTAATAGAAGTTTTTAAAATACTCAAAGGCTTCAGCAAAGTTAACCATAGTGTTTGGTTTAATTTATCAAACAACAGAAACACTAGGGGACATATTTATAAACTTAGTAAATTTTGAAGTAGACTAGATTTAAGGAAATTTTTCTTTAGTCATAGAGTTATAAATGCTTTGAATAGTTTGCCAAGCGAAGTTGTAGAAGCAGAATCAGTAAATGCGTTTAAAAACAAATATGATAAACATAGGAACATGTAAATTAGATGCTAATTGCATGTTCAGTGTGATACATATGAGTAGTTAATTAAGAGTTCCCTTTGAGTACCAGTGCCAAAGGGGGGTACAATTGAACCACCTTAATTCGCTCACCTTCGTTCGCTCTTAAGGTAGTCCAATTATACCTCTTTGTCACTTGTACTCAAAGGGAACTCTTAATTAACTACTACTTTGCTAATTACATTGTATATATTAACATTGGAGAAAGTATCCAAACTTTTATCTCATTACATTCGCCCCCTCATTAAATTCCATCGATCACTGAGTTCATAGGTAATCCAGGATTACTACATTATATGATACTCCTACTAACAAATACAGCATAAATATTTGTAATATTTACATTTTAAAAATCACTGGACCACCTATGCCTTCATTGATCTCATTCAGTCATTTTTGCTTACAAGTAAACCAATTCAACGATATTCAAAATAATAACAAGCAAATAATATTTATAATTGTAATAATAAATCGAACTATGTGAATAATTAATAGAAATATTTTAGTGCTCAATGTTATTGTGAACGATCGCTCTAATTTTTGTTACGATATCTCCGATTGGTCATAATTATTAAACTCCTCTGTCTATAACTTATAAACAATATCACGTGCGCAATCTGACCAATTACACAATGCCACGCTTTGTTGCATCATTCTGAGTTGATTAGTTGTCTAGACAGGTTTGTTGAGTCTTTGTTTTTCTGTAATTTTTGGTTTTAATTCTCGCAAATTAGCACTACTACGATTTTTCTTTTGACGGGCTCTTTATAAATACCCCTATTATTCGATCGAGTGATCTAAATTGTCGTTTGTTTTGAGGGTGTCCTATAAATAGCCTTTTTGGGGGCTTGTCTAGCATGGCTGACAAGCATAGGGATCCGGCGGCCATAATAAGTAGCGTAGACACTGACGGAGATGTTAGTGAAAACATATTAGAAGATGAATATGATCTACTGGATAATTTTAAAAGAAATGAAAATCAAGTAGGCTGCCCTACAGCTCAGTTGT
Organism: Enchytraeus crypticus; assembly: GCA_905160935.1. Classification (NCBI taxonomy): domain Eukaryota; kingdom Metazoa; phylum Annelida; class Clitellata; order Enchytraeida; family Enchytraeidae; genus Enchytraeus; species Enchytraeus crypticus. Next base: position 127,705 of record CAJHZI010000308.1, on the reverse strand, counting down.
CTGACAAGTCTACTTCTACAGGAATTGTAAATGAAGACTCTATAAATATGGCCGCCCTGAAAGAATGGAGAAAATATTTGACACATACCCTTGTTTTAGTGGAAGAACTTATAACAAACGGATCATCCGATCAAAAGACTCAAAAACAACCAAAAATAACTTTAGATCAAATAAGAAATAGTAAAAATGTGAACAAAAAATCTAATAAAAATATGATTAAAAAACCTAAATTAAATTTTAAAGCGATGAAAGTTAATGAATTTAACTCATATTTGAAACAATTTCTAGAACGTAAGGAATCCAATAAAAATGATAAAACAATTGAGAAAATGCCACAAGAGTTTACTGAAATGGGTGAGTTTATAAAGAAAAAGTTAGAGAAAATAAATGGATTAATACTGAAGTCATATATAGATATTGGAACAGATTTAAATATTTATAAGATTAATTTCGATCTTAATAAAATTAAAACTAGATGTACAGAGACATGGGCTCAATTTTGTCTAAGGGAAACAGGTATAGACTCAAAGAGTGCAAGACAGTACAGAAGCCTAGCTAAACTTGTACAAAAATACCCAGGCCTGGGAAACTTACAGATATGTTTCACAGATTTTCGAGATATGATACCAAAGATAAGGAAAATGTTCAAGGATGACACAATTGGCTCAGAATGGCAATAATTTGATATATTTTATTTATATTCCAAAGAAGTTTAGAGTTATTGAACTCTATATTTTAATTGAAATATTTTGAATAATTAATAAAGTGAAGTATTACGGTAACAACAAGAAAAAACCCCAAAAAAATAATTAAAAAACAACCAAAAAACAACAAAAAAATCGAAAAATGGGAATCTCATATGTCTACGTCCACGTCGTGATTTCTGGGAAACTGATGAATTATCAGGCAAAATGACATATAACATACAGTATTATCAGGAAGCGGATGGGGTGGGTGATTGGCACCCCCACTCTCAAGAAATGTCTGCATGTTTCCGACGACGATACTGTAACATGGCGAATTAGGGCGCCATCTTAAAAGCCCTGCCTCAATATATATATATATTTTTTTTTCTTTGCGAGAATTAAGCCTAAATACAGAATAACAAAAAGCTCAACGCAGGCCTGTGATGATTACTAATCACTCAGAGTGCAGACTCAAAGCGGGCGGCCTTCACGCGGCAGTCTGTGTGACTAACTTCACTGCTGTGAAGCGAAACCAACGGCCCGCTATAACTTAACTCATGCTTAGCAACCGCGATACTGAGCAGTATCACCGTTGCTAAGGATGTCTGATAAAGTTTCTCAAATAGTGATGTTGAACAAATAGCTATCTCCACAAGCCCTTAGCAACCACGATACTGAGCAGTATCACCGTTGCTAAGGACTAGATGTTACTAACTATGCCATAATCTTCCTTGGATGGAGAAACGGACTTCAAACCTTCAACAAGCCCTTAGCAACCGCGATACCATGCAGTATCACCGTTACTAAGGAAATTTTACAATGTCAAATATGAAGTTCTTGATAACTGACTTACATCATCGTTGAATTACGAAACGGACTTCAAACCATAAACAAGCCCTTAGCAACCGTGATACCATGCAGTATCGCCGTTACTAAGACGCAGATGCTTCTTTAGAAATGTATATCCAGATTTGTTTATTATCTCACTCATTTGCTTCAAAACTTGTTTACTCTTCTGATATCTCAAGGTGTACACTAATTTAGTTATATTTGTTACTTTCTGGTTGTTCATAATTCAAAGGGAGGTTGTCATTTACTATACAAGCTCCGTTAGCATTTCTTCACATAAATATATAAACATTGAATCGATAAGTAATAAATTCTTTTGAATCAATTCTCTCATAGAATTTATTATATTCTGAGATTTTAATAATTCTCTTATAAAATTTACTTCACCAATAATGGTACTATTAAATGGAGTCCTTCTGTAAGACTTGCAAAGTAACTAAATCTAGAGATTTATTTCCAAAAAGCGTAGGTGTCTCATATAAATGTAAGTCGTGTATAGCTGAAGCATACAGACAAAAAATACCTTGTGAAATTTGTGAGAAATTAATTTCCTACAGTAACATGAATAAACACATGTTTGTGCACAATCACAATAACCCTCATGCTAGAGATATTGTATGCACTTGTGGAAAAGTAATCAAGGAGTACTGCTTATCTGGACATGTGAAAACAAAGAGACATATTTATGAGATGTCTCTATTGCAGTAAAAAAGTAAATCATTAATTCTTTCATATATAAATAGTATAAGTAAATGGAGAGTACAGTACCACCAGCTTTGAAGAGAAGAAGAGTAATAAGATATAAAAGTATAAAAAGACTGACACTTGCTAAACAGCGTACAAATTTCAATAAAAAATATAGAAAATGCAATATTGAGAAATTCTGGATACTGAATCCCTCTAACAATATAAATAAAATACGTAAGATAGTATCTGCTTTAAGGAAGAGACATGGTATTGAAAAGTATAATAAGTATATCAAAATGTATTACTACAACTGTATTAAGTCCTTTGATGATATAAAAAAGTGTTTGACAGATATATACATGAATGAAAATAATGCCTTTAAACTTCAGATAGCGTTTGGTTATGCCTGCGAAAATATACTTAATGAAGTTAGAATATTTGAACCGTCTCAGCAATTCTATTTCGATAAATACCAACTAATTAAAAATTACCAAGATTTTAACAATACTTTCCACTATTTAACTGGAGATGAAATTATGAACAAAATTAGTCTAGATTTCTCAGATTCGTCAACTAGATTAGTTGGTGTCTATGCAATGGCTGTTAAAATAATTAGGTTGGATTACCCAGTTGGTGCAAATGTTCAGTTGCCAGATTATATAAAATCGTCAGCATTCATAATATCGCTAGATCAAATTAAAAACAACATGTGTGCATGGGGGTGTTTTGCAATCATTAATGGATCTAGGAAAGACAGATATTTGAAGCAAGCAAAAGAGTTATTTAGAAAATTTTACGATTTAGATGCAAAGCAAACAGAAGAAAAAATTAAGAACTATTCAGGATTTGACTACGTTAATGAATTAGACAAGTATGAGTCCAATACTGTGTACGCAATAAATATCATATGTTATAGTGAAGATAAGTCGATTAAATATATTAGAAAATCTAAATTTAACTACGACAGAGAACCTAAATATTTGAATTTATATGAAAATCATTTATCTGTAGTAACAAATTTATTTAAACTGGCAAAGAGTTTTGTGTGCGATAGATGCGGATACAGATTTGATAAACCCTGTCTTCTTGACAGACATTCCAAGACTTGTAAAGTTGAACATACTGATTCATTTAATAGCAAATCTGATATCTGGCAGTGTAAAAGAAATGTAGTTGTTGAATTGTCTGAATATTTTGAAGTAGAAGTAGATTTTAAATATGAATACCTAATGATTTTTGATTTAGAATCTCTTCTACTAAAGATTAATGAATACGTATCAAAATTAAAGAAATTAAACTATGTAACTCAGCATGTTCCTATATCTGTTTCAATTTCAACCAATACCCCCGGTTATGACAGAGAAGAAAAATTTATATTGGTCAAAGACCCTAAAGAATTAACTAACCAAATGTTTCAATATTTCGATGAAGTATCTAGTACTGCTAGAAATTTGATGATTCAAAAAATGAAACCTTTATATGATAAAATATCTCAATATGATAATGAGAAGAAAAGAGAAATGTATCTAAGTCAATTAAATCAGTACTGCTCTAGCATTCCAATAGTTGGATTTAATTCAGGTTTCTACGATACCTGTTTACTGATTAATGAAGGGTTCATGCCCGAAATACTAAAGCGAGATAAAAATCCCTTCATATTGAAAACTGCTAATAGATACAAGTGTATAAAAACAGCACAATTTCTCTTTCTAGATCAGATGTCATACTGTGCGGCTGGAACAACTCTAGATAAATTTATTAAAGCTTACGATGTGGGTGAGGTTAAAGGTATATTCCCATATGAGTGGTTAGATTCCTATGAAAAATTGGATTATCCAATAACAGTTCTAAAAGTAGAAGATTTTGACTCGACACTTAAAAACACTAAATTATCTTTAGATGAATTTAATAACTTTATGGACTACTGGAAGGATATTGGATTAGTTTACATAAGAGACCTACTAAAATGGTATAACAATTTGGATGTAAGACCGATGTTGAAAGCTTGCTTAAAGCAGAAAGAGTTCTATTACACATTTAAATTAGACATGTACAAAGATGCAACATCTTTACCAGCATTAAGTGAAAATATTATGTTTCAATTTTCTATTAAAGATTTTGAAGTGTTTCTAAAAGACAAATCAAAAGATGGTAGAACAGAAACTATATTTAATTCGAATATTAAAGAAAGAATTGAAGGGTACAAAGAACAAGATGTAAAAGCTAATAGACCACTAGAAAATTATATTGAAATAAATGACGTTAGAATACTGCTAATTGAAGAAAAATATTCATGTCACTACTGCTGGCAACCAGTTTCGTATAATTACAAGAACTTGTGGACTTTAGATAGAATCGACTGTTCTAAATCGCATACTAAAGATAATTGTGTAATTGCTTGTATAACTTGTAATAGACAAAGAGCTGATGACTTGTATAAGAAATTTTATAGACAAAAAGCGTTAGAACGATACGATAAAAAGTATCCCCTAATTAGAATTATTAATAACGAAAATAGTGAAGTTTTCTATAAATTTAAGAAAAATATTGTTGGTGGTGCATCAATAGTTTATCATAGATATCACGAAACAGATGAAACACAAATAACCAGAGTTCATTATGATCGACAAAATAAGGAATGGACTTACGATAAAGTTGGTAAGACGGTGAAAAAGATATGTGGATTCGATGCAAATGCATTATATTTATATTGCCTAGGATTAGATATGCCCTGTGGTGAACTTAAGTGGATATCCACAGAACACATTGTACACTACAGTAATAAAGATATACAATATTTTAAAGATATATTCTACGGTTTCTTAGAAGTAGACATTAATGTTCCCGAAGACAAATACGAATATTTTAGTGAGATGTGTCCTATTTTTAAGAATATGGAATATGACGAATCAGTCTGTGGTGAATTCACAAAGAATCTAGTCATGAACATAAAAAGAAAATTCACAAAGTCGAAGAAATTGATAGGAACTTTACAAGCAACTCAAATCTTACTCTCATCTGATACGATAAAATGGCTAATAGAACACGGTTGTAGAGTAACTAAATTATATGGAGTAATTCCAGCAATACCTAGAAAGATATTTAAAGGATTCGCGGATTGGGTAAGTGATGAAAGAAGAAAGGGGGATGTGGATACAAAATATGCTATTATAGCAGATTCTGCAAAGATTTCAGGCAATAGTTCCATTGGTAGGACGATAATGAATAAGAATAAACATAAAAAGACTCAGTTCTGCGACGAAAAGAAATTCAATAAATTAAAATGTAAACCTACATTTTATGACGCAACAGAATATAATGGAGTATATGAAGTGATTCAGAAAAAGAAAACAATAAAACAGAATATACCCATCCAAATAGGCTGTACAGTCTATGATTATTCAAAGCTCAGGATGCTAAAATTTTATTATGATTGCATCGATAAATATTTAGATAGATCAGATTTTCAGTATATGGAAATGGATACAGATAGTGCATACATGGCACTAACAGATAAGTTTGAAAACTTAATAAAACCGGAATTAAGAGATGCATTTGAACGAGATAGAGTTAATTGGTTTCCTAGAACAGATACTGTCGAACACAAAATACATGATAAAAGAGAGCCAGGATTATTTAAAATAGAATGTGAAGGAGACGGAATGATTGCATTATGTAGTAAATCCTACTATGTATTTGGAGTTAAAGGCGATAAGGGTAAAGCTGAAGAGGATAAGTGTAGTGCTAAAGGAGTACAGCAAAGTAATAGTAAAAATATAGAGATATTAAACAAGAAAACATACTTAAGTTGTTTACAAAGTCGGAAGCAGATGAGCGCTGTCAACAGAGGATTTAGATTTACGAAAAAATGTATTAAGACCTATGTACAGAATAAAATTGGACTTACCCCTATTTATACAAAGGGGGTTTTATTCCAAGATGGTATACATATTAGACCTCTAATAATTTAATTACCAACAGCTATCCAATGGCATTGATCTCCAGGTCCTTCTACAAAATATTGAAAACTATCTTTTGTTAGGGAAAACTTTACATTAAAGAAAAAATTCTTTCAAACAATTAATTACTAAATAAATGAGTGGATCTACTCTAACAGGTGATTTGACTAAAAGAGTTAAAAAGTATGATACAGAGGAAGAGAGAAAACAAGCAAAGTTAAAAGCTTATAAAAAATATGCTGCTAAAAAGTATTACTGTGAAATATGTGATAAAACCATGACACTATATAATTACTCAGATCATATTAAAACAAAACTACATTTGAAAAATTTTCTTTCATATATAGAATCCTCTAATAAATGAAAGGAACAATGAATCGACTACAAGATATGGCTCTGAGAAAGGTGCTAGATACAACTTTAGAAAAATTAGAGGGTATGGAACCTTCTGAAAAAACATCATTTTTAAAATCAACAGTTTTAAAATGTTTGGAAGCTACACTCTGCAGAGGAATTAAACATAGTAACATTACTGATGATACTTACGTATTGATCGATAATTTGTGCTTTGAATTATCACTGATGAAGGGTAAAAAGTATGGAGATGATGATTATGATGAGGATGATTTTAAAATAATCAAAAATATACTGCTTGATGGAATAGATTTTAATAGACTTACTAACGATACTTTAATTCTTATTGCCCATGTACCTTTTACGAATTCTATATATGCTAAATTAGAAAATGCTAAAAAAAATTTATTGGAAAAGAATGGTATTATCAAATGGATATAATCACATGGATATAATCACATGTGAATGCTATAAGAACGATACAGAAGAAGGAGTATGTGTACACTGTGGTGGTGACTGTGTTGGAAGATGCTCTGAGTCATGTAGAAACTGTGGTGGTTATTGTGATGTGTGGTGGTGATAGATGTTTTAGTGACGAGAGATATACTAATCACCAATAGCTATCCAATGACATTGATTATTATTCATTATTATTATTATTATTATTATTATATTATTATGAAAGATGTTTTAAGATAACTTATAACAGAAGGTTATGATTTTAAAAGATATACTAATCACCAATAGCTATCCAGTGACATTGATTATTAGTTATGATTATTTATTATTAATTATTATTTATTATTTATTATTTATTATTATTATATTTTTACCTTTTATTATTATTATTACATATTTTAAAATTATTATTTCTTATTATTTATTATTTTTATTTTTATTATTTTTATTATTTTTATTATTATTATTTATTATTAGTTATTATTATTATTATTATCTATTATTATTATTTTTTTTTATTATTTTTTTTTTTCTTTATTTTTTTATTGTATGTATTATTATTATTATATTATTATTATTATTATTTTTATTATTTTATTTTTTTATGATATTATTATGATAGATGTTTTAAGATAACATTTAACAGCAGGTAAAGATATACTAATTACCAATAGCTATCCAGTGACATTGATCTCCAGGTTTATAATGACCTTCTACAAAATATTGAAAACTATCTTTTGTAATATTACACGGGTTAATATGCAGAGCCCAATCCTGACCATATCGAGCTGATCTCACTAACTGACAAATAACAACTGGAGGTTCTGTAAATTTATGAGGTGTAAATCCTGATCCACCACTAAATCTTGAACCAAGTATATTTTGCTTTCCAAACTCCACTTTCATTTAATAGGTAAATATTTAATTGAAATATTTTTAAGTGGAGTTTATACAGATAAATGGAAGCGAAGTATTACTGGATATCTAAGAAGAGTAAGAAGCATTCAGATATATTTCCGGAGTCATTCCGATGCTTAATAATCGGACAATCAGGTTCCGGGAAAACGGCTTTACTTATGCGGATGCTACTTCAGGAAGATATGTTAGATTACAATAAACTATATGTATTTGGAAGATCCCTTCATCAACCGGAATATCAAATACTAAAAGCTGGCTTTGATAATAAATTACCTAAGTCTGATATAACAGAAATCCTAATGCATAATTCTATGATTAATGAACGTGATGAAAAGCCGGAAGTTATAGCTGCAGGACTTGCGCAAGAATTAGAAGATGAGGAGAAAGGAGATATATCTTGTGAATATTATGAAGATCCAAATGATATTCCTGATCCTAAAGAGTTTGATAAACAGGACAAGAATCTTATAATATTTGACGATATTATGACAGATAAGAATCAATCGGCACCTGGTGCATTCTTTACTGGAAGTAGACATAATAATATCGATTGTATATACATTTCTCAAAATTATTATCATTTACCAAGACATACAATTAGATCAAATTCTAATTTCCTAATATTATTCAATCTAGATCCCGGGGATACCGATAATCTATATAGAGATTCTGGAGCAAGCGTTGATTTCAAAGATATTAATAAATTTAGACAGTTGTGTGAACAAGCATGGTCTAAGAAATATGGATATTTAGTTATTGATAAATCTAAATCAAATCTCAATGAAAAATATAGATTTCAATTAGAACTTAAACAACCCGTACAGTTAGTTGAAAATATAATATCACAACCTATAGATAGAATACGTAGAGCTACAAAAACTTGTACATCTTGCAACCTAACAATGTTAAGCTCTAGTCATGCTAAACATGTTAAATCGAAGCGTCATAAAAAAGCTTTCATATAATCTTTCACATAATAAATGGACGCACAACTTCTGAAGCTTGCTGATCTAACTATTGATCATTCCTACTATGTAATTGGATACAAGCCCATAAATACTAAATTTGGAGATACTTATATTATCAGATGTACACACATCCTTAACGATGAAGAATTTGAAATGTTCGCAACTAAATTAATAGCTGCATACATTTCTGAATATTCCCCGAAAGATAAATTCTCATTCACTGTTAGAAAAAATTCTAAATACACATACGCTCAGATTTCTGGATATAATCCAAGTTCATCATATATTCGATTAAATTAACAATGGGAATTTTTTACTTTACTAAATGGAAATATATTGTCTAAAATGTAAAAGTAAAACTTCAACTTTAAACTTAATTGAATCTGTAACTAAAAATAATAAACCAATACTTAAAGGAAAATGTGAAATTTGTGGATCTAAAAAGAATAGATTTATATCGAAATCTACAACTGGAGGTGATATCGTTTCATCTGTAATTTCTAAAATACCTATTGAATTTCATTTAAGAACCCTGAAGGGTAAAAAATATTCATTCTGTGGTCCCAATACAAAGCTAGAGGAAAGATTAAATCCTGATGACACACCAAAAGAATGGTCAAAGCCTATAAATAAAGTTGATGAAGTTTGTTTAAACCATGATTTAGCTTATAGAGATTCTGATTTAGGAAAGGGAACTAGGCGTGAAGCAGACAAGAAGATGTTACAAGAACTTGATAATCTTAAAGATTTGAATTTTAATGAAAAATTAGGTAAAGCAGTTATTAAGCCAATTATAGCTACAAAATATAAATTAGGTTTAGGAACATTAAAAAAAAAAAAAATCGAAGAAGCTAAAGAATTACACAAACCCATAATAAAGAAATTTAAACGAAAAAAAGTTATAGTGTATAATATAGATGATATATGGTCAGCAGATTTAGTTGATATGAGACAATACGCAAAGCAAAATAAAGGATTCAATTACATTCTCACTGTAATAGATGTATTCTCTAAATTTGGTTGGGCAATACCGATAAAAGTTAAGACAGGTAAACAAATGATTGAATTATTTCAACAGTTATTCCAAGAAAGAAAACCTAAAAAATTATGGACTGATGCAGGAAAGGAATTTATTAACAAAGAATTTCAGAAATTCTTAACTGATAATGAAATACAGTTATATCAATCGTTCAATGAAGGTAAGGCTGTTGTTATTGAAAGATTTAATAGAACTATTAAAGAAAAGATGTGGAGATATTTTACTGAAACAGGTAGTAATAAATATTTAGATGCTTTACCTAAACTGATTCATGAATATAATAATACAATTCATTCTACAATCAAAATGACTCCAACTGAAGGATCAAAGTTGGAAAATGAACACAAAATTAATTACATACCACAACCTACAAACGAGAAACCTAAATTTAAAATAGGTGATAGAGTTAGAATTTATAAATATAAAAAACTATTTTCAAAAGGTTACGAAACAAATTGGACTGAAGAAATATTCACTGTATCTAAAATTATCAATACATCTCCGATAACATATAAAATAAAAGATTTAAACGGTGAAGATATTATCGGATCTTTCTACAAACAAGAATTGAATTTATCATCATTTTAAAAATGCAGTTAATAAATGAGTTCATTGGTAAGGTTTAAAGAAGAGTTGATGAATGGAGAAAATCAAGAATTGCTCAAGAAGGTATCCACTCAAAATAGAAGATTAAGGAAAAGATTTGATGATGAAGTAATTGCTAAACAAAATGTACAAACAGAGCTAAAAGAAATCTACAAACCTATTACAGATACGCAACAGTTAACTATCAGTAAGCAGATTAGAAGAACGGATGATTTGTTTCAACAATTGTTAACAGATTTACAAGGTAAACATGATAGATCATCACGTTTACTTGCAGATATTATTAGAGGTTTAGGGAGATGTAAGGAAGAAACTAGACAACAAGGTTTAGATATTATCAGCTCAATAGCAAAACAACCATTATTAGCAGAATTAATTAGCAAATTAAATAACTATCCAGAATTAGTAAAGAAAATTATGCATCCTGATGGTATACAGAATCTTAATGAACAAGATATAAAAACACTAGAACCTTTAAATCATCTCAATTACGATGATCTAAGAACACTCGTACAATATTATGGGATACAAGAAAAGATTAAAGCCACAGAATATGAGGAGGAAGAAGTTGTACAATTACCTACTTACACAGATTCTGTATTTCAGGAAAGTCCAAGTGATAATAAAATGTATAAAGAAGTAATGGTTAGTTTAATGAAAAGAAATCCTGGAATAAATAATAAAGGTAAACATGGAATCGTAACTGTTTCACCTATCTTTTATTACGAAGAAAATGATTCTGATACTGTAAAATTTGGTAACTACAATGTTCTATTCAAAGATAACAAAATTAAAATTGCAGATAAAGAATATATTCTTACACAAGGTTTAGAGTTATTGTTGAATAGAGTTAATCCTAATTTAGATGAAAGAATATTAGATACAGATTTAGATAACTATTTAACTATTTGCATTGATTCTGGATTAGATTACAGGCAACATAGAACAGTAGGTAAAAAGTTACACAGCGTTCTTGCAAAACTAAATAGATTGGATGAATTGGATAAAGATGTTCAAGTGATAGGTAATGGACTAAATACAATAATTCTACCAGATAATGTAGATACCTTAAAAGAAAGATTAAATCTATTGATTGGGGAATATTCAGCAGGAAATAAAAGTATGTTTAATGAAATTAATGCTATTTTAGATATTTTATTCAATAAAGGAATAATAACTAAGAAACAATTCAGGGATATTATAAGTAAAATTAATTAGTAATAAATGGAACAGAAAATAATTAGTCTCCTTGAACCCATTTCTGCTTACTTTCAGAAAAAGTCTATATCTAAATCTATTCTGATAACCTATGATAATTCAGCCGAAGTTTATACTATTAAATTTCCTAATCCTATTATTCTTAATGATTATGATCTAGAAATTGCACTTGTAAATTTAGAGACATGGTATAGTTTTGCAAATATTACACTAGCAAATAATAATTTTAAGTATTCAGTAGATGGTGGAAATACTTGGAAATTAATAACTATTGAAATTGGAGCATATCAAATAGAAGCAATAAATGATGAGATTCAAAGGTTGATGAAACTAAATGGAGATTGGGATTCTGCTAGTAATGCTTATTACATAACTTTATCACCTAATACTTCAACTATGAAATCGATTATTGATATAACAAATTCAGACTATAAAGTTGATTTCACAATACCTAATTCACTGAGAAGTATATTAGGTTTTGATGATATAATTTTATCAAAAGGACGTAATGAATCACAATATATTGTTAACATTATCGAGTTCAACAGTATATTTGTTAATTGCGATTGTATAACTGAATCGTTTGTTAATGGAATATCATCTCCAGTTCTATATTCATTTGGACCTAAGGTGCAACCAGGTTTTAGAATTGTAGAATCTCCAGTTAATCTTGTTTATTTACCATTGAATAGAAAAACATTGAGTGAATTTAGTATTTGGATAACAGATCAAGATGGAAGACCTATAGATTTTAGAGGAGAGAATATTACATGTAGATTTCATATTAGAAGCGTAAAATAAGGTTATTACTCAGGATGTACAAAATTAAGCGAAAAAATATATATATATAATTATAAATTAATGATTAATAAATGGGCCTCAAGCTAAAGAGGAGAGAAAGTAGAAAAGTAATATGTGGAAAGGGTTATTGTCATTGTAGAAATAGAGAATATGTAAGTGGTAAAGGTTTTGTAGATATTTTAAAAGTTTTATCTTTACCTAAAGACATTGGTATTAACTCTCCAACAGAAGCAATAACAAATACTGTAAAGTTTGCTGATTCAACAAAAGCAATTGTTCAAGAGATAAGGAATAAAAGAAAACCTGAGTTACAAAATATTGTTGATAGAATTAATCAATTTAAAATTGGAACTGGATTTGCTTACGTTTAGTTTTTTCATTAATAAATGGAGAAAGTAAAGGAGTCTTATTTGGAGCTTGAAAAATCTTTTAATTATGATGAATCTGTAGAAAAATTTCAATATAGAGTTTATGATCCATCTCAAGGAACTGCACTTAATGCCAATGGACAAGAAATTAGAATTCAAATTTTAAGTGAAGATATCTGGTCATTACCTTGTAAGAGTTTTCTTTACATTGAAGGACAATTACAAGATTCTACTACTAATCAACCTTATGCTGCAAATAGTTTAGTAGCATTACAAAATAATGCTATGATGTATCTATTTAGCGAAGCAAGATATCATATAGGAGATCATGAAGTTGAGAGATTTCAATATCCAGGTCATACTACAACAATAGATGCATTATTAACTAAAAGTAATAGTTTCAATGGAATGGATCAATGTTGGAGCTTAGATTCTGGTAATGGAACACCTCAAACTTTGAGTGAAATTGTGAATTTAGTAGCAGGAGATATTCCAGGAAATACTGCTGCTAATATATTAACAGCTTTACAAACAACTGTTACGAGATTAACAGATGGAATGATCAATCAAAATAAGGGATTTGAAGAAAGAAGAAATTATACATCTGGATCATTTGCATTCAAAATTCCTTTAGAATTTATATTTAATTTCTGTAAACAATATAGAAAGATTATTTATGGATGTAAGCATTCAATTGTTTTTCCTAGACAAACTGATACTCAGGCAATAATACGAAATGGTGGAGTTGCTAATGCAGGTAGAGTAAACTTAACTAAGATACAATGGCATATTCCAGTAGTTACAGTAAGTTTAGAAGAAAGAGGAATTTTAAATGATTACATTAAGAAAAAAGAATCGTTTCCGCTTTGTTTTATGAACAAGAAATCTGAGAACACTATTGTTCCCCAAGCTACTGAATTTGCTTGGAGATTATCTATAGCTTCAGGTATCGAAAAACCTAGGTATATCGTTGTAGGCTTTCAATCTCCAGCAGCTAATCAAGCAGAAACTAATTATGCTATATTCAATGCTAATGTGCAAGTAATTAATGCTTATGTTGAATTGAATAGTGAAAGATATCCTAGCAATGATTATATAACTAATTATGACAGTAATCAGTATGCTCAATTTTATAATTCGTTTAAAGAATTTAAGAAAAGTTATTCTGAAGATGAAGAAGAGAATGATTGTATATCGTATCAAGCTTATAAGAAGTTGTTTAGGTTATACGTATTTGATGTATCGAAACAGTCTGAGAGACTTAAAAATACTGTTGTAGATATCAGAGTAACTTTTAAGTTTAGTGCAAATGCTCCCGCAAATACTACAGCTTATGCAGTTGTATATCATGATAGAATTTGGTCGATAGAATCAGATGGTAGTAAACAATATATCAGATATTAAAATTTTATCTAAATAAATGACTTATTATCAAACAAAGTTTACCTTGACTAAAAGCCAGATAGAGAAAATTGCTATTGCGATTAAAGGCAATACAGAAGTTACTTTGAGATTAAGTAAAACAGATATGAACCAACATGGATATAATTTACCATTAACTGCAACTCAAATAAATAAATTGCATGATGGTAATGTTCATGATTTAAAGTTTTCTTCAGCACAATTAAAATTTATAAGTAATAAAATAAAGAAAGGGGGGCTTTTACCTTTAGCAGTATTAATTCCTATTATTGCTGCTGCTTTGGGAGGAGTAAGTACAGTTGCAGGAACTGTTGCATCAAGAGTTCAACAAAGTCAAGCTGATAAAGAAACAGCAAGACATAATAAAGCGCTTGAGGATCAATTAAAGAAGACTGGAACAGGTAGATCAAAGGGAAAAGGATTAAGATTATAACCAATAAATGGATAGTATTCCTGATAGGGCTCTTAGTAATATTGAAATTGAGAATTATTCAAAAATGTTAAAAATTAAAAGTTTTAGGGGTTGCTATATGAGAGATGAATTGAAGAATTTAAAATCTTGTAAAGTTGAGTGTGGAATATTAAATTTAAATTTATCTAGTGAAAGTGGTAGTCATTGGACTTGTTGGTTTAAAATTAATAATGAAAAATATTATTTTAACAGTTTTGGTTTACCTCCACCAAAAGAAGTAATTGAATATTTAGGATCACCTATTTTATACTCTACATTTCAATTGCAAGGATTGATAGATCAGAATTGCGGTAAATGGTGTCTGATTGTACTGAAACGATTAAGTGAAGGATCCGATTATAAAGATTTAATTTTATCTTTAGTTAAATAGAATGACGAATAATGTAAAACAATTTTTGAGTGATAAGCTAGAAGATTGTGAAGCTAAAATCAAAAATTTGAAAAGAAAGAGAAAAATAGTTCAAGTAGCATATGGTATAACAATAGTTACATCATTAACTGTTTCAACAGTAACAACTACAATATCTGGAGTATTTGCATTGCCATTACTTCCTACAGTAATCATTACTACATTATCAGCTGTTGGAGCCTTATCAACAGCTATATCAACTAAATTTAATCTCAAAAGTAGGAAAGCAGAACTAAATAATATGATATCTAGGTTAGATAGATTGAAACAACAAATGAATTATGTAATGAAGTGTAACGGAGATTTAACAGAAAAGAAATCAAATGATATTATAAAAGAATTTTTATAGTAATAAATGAACACTGTAGATCTATTTGGTAGACAATCTAAAAAGCTAGAATCTAATTTAAAACTGTTGTCATATGGAGGACTAAGTTCTATAAACGATTCACTATCGGTAAAGATAGATCCTAATATCAATAATATGCTAAGCCTATCTGCTAATGGTTTAATGGCTAAATTAAAAGATGGTGAATTAGATATGAATAATAGTAAAATTGTAAATGTTAAAAACCCAGAGAATGATAATGATTGTGCGAATAAACATTATGTAGATAAAACCAGTATTGTGAATTTAAGTATATTAGAAAATAAGGTATTGGGTTATTTAGATAAGAAAATAGATAAAAATAGTGAGCTAAATATGAATAATAATAAAATTGCAAATGTTAAAAACCCAGTGGATGATAATGATTGTGCTACGAAAATATATGTAGATACTAAATTGAAGAATGATGTAATTGATAAAATATATTTACAAATTTTAATTAAAAAGTCTGACATAAGTATAGAAAATTTATTAAAAGTCGCAACTGCTGTATTAGGTATAAATCCAGATTATCAAGAGTTCAATAGAATGTATAGGCTTGTTATCACTTTAACAACTCTATTTAATGAAGTTTTTGAAGGAAGGAACATTGCTTATGATTTTATGCATATACGTGATTTAGAAGCTATGATAATAAATATTATTGAAGAACTATCGTCTGATGTGTTCATTGAATTAAAATCAAATTTAATAAGAGAAGGTTTAGTTTTGACGCCAGAACCTGGGACTAATCGTAAAAAATATAGAAGATTTATAAATCGAATTGGGTCTAAAATGAGAAATTCAAATATTAAAGAACTGATAATTCAAAAGAATTTATTACTTATTGATTTAGGGTTTTTATATTTCAGTGAACAAATACTATCTGAGGTTGCATAGTAAATGGTACGCTCAAATAGGATACTATCTCATACACAATTCCTATAATATAAGAAGTGATAATATAAATCATGGAAGTAGTTAATATTGAGTAACCTTTGAGTACAAGTGTCAAAGGGTGGAGTACCATTGAAACACCTTAAGAGCGAACGAAGTGAGCGAATTATGGTGTTTCAATTGTACCCCCCTTTGGCACTGGTACTCAAAGGTTACTCAATATTAACTACTCATATGTATAAATTTGATATATTGACATGAAGTTTGTATGATTTGATTTTTTAAAGTAGGACTAATTAAGTATTTTACGATGTACAGATGGTTAAATTAGACATTTTATATTGAGCTATGAGGTGTTATCAATATTAATAGGTACTAGTTAAGAGTCTGAAGAGTCTTAAACAAGCATATCATTGTTTCCTGACTATGTAATGTTAGGTTATGTTATGTTAAATCAGCTACACATACACGTAATTTTTTGTTGAATTGTTAAAAGTTCTTTCGTAATACTGAAGGCCTCTTCTGCTTGTGCAATCGTAATATATATTTCAGTGTCACATTTCCATCAGAGTTATAGTATGAAACAAATATTTGGAACTCCGTACCTGTTCCAATCTCGAATCAGTAATATTATTGTCACAGCAGAAACTAAACCATATCTGAAGATGTCTGGACTAAGAAATGAATGAATTATAGTGTAATAGTGTCTAACAGAAGAATGAGATTCTTGGAACATCATTCTAATGAGAATGTCTGAGGATAGATGTAAAAGATCACAATTAACTGTAAACCAAGTCAAGAAAATAGGAAGAGCGTAAGACCTAAAATAACATAGCGCAATGCAATCAGTAATGATTTGCAAGTTAGGAAAATCTCTTGGGAAGAAGGTATGACGCTCGCAGGTGACCAAAGCGAATGGAGGAATGCACCTTCACATTCTCTCCAGAACGGACGAAGATGATTAGACGACATCATAATCAGTCATAAAAGATGGATGAGTAACCCGAACTGTGTAATTGTTCTTTTTAGTGTAATTCTCATACATTCCATTCTTTAAAGACATGGAAGTTTTTTTGTATCCAATTAAACCTTTGGAGTTCACGGATAGCTCAATGAATGCCTATCAGTATAATTATGCTTGTTACCGATTCCCAAATATCGCTCTCTATCCTTACTGACGTTTGCATTCTTTTCTGTCGCATCTTTCTTTCTCCAATTGAGATCTGCTGCCTCTTTCTCTCTTCCTCATCCTTTGCCTTTCTCTCTCTCTTTCTCTCTCTCTCTCTCTCTCTCTCTCTCTCTCTCTCTTTCTCTATACATGTGTCTGTATGCCTGTATTGAAAATCAATAAACTACACTAAATTCACAATAATGATATAACGATTTTAATTTTTTGTGAAAAAGCACAAAAATGTCAAGTACAACAAATTGTCAGCGACAATTTGTCAATTTAATAAATTAAACAGGTTCGTTACTTTATGCTTAAGCATAGCATGAAGCATACATAATGCTTTTCATTATGTATGCTTTGGATTTTGGTAAAAGGCCTAAACAACGAAACCTTTTTAATCAACCTTTAAAAATAGATTTAATTTTAATTATATTAACATTGTAAGTGATAATTATATAATTATTAGTATGTAATAGGAAAACAAATGGTGAAACTATCGAGCGAAGCTCATCACACAAAGAAATCCAAACGCCTCTGTTCTTTATTCTGAAATCTTTGTATCAATGTTAATTTTCACTATTAGCTTAAGCTTACATCCGATTACATTCCTATACCGTATTTAAGGTCGCCAATTCATAACATGACAATATACAACGGGACCTAACTTTCTCCCATTGCCTTTGTCTCTCAACTTCAGTGTATAACGTGCATCTCGCGTGTCATTTTGTCTTTTCGGTCAAACCAGTTCTCGTTTCCTCTTGTAAGTGAAACAGTCTCATTCTTTATTAACTTTTCATATATGTAAACAGGATAGTGTTCTCAGGGAATGACGCCCTGCCTAGTAAATGTTAGTCGAAGCTGAGGAAGGCATAGGGGGCCCGACTGGAAGGCATAAAAGCAGAATCCTCCAAGAATAATGGTATATCAAAAGGAATATTATATATGATTTAAAGATCCACTCGCATGTAGACGTGAAGAGGAAAACGGAAGATTGAGAATAGTGGAGGCGCTATATACCATGGACCTGCCAGTAGACGGTACACTAAGATATATATATATATATATATATATATATATATATATACATATAGACATTTTATAACAGTGTCGTTACTCTAAATACATTCTGTCGTTTGTTGACAATAACTTTCTGGCGATAACTTTAGGTCCCCTATATATTCACTTTTTTCGCAACGTCAAATTTTTTAGTCCTAAATATTAACGTTAAATAGAGCGTTTGTGTTATTTACTGACAGTCTATAACCGATTCCATTCATTTGAGGCAGTTTAGAACTATATTGACAACTTTTAGGCATAAACTGAAAGAACTTTTTTCGATAATTGTAATGTAATTAACTGTAATAGCCGTTTCTGACAGTAGCCACAGACATACGAACACAGACGTTAAACCGAAATTTACAACTTTTTAACTATTTAAAGATTGAGAAAAAAAATCCTCTAGCAATATTGAGATAGTTTATTAATTTGTGATATTTTACCTTGAAATTCTAGTAACCCGTAGAGGAGGAATTTTTCCATTAACTCATCAAATTTAATAGAAATATTTTTAATGGGACTCAGATTGTCCATGTTTTACAAAAAGTGACTTTTTAAAATTGGGCTATTAAAAAAAGCTGGTAAAGCTAAGGTTAACGTCAGTTTCCTCACTCGAAAGCGATGTCAGTGACGGGCGAGCCCAGGATTTGAACACATACAGATCCGAGATCGAATATCTTACCGACTTCGCCACTGGCTCCAGCCAGTATTAGATTTAAAGATAACTATTTTTCACATCCAAATGAGCTGTAGCTATATTTTTGTGCATATTAACCATTCAGAAGGCTCTACTTTTTCCCACAGGTTTCTGTGATATCAAAAAATGTACGCGCTCAGGTTAGATGTTAGCAACCGCATAACCTGCACGCTGGCCATGACTGCTTCAGCACATATTTATCGTCATCAACGCCACCGCAATTCTTCCGTGATCAATCATTCCACTGTCATCAGTTTTCTTCATCTACAGCATCTGTTTTCTTTTCTATATTCGCCGTGCTTAGGTGTTACTTTTTCGATTTGTCTATTTTCCCATTATGCTCGTTATGTTTTTGCATTTCATTTTTTGTCATTTTGTACAATTTTCTAATGATAATATTCATAACTTCGAGTATTAAAGTCATATATTTGTTGATCTAATTAGTAAAATCTGATAAACTAAGAAGGTACAAATTTAATGATGAACTCAGATGACGAAAATTGCCACACGCAGTCATGAACTAGGAAGTTTGAGATACATCAACAATTAAAACCATAATAGCTAAACAAATGATTGGAACACCAAACACCCATAAACATAGACATTCGTACATAAAAATCCATATTACATTGATAATAGCTTTAAAATGCACAGAAATAAATTCAAAAATATTTAATTTCTGATATACTTATAGCAATTTATAGCAATTAGAAAAGAATTAAATTAATAGCTATTAAGTGTTCTTAATAAGCAATGATTGTACAGGTCATATTGCACATTGGACATAATAAACGTAATAATTAAGAAATAAATTTTTATGAACATATGTTACTTATTAACATGTATTAATATACATATATTAGCACATACAAGATATGATAGAAAAATACAATCTTCAGTCAAGATATGTCGACATATGCAATAATGCTTGCAAATCCAAGGTAAGGATTGAAAGAAGTTCTCATATCTGAAATAAGTTCACTAAATTAAGTAAATAACTTTGCCAAATTAAATAAGTTGGTAAGGTTCTTCTATCAGTAGAATCCGGGTCCTCCACTTGAGATAACAAAGAGAAGTTTAAGGACCCTAACCTTTCTGGGTCAACGATGTATCTCAGTCCATCTTTACATTTCAATAACTTTATTTGTTTCATTTTATTCATAGCATAGAATGGTGCCTAGTATTTGTACCTATTTGCTTAAAAATGAGACGAGTACACGAGACAAAGGGAACGAAATTTACTTAGTTAAAGAAATAAGAGGAACAAAGGTATAGTGAAAGTAATATAAAGACATAAATATCTCGAGAAATAATTTACAGTTGGCGTACCTTTCTCCATTGTACTGTTGGTGTAGGATCACCGATAACTTGACAAGGAAAGGTCACGGACTGAGACAGCCTTCTCTGATACAGAGCACTAGGTCTCAGCTCAAAGTATGGTGGATCTAAAAATAGAAATATTCTAGAAAATGTCAAATACTAAATAAAATTTTGTTTACAAAAGAGCAGCTAACCGTTTTAAATAGTTACAATGGATATGCTGGTTTTATTATGTCTAATCTGGAAGCCATACAGGAAGTGCTACTTGAATCTTCAGATACTGGGTTAATGGTAGCACCTAGAAATTTTGTAAAATCAGCTTGAGAGACTTTTAAAAAATGGTCGTCAATGAAAAATCTAAAGGACATTATTTGAGTTTATGGCTTAATTATTTTAGTAACATGTAATTATTTAATAAATATTATTAGATATTAAAAAGTTGTTTAGACAATAGTAAAGGAGGCATTCGCTCTGAACCAATCAACAAAATTAATAAGTTCAATGTTAGCTACCTGTGTTAATTTCTATGTCTGAACGAGAATATCGTGCCTGTTTGAATCATTAGCAAATATTAAAAGTATTCAAATTTTTTATATGATGTAAGATCATTTGTATAAAAAATGAGAAACGGACACAAAATTGAATCTCGAGGCACTTCAAAGCTAATAATTATTAAGCTAGATTTCGTGCGATTATTGTTAACAGGCTATAAAGCTAAATGTAACGTCTGTTTCCATAATTCAAAGGGACGGTCCGGCTAAGATTCGAACCGATGGCCTCCTGCTTCTTAAGCAAGCTTGCTATTCATTTAGCCATCCAATTCATTTATTTGCCAATACATTTATTGTCTGTCTCCTGCAAAACGGTTAAACATGTCTCAGTTATAATTATAGTGAACGTACAGTAGTACACAGAGCTAAAAAGTACGTAAGTTACCCATATTTAACTTTATCCATATTCAATTTTACTTGTGACTAAATTCAAATTCTGTTAGCTTTATTGAATTTTATTTTATTTTGAAGAAAATATGTCAGGTTATCGTTTAATTTATGATCGAACCCATCTGCATGATAGCAATGGCGATTAATTAATCTAATGCTAACAGATACGATAGCTAATATGATGTGAATACATAGTTAACATCAAATAAGAAATGTGTAGATAAAAATGACACTATTATATCAATTTACACTAACTATTATACAGAAAGCCAATGAGATCAATACTATTTTATGTATTGTTGTTGTGGATTGGGCACGCAAACCATGTTGTATTCTCTAATGCAAACAACCTTAGAGTTTGCCTTGTAATATATTCCCACCGTCAGTACAGCAGCCTTCAAGAGCTGTAAACCCCTTGAGGACGATGAGCTATTATTGCTGCAAGCATTAGTGCAGCGAATAGAAATAGGGCGATTCATTCGTAGGTTGCATCAAGCTTCAATCTCTTGGACTTCTTTACCTCGAGCGTCTTTCAATTTCACTTCTAAGCGAAAGAAACCATTCAAGGCTTCACTCGCTGCCACATCGCTTCCATTATAAATCAGGCCTCTTTCTATGAAAACAGTGAAATGACTGATCAAGACAGTTTGGCTGTGTTTATAACTCTCATTACTTTTTTCTGACTCACTGTTTCTCATTAGCATTTGATTTTTGTTCCTATGGATCTCCAGCACATATTTTAGAAGCACACATGGGTACGCACTCACACACAATTCTCGTCTCTATTTTCCTATCTCCATCTAGCTTTATTTCTGTCCAGTCCACCTTTTATATCTGTCTGTCTCCCTGTCTCTCTTACTCCCTCTTCTCCTCTCTCTCTCTCTCTTTCTCTCTCTTTCTCTCTCTCCCTCTCTCACTCTCTGCCTTTAGCTACATGTATCTTTATGCTTTTGACCCAGAAATTTCATATAAAATAACTATAAATCTAAATTTTTCTCCAAAAACAATTAGATTTTTTATTTCTTTTTATACAATATTTGTGTCAAATTCTAATTCTTGATGATATCGCATTCTTATTTGTGTCTATGAAAAGTTGCAAACATTTTCTATTCTATTGTAATGACTCCACCTACCTCTAGATTAGTCACGGACGACAGAATAATTCTTGATTAGGACATCAGCAACAATAATTTAATAAGTCAATAATTCACTTAATTGGTATGTGTTTGTGTTTCCTAAATGTCTTAATAACCTAGGGGCTCCTATGTAGAAATGAAATCTAGAAAAATACGCAAATGGAGATCTAGAGAATCTCTAATTGAAGTTACCTCTGAAGTCTCAATTAAATGCTGAAAATTAACATGATTTTTAAAATTCTTAATATATGAATTCCTAATAAAGCTCTAATTCTGCCTATCGGTAGGTTTCATTGGAAGTAAGCGTAGCCACGACCGAAAATCTGGGGGGACACAATCATTGGCGCAACCACGGGGGGAGGGCGGGAGCCTGCCCCCCCCCCCCCCCCTTAGGCCCGCCAATAAAAAATGTAAACTAGATTTTCATTGTTTTTATGGCAATTTCTATGTGTAAATATGTATGTAAGAGCAGTAGTTAAGGAGGGGGGGGGGGGAACTTAATTAGTTTCACTAGAATACACAGTACAACTACTGGCTGGAGCCAGTGGCGATGTCGGTAAGGTACTCGACCGCGGATCAGTGTGTGCGAGGGGTTCAAATCCTGTGCTAGCCCGTCACTGACATCGCTATAGAGCGAGGAAACTGACGTTAACATTAGCTTTACCAGCTTTTACCTTTCAAAAATCGATTCACTGGTAGTGACCTTGCCCTGCACGGTAGAAGCAACGGCGTGCGCAAATTCCTCGAGATTTTCTAACAAAACTCTGAATGATACTATGAAATTGCATTTACAACTTTCAGAATTCGAAATTAGTAATGTATTAATTCTTACCAGACGCGGCTTCTTGGTCTTTAACAGAAATTTATCCATGATGCAATTATGCAGAACTTGGTTTACTGTCTATGAATTTATATTGTAACAAACTCCATAAGCTAAACTTTAATGCACATTTTTCAGAGCATCTACCGATGGTTGATAAGTTGACCTCTCAAGACACAATAATATAGGCCTATGCAGCCGCAAACTCTAGGTAGGCCTATACAGTTTCATCCTGCTTAGCTCGGCAAGTTGGCCCTCTCCCATGTTTCGTCACACTCACTTAACATTCGTTGCTCAACCCTATAGTCTCCTATATACTACTAAATTATGTGACAGTATACAATAGGAGTCTATGGCCGAGCATACACAGTACAACTAAAAATGTCAATAATTAATATTATGTAAGCATATCAGTTTACCACTCGATCTACTTCAAGGCTCTATTAATGCTTGTAATACTTACACATGCAGTTATTGAGCGACATTGAAAATCCGCACAATTTCTTACATAAAATATATATATTTGAGCCTAAATTCTGGGGGGGGGGGACATTTTGCATGCATGTCCCCCCAGTCTAAATTCTGGGGGGACGTGTCCCCCCTGTCCCCCCCCGGTGGTTACGCCAATGGAAGTAAGAGGTAACTTTATCGTATAATCTTTTTTGTCACAAGAAACTGTAAAACATTTCTGCAGTAGTGCTTAGGCCTATTCGGGTCAGTATGTGCTAGACTAAAATTGTAAACTGAACCGTTTGATGGCTTCAAATATTCTCATTGTCTATCTGCTTAACTTTATTCATAGCTTGATCTATGAGATAATATAGCCAAATTGATTCCTACAGCCTTTGAGCTCAAAAATTAGTTCAAAGAATAATAACGCTGGATAATGACTTTTAAATTAATCACAAGTTGTGTCCATTTCTTCGTATGGTTAATCCAACAGTAGACTTCGTATAGTTATCATAAAGGTCAGTTAAACATTCTTGAATTTAAAATGTCTGCGTAGAGCAAAGGGCTTGTTGCCTAAAAGTGTAATACGGATTATGGATTGCATCGCCATATTTGTGCTGGCGTAAAATTTCCTCATAATGCATGTACTTATTTACTAGAAAGTTATATTTGAGGCATGCATCATAACAGAAATCAGCTGATTTCAATATAGATCCTCATATTTCTAAAATTGATCATAATTAGCTTTATTTTGTCCCATACTGTATTTATAAGTAAAGCTACCGGTTTCTCTAAATGTTACAAAATATTGCTATTCGTGGAAATATGAATATTGGGATTCTTTATCTGGCCTTTTAAATGGTAAAGTATCGAATGTAGAATTTACCAATTGCCTAACTCCTGATGAATATCTGAATGTGATTATGGGCGTCATTTTTGATGGACATTAATTCTATGTACGTTCCAGTGATAAATTCAAGATATTCAAAAAGAAAAGGCTATACGTGACATAAACATAAAGCGCAGAAAGCTATGGCGTGCTATTTAACTTAATTCTTCCGATTTCCTAAGTAAATATTAACTAAAGTCTGCAGTCGAGCCTGAAAATGCACTGACGAGTGAAATGTACTTAAAAGAGCAAGACATAGTCCGGTCTGGTCAAATAGACACACTTTGCAGACACGTCAATGCCAGACTAAATCATTTTTCTACCTTTGCCTCGTTGAGTAATCTCGATGAATTGCGTTATACCAATTAGTACCAATTATAAACGTAAACGGTGCTCAAGGTTTTTCTTTTATGCTTAAATCCAACAATAAGTGGTTCGACATATGGCAACTCCCACTATCTGAAGATAAATATAGTGTCATGATAATTGCAAACTAGAGCAACCCCACAAACACGAAAGATTAAATGATTTGAATGAGGTTAATGATTGAGAATTATCTTTTGTTTCAGATTGAATTTTAAAAGCCAGATTAACTTGATAATCATCAAGGATAAAGTATAATATACCTTATTTGTAAAGGCTTCATATATGGAGACATAAATGGGATTGTTTT
Organism: Enchytraeus crypticus; assembly: GCA_905160935.1. Lineage (NCBI taxonomy): Eukaryota > Metazoa > Annelida > Clitellata > Enchytraeida > Enchytraeidae > Enchytraeus > Enchytraeus crypticus. The sequence goes on along the minus strand of CAJHZI010000308.1, from coordinate 102,073 downwards.
GTTAGCCTACCAAAATTTATGTAGTCCCTAATCTTCTTTAATGTTTTTCGGTATGGTCTCTCATCCAAAATAATAAAAAATTTGTCCATCTAGCGAACTTAAACTAAATCTGTATTGTCTGCGTATAAAATATCTTACACTGAGGGACGACTACACATGATCCACACCGCATGCTTGAAATTAGTAGTCTATTGAAGCATAAAGAACGCTTCACAGCTACTTTCACTAGCCTACCTAATGATAGGCAATAGAGTGCTAGCTAGCGTGATGAGTGAGCGAGTGAGTGAGTGAGTGAGTGAGTGAGTGACTGAGTGAGTGAGTGACTGAGTGAGTGAGTGACTGAGTGAGTGAGTGACTGAGTGAGTGAGTGACTGAGAGTGAGTGACTGAGTGAGTGAGTGACTGAGTGAGTGAGTGACTGAGTGAGTGAGTGACTGAGTGAGTGAGTGACTGAGTGAGTGAGTGACTGAGTGAGTGAGTGACTGAGTGAGTGAGTGACTGAGTGAGTGAGTGTGAGTGAGTGACTGAGTGAGTGAGTGACTGAGTGAGTGAGTGACTGAGTGAGTGAGTGACTGAGTGAGTGAGTGACTGAGTGAGTGAGTGACTGAGTGAGTGAGTGACTGAGTGAGTGAGTGACTGAGTGAGTGGGTGACTGAGTGAGTGAGTGACTGAGTGAGTGGGTGACTGAGTGAGTGAGTGACTGAGTGACTGAGTGACTGAGTGACTGAGTGACTGAGTGACTGAGTGAGGGTGAGTGACTGAGTGACTGAGTGAGGGTGAGTGACTGAGTGACTGAGTGACTGAGTGACTGAGTGAGGGTGAGTGAGCGAAAGTGAGTGTGTGGGTGAGTGAAGAAGACTTACCTCTAACGATGACCTGTATTGGGCTGGATGTTGACCCTACGCCGCTACCGGACACTGGAGTGCACCTGTACTCTCCCTCATCTTCCTTCATCACAGCTCGTATCACCAGAGTTCCATCTCCATTAATGCGCATGCGGGTTGTCATAGTAACGTCAATCACACGATCATCACGTGACCAGGTTATCATAGTAACTGGGAATCCCTGACTAGTCCATGGGCACTCTAGTCTTCCATGTAACCCTCTAGCGAGATAGAGCTTAGCGGGTAATGCTTCTAGCACTGGCGGGTCTAGAAAGAAAAGGATTAAAAATAGACAGGGGTAAACCGACTGACTGAGACACATACTTCCGGGTGCATGCAAAGTCATGTCCATTTAGTAAAATTACAGCAGCTCTGTTTCATATTCCAGTTTGTATTATAGTAAATTAGCGATTGCTACACTTCAAAACTCTACAATATTAGATATCGAACTAAACTATTAAACATTACTTTCATTATCTGAAAACATGCATGTAGAGAATAAATTTCATATTCGTGAAGATTGTAAAAGCCATAAAGCCGATGCCAACATCAATTTCATCTCTCGAAAGCGATATCAATGACGGGCGAGCTCAGATTTTAAGTCACACATCTTACCTTCAGCTAGTGGTTATGTTGGTATTCTGCATGAAGTTTTATCAACTGCATACAGAAAATGCAGCAGTTGGATACACGATACGACATGATATATGGCCTTTAATCAAAGGTTTCTATTAGAGCTGAGAATTTTGTGAATTTCCACAGTTCGGTTCAGTTCGGTTCCCTGATAATGAAAGTTCGGTTCGGTTCGGGTTCGGTTAGCATTTGACAATTTTGGAGTTCGGTTCGGTTCGGCTTACTTCAAACCAGGTTTCGGGTACGGTTCGGGTTCGTCTCGGTTTCCATCTAACAAGAGTTCGGTTCGGGTTCGAAATAGTTTGGTTTGGTTAATACTGCAATTCTTTAACATGTATTAGCATGATAAAGAGAGCTGCAGAAAAACATTAAGTCAAGTTAAACTGCCACATTTTTACCTGTTAAAAGTTAGATATTGAAAGAAGAAAAGAGGTGGCCTATACAAAAATATGTATAGGCGTACTACTTAAATTATCCCAAATGAACAAAAAAGTTTAAAAAGTAAATATTTTAGCTTCATTATTGTATCAGAAATACCCTACTTCAGCATATTCAGCAAACAGATGCTTCATCAATCTCAGCATATATTTTAAGATTAAAAATTATGTATTAGGAACGTCTATAATTTGTTGGAATTGTGTGGGTTAATTTGATGCCATCATTTGAAAACAAATATGAAATTTCAAAATAAAAATAGTAAATAAGGATGATCTGGTAAACACATAAGTAATTCCAAGAAGATTTAAGAGAATGTTATAACAATATATATTATTTTCTATCAATTTAACCAGTAATAAACTTCTTAATACTTCTTCTTACGTCTTCTGTGGGCAACCCACATCAACGTAAAAAACAACGAACTCAACAATAACATTTGTAAATATCCCCTTAATACCCACAGATTCTGCACGTAACCTTGGCGCAATTTTTGATTCAAAACTAAACTTTAAAACACATACTTCAGCAGTCTGTCGGTCTACTTTTTTCCATATCCGTCAATTATGTCAAATTCAAGTCCCTTGATGTCAATTCACAGTATTAGCTAATGCGCTTGTCCATTCTAAACTTGAATACTGTAACTCCCTGCTGAACGATCTCCCGAAAATCTCTCTAATTCGTCTCCAACACGCACACGTTCAACTCATTCTCTTTCTCGAATAGTCTGTAATGTAAAAATTTTCAAATCCCACACTTCTTCTCTTCTTAGTAAACTGCACTGGCTTCCAGTCTCCGAACGAATGAAATTCAAGATGGCTTCCTTAACATTCAAAGGTTTAAATTATAGTAAACCATCTGTCTGACCTTTCATCAATCTATCAACCCTCTCGTAGTATTCACTCCTCTACTAATAACCTTCTCACTGTATCAAACATTAAATCTGTCATGGGCAGGCTCTTCTTCATGCTTTCTGCTCCGACAATATGGAACTCTCTGCCAAGTGATCTTCGACCTTGTAATTGTATTGGTACTTTCCATGGCATTCTAAAATCCCATCTCTTTGCGCCATAGGTCAAAACTTTGACCCGCTAGCCTTGGATCTTTGACTGGCACTATTTTGATCCTTGTGGTCTCTGTGTACTCAGTCGTCATCGCGTGCTGTTTTGGCGCCTGTTTGTGTAGAGTCTGCAAAAGACGTCCCTGACATTGCCTTATGGCGAGGAATAGGACGTTAAATTCTTATTGATTGATTATTGATTGAAGCGTTGGAAGCGTCGTATTTTTAGAAAGCTAAAATTCTATTGAAAGATTTTAATTGTAGTCTAATTTTCAATTAGTCAGTAAATATGGTAAATAAATTTTAAAGTACTAACCTGTTCCACACTTGCAAATCAAATATTAGTAGTAGGCTTTATGCAGTGGCATGCAACTTAATATTCCACAATTTCCTCTAATGTATTGCAAATTCAAGCACTAGAAAAACCTAATATTGTTGAATGTTCAGACTACAGAACAATACGCTTAACAGCAAATGCTTCTAAAATCTTTCTAAAAATGTTAAATAGTGATATTCAGTCAAAGTCAGATGCAATAATGAGTAACTCACTGTTTGGCTTTCGAAAAGGATGTAATACTAAAGAAGCAATAGGAGTTACGACTTTTATGTGAACTTAGCTATTAGAACAAGAAAATGATGTCTTCATACGTTTCGTAGATTTTGAAAAGGCTTTGGATATAATAGACTGGACTATGATGTTAACTTCTTGAGAAGAATTGGAGTGGGCTGAAGAGATCGAAGATTTATTTTTAATTAGTACATTGATCAGAAAGCATAAGTCAAATTCCAGCAAGAGTTCTCTGAGGAGGGTGAAATAGGACGGGGGGGGGGGGGGGTAAGACTGGGGTGTAGTATTTCACCACTACTGTTTAATCTCTATTCCGAGGCGGTAATGGTTGAGGCGATGGAAGATATCGAGGAAGGAATTGGAGCTAAATTGCTGAAAGATTTGATGTTTGCAGATGATCAAGTTTTGCATGCTAGTATAGTAAAGCAGGATTGCAAAAGGCTATGGATGGTTAGAATGTCACAGAATTGAGATATGGCATGAAGATTAATATAAAGAAGACAGACAAAGGTTATGAGATTCACTAGGAATCACAGGTCTGTAAATATTACATTGAAGCTTCGAATAGCGATTAAAAGAAGTAAGAAACTTCAAGTGTTTGGCCCACACCATCACGGACGATGGGAAGTGTGAAACAGAAAAATAAAATATAGCATTGCACAGGCGAAAGAGCCTTTCGGAAAGAGAAATGAACATCCAATAAAAGGCATTGTGAGAAACAAAAAGATACATATTCTGAAAGCATTGGTTATTTTTGGTATACGGAGTATAATTGAACTATGTGAGCAATGTAAATATAATTTATTTGCTAAGATCGGTAGACTCACTTGTGAAAATGCGATCTTAAGAAATTTAATGAATTGGTTTATTTAGTTTTTTAAGCACTTTGATTGTTATGATACACCTATTGTTATTGTTTTTGTATGATCCTTTCACTTCCTGGAGAATGCATTATCACCATAATCATTATCATTAGTATTTAGCATCAGCATTTACTGTGCAAAATCTACAGAAATATAATGGCAATTAATAAATTGCACAACTGTGCCACAAAACTGTTTCGTCGGGTGTTTTTCAAGAAGCTTCGATTACGATATTTTTAATTATTTACTAGATAGAGAAAGCAAAGTTGATAGTGAAACAGACATACAAGAGACAGCAAGATAGGTAAAGTACAAGCAAAAATATAAGACAATCATCTTATATTTTTATAAGACAGATAGGTAAAACTAAAAGAGAGGAAGGTGGAATAGGAAGAAAGAGATTGCAATTACATTAACATAACGCCAAAAGTCCTGCGTACATGTATACTGTACAATGTCATGAGTTTAGAGCGACAGTAAAAATGATTATCTACGCTACCCTGCGGGCTGCGGCAAACAATAACACCAGTGACTCTGCTCTGCGCTTCTCTTCTATCCTACTCTTTACAGCTCACTCTCACTCGGTCGTTTTTTCTCATCTTCTGAATTCGAATCGTTACATCCCTGCATCTTTTGGTTCAAATTTCCTTCTCTCTCTCTCTCTCTCTCTCTCTCTCTCTCTCCAATAGACTCTTTCGACTTAAGATTTTCATCGCTTTAACTAATTTCTACACTTATTCTTGCAAATCTTATGTTATCGTCAAGATATTCTTCTATTGATTTTCAATGCAAAATATTTGTGTAATAAGCTCACTTTAAGAAATTAAATTTGTGGGATCTTTATGTAATTATGCTCATGATATGTACTATTTCACACTTAGAAACCACAAATAGGGATTTCTCTTCTGTATTCTAGAGACAATTCTATAAGGGTACTGAGTAGATGGACTAGTAAGATAAAAATCAATAAGGAATGGGTGGATTGTATGCCATGCGATGAACATTTATAGTCCCATGGGTGACAAGAAGTCTTTACCGACCTTACATTGAAACCATATGCTCGCTCTTCCCTCGCTCATAATGGAGACTCACGCTGGAAGCAATAGGCTCGAACTTACAAACTGTTTAGTTCTACACAATCTTTCACTAATTATAAACAAAAAAGGAAGCGTTTGACTGATACTTTTACTTCTAATTAATTATTTGTAATTAATTAACGAATTGTTTGGTACCTAAATGTAAATAAGCATTTAGCAACCTTAAATATTTAGCTAAAAGAGTCATTTCATACCTAATTAATCAATACCTTTTTTGAAAAATATACTGTCTAGTCCTAAATCGAGTCAGTGTGTGGAGTCTTACAGAGTATGGAGTCTGAGTCACAGTCCACGTGTATTTCGTCGGAATCGAAGTCAGAATTCATGCAGCTATCGAACCAATGGAGTAAAATAGACTAACAGCTTGGAGTAACTCCCTGCGCGACAATATATTCTTCTAAGAAACTTCCAGAAAATTCTTCAATATCAGTCGAGTTATTTGGAAGAGGTAGAGGTTACCATAAAAATAAGAAGATTTAACACTAACCATTAACACTAACCTTTAATACTAACACTAACATTAAGATTTACTATTAACATTAGCATGAAATAACGGTTATCTAACCCTCTCGGCGACCTCAATGTTCTGCAATTCCAATGATTGCCTACTTGCTTTTACTGTCTTTGCTATAACACCAATAATATAATTTGAGAAATTAACTTTTTGAATTACTGCTCCATGTTCAGTTCAGAACGCAATGAGCTGATGATGATGATGAATATTGCAGTGATATATCATTGACTTTGCCACCCTTTTGGGAAAAAATTGTGTACGTCTGCATTACTTAGAGCACTACTTACATGCATTACTTCGAAATAGGGGCGGATCCAGGGGGGGCCCATGGGGCCCGGGCCCCCCCCCCCCCTTAGACCCGACGATAACAAAATTTAAACTTTATTTTCATAGTTTCTATGCAATTTCTACGTTTAAATATATTTTAAGGGCGTTAGGGTGGTTAGGGGGGGGGGGGGTACAAGAGGGGGGGGTACAAGAGGATTAGAAGAAGTAAGAAACTTCAAGTGTTTGGACCACACTATCACGGACGATGGGAAGTGTGAAACAGAAAAATAAAATATAGAATTGCACAGGCGAAAGGGCCTTTCGGAAAGAGAGAAGAACATCTAATAAAAGGCATTGTGAGAAACAAAAAGATACATACTCTGAAAGCATTGGTTATTTTTGGTATACGGAGTATAATTGAACTATGTGAGCAATGTAAATATAATTTATTTGCTAAGATCGGTAGACTCACTTGTGAAAATGCGATCTTAAGAAATTTAATGAATTGGTTTATTTAGTTTTTTAAGCACTTTGATTGTTATGATACACCTATTGTTATTGTTTTTGTATGATCCTTTCACTTCCTGGAGAATGCATTATCACCATAATCATTATCATTAGTATTTAGCATCAGCATTTACTGTGCAAAATCTACAGAAATATAATGGCAATTAATAAATTGCACAATTGTGCCACAAAACTGTTTCGTCGGGTGTTTTTCAAGAAGCTCCGATTACGATATTCGTCTAAAAATACGACGCTTCCAGCGCTTCAATCAATAATCAATCAATAAGAATTTAACGTCCTATTCCTCGCCATAAGGCAATGTCAGGGACGTCTTTTGCAGACTCTACACAAACAGGCGCCAAAACACCACGCGATGACGACTGAGTACACAGAGACCACAAGGATCAAAATAGTACCAGTCAAAGATCCAAGGCTAGCGGGTCAAAATTTTGACCTATGGCGCAAAGAGATGGGTTTTTAGAATGCCATGGAAACTCGAACTCGAACAGTCTGACTACCTGGAATTTTTAAAATATGGGTCCCACTAGGGGCCCATATAACGGAAGGAGGGCCGAAAATGTTGACCGTTTCACTAGCTCTCAATTTTCACTTTAGCCACTGTAAAAGAGGAAAAAGGGTGTAGGCCTAAATAAAAAATGTGAACTCTCTCCCGGAACAGTGGTGCAAACCGCCTTGGCTGGGATCGAGGGGCCATCTTCCGAATTTTGAACCCCCCACACAGTTTTTTTTCTTGTTGCTTCACGTCCCGAAGAAGGCGGGGCGTAAGCAAAAATGTGTACACTGTTTAAAAAAAATTTCGAGCCCCCCTTAAAAAATCCTGGATCCGCCCCTGCTTCGAAAGTCTTCTTTTGAATCACATCAGTCTTTGCCTTTCTATAGGTAGTTCCATAGGCAATTGGAGACCTGCCTTTTCCATCTCTCTTTTTCATTCAGCGCTCATGAGTTGCTATCAGCACGTAATCCTCCTTTTTGTTAAATTCCAATCTGTGAATTGGTTTTCTGGATTTTACACCTCTTTAGCTCGTCGGCCTAGGTTTGGTTCTATAGAGTTCGATGTTGTTATTGATGACAGTAGTATTTTATTGCTTCTGCTATTGTTGTTGCTTGTAAAGCTGTAAAGTCAACATTGACGGCAGTTTCATCTCTCGAAAGCGATATCAGTGACGAGAGAGCACTGGATTTGAACTCACTACATACCCTTCCGCGATCGAATATCTTACCGACATCGTCACTGGCTCCGGTCTGTGTAGTACAAAGAATTGAAATAAAATAAATTCTCAAAGATGCTACTAAGAATAACATAACCAGACTTCAACTAAATATAAAATCTTTCACGTTAAGTACGTTACGTCATTAGTGAATAAAACAGTAATAACTGCTTAGCAACCAGTAAACAAACTAAATAAGATCAATGCACTGAAACAAGCGTATATTGCAGAATTTCTCTTTTAATACCTCATAAAAATAGTTTAATTTTTAGTCACAAAGACCGTTACGAGAATCTATCCAGCATCATTTGATCCACTGATGTAGGCCTAAATATGTAATTCTATTTATTTAATAAGATTTAAGTGAGAGATAACTTGCTTTATAAGTCGCGTTCGTGCACCTACCCTACCAATACATGTAACTTGAAAGATCGTATACCAGCATGATGCAGTCTGCGATCTCCCAGTCATCCTAAGTTAACTAGAGACGAATAGACGCTACACATCGCGGGAAAAATACCAGCATACGTTAATTTTGCTTCAATTTGCTTCAGTAATTTGCTTCAAAATTGTCCTGTTATTACAGGACAATTTTGTACTATTAATAAAAGACAATTTCGTAACGGCGAACCTTAACCCTTCAGTATACGCAGGCTTGTTTAATTAAATTAATTTGATGTCAGATTCGATAAAACATGATGAATAGGTTAAATAAGTCTTTCTCAATCTCAATTACACCGAAAATAGTCGTTATTTAAGGCATACTCGAGTTTAGGGATGATAAACTTATTTATCTGTTCTAAGCTATATGTTTCTCTTTTCAATAGTTTCTTAGCCATTAATTATATAAAGCAAGATAGCATTACACATTTGTATCGATTCCTTTGTCCGTATTTTGGATGGTTGGTGGTAAGCTCGATAACATACTCAGTACTTGCTTTTTTCCACGATGCTGAACATGTTAAATAAATTAATAAACTGTATAATCCGCACGATGAAAGTTATTGTTAATGATTTTGTAAATATTTTAAATATAGCCGAAATAAAATTAAACTTCTCTCTCTGCGGTTGTACTAAGTGGGCATATGATTTGAAAACTGAGTAGGTGGAATACGTTTAATTGTTGCTACGGTTGTTAATTTTATTATATATCTTAGTTTAAATAATTATGTTCGCTATTTTAGACCAATATATCGTTATTAAAAAATTATATTCTGAAAGTAGATTGAAAATAATGAAAATTATTAACTGACTTCTTATTGCTGATACTGCATTGCACGCATGCATGAAGACTAACGTAACAGGCACATTTAGAGCCATTGCTGCGATTAATACTTGAGCAATGGAAATGTACCATTTGTGTCTGCTGCACTTGCTGTTGTTCTTGCTGTTGTTCTTGCTGCTGTTCTTACTGTAATTCTTGCTGTTGTTCTTGCTTTTGTTCTTGCTGTTGTTCTTGCTATTGTTCTTGCTGTTCTTGCTGTTCTTGCTGTTGTTCTTGCTTTTGTTCTTGCTGCTGTTCTTACTGTTGTTCTTGCTGTTGTTTTTGCTTCTGTTCTTGCTTCTGTTCTTGTTGTTGTTCTTGCTGTTGTTCTTAGTATTATTCTTGCTGTTGTTCTTAGTATTGTTTTTGCTGTTGTTCTTGCTTTTGTTCTTGCTGCTGTTCTTGCTGCCGTTCTTGTTGTTGTTCTTGATGCTGTTCTTACTGCTGTTCTTGCTGTTGTTCTTACTGTTGTTCTTGTTGTTGTTCTTGCTGTTGTTCTTGCTGCTGTTCTTGCTGTTGTTCTTGCTGCCGTTATTGCTGCTGCACTTGCTGTTGTTCTTGCTGCCGTTCTCGCTGTTGTTCTTGTTGATGTTCTTATTGCTGTTTTTGCTGTTGTTCTTGCTGCTTTCTTGTTGCTGTGTTTGCTGCAGTTCTTGCTGTTGTTCGTGCTGCTGTTCTTATTTCTGTTCATGCTGCCGCTTTTGTTGCTGTTCTAAAAGCTAATTCTTGCTGCAATGAAGTGGATAATTTTTTGTTCGTATGGTTACACAAATGGCTTAATCAATCAATCAATAAGATTTAACGTCCGGTTCCTCGCCATAAGGCAATGTCAGGGACTTTAGAGTTCAATGCCTAGTTTATGTGTTCTTAGTTTTCGTTATTTTCTTATTTTGCTCTTTCCTGTCCTTGGTTATTCCTCATCGTTGCCTTTTGATAACGCATAGATTTCAGTCGGCAGGGATTTTAAAATAACCTTCCAGCAACATGAAAATATTTTCTTTGAAAGCTGTCAATACCTGGTATGAGAAGGTGATCACTAGTTGAACTATTAACTGAGCCCGACGTTGCTTAACTTCTTTTATTGCCTCCCAGCTAAACCGGTTGCGCAAAATCCCGTCACATTAATAGAAGTTGGATGCAACTGACGAAATAGTCCGATAAAGGATCGGAAATTAAATCATCGTTATATTGGAGTGCTTTAAAGCATTACAACGATTGTAATATACAGAGGCGACAGAGTACAATGATTGTATTTTAGCGTACTGAATTTTACCCAAATACACTAATTTGATTAATCGTCTACAACTAAAAAGAATTGAAGCTAGATGAATGCTAGATTTAAAAAATCGGCCATACCACTTTTGATACAACAAATGTAAAAGATAGAATTCCTTACATTTTTCAATTCATGTTTTCTTCAAGTTCTCTACTAGTTCCTCTATCTGGCGAATACAAAAATTTCAACTGTCTCTCAATATACATGTAAATATGCATCCCTCTATTCATTTTCGTAAGTAGCATCTCGAATCATCAACGGATGAATATTAGTGTGCCACATTAGCCCCATGCAGCATTCAGCTAATTGTCGTCGCCCTTTTCGTAACTCGCTTTGACCGCGGATCAGAATGTGCGGGGTTCAAATCCTGGGCTCTCCTGTCACTGGCATTGCTTTCGAGTGAGGAAACTGACGTTAACCTTAGCTTTAACAGCTTTTAGTAAATTGTTGGATTCTTTAACTGAATTTAATTAGAGGAATTGTTATGTATTCTGTGTTGCTTTTATTGTAAATCATTTATGTAAATATCAGTTGAAACAATCGCTACGGCATAATCATCTCTTTTGAGATTAATTCTTCTACCCCTAACTGAAGAACATCTGCTGCGGAAGTCGATAAGTTATTATGGCAACTACACCTAAGGTATACTTTAGTTAGTTAATTTTTATTTTATACATTTTGTTTTTCTGTTTTTATCTCTAAGGTTGCTCAGTAAAATGTAACTTTTACAAATTTGACTGGCCTACACTTCAGATTTTATTCGAAAGTTTCTTCTAATATTACTCACTTCGATACGTAAATATTATTTACCACTCGTTGCTCACTATGATTGGGCTGGAGCTTTTTTGAATTGTTCTTGTTTTTGGATTTTGTGTTCTAACCTTCGCTTATACATATTCTTCTATTTAAAACTTCAGAGACAGGTTTAAAGCATTTTCTCTCCATGCATTATTATTTAAGATTACTAAAATAATTTTTTTGACTATTTTTTCCAAATAAGCATTTATGCAGACCATTTTGAGTCAATTACTTAATATTACAGTAGGCCTAATGTTTGATCCAGTTATATCGAAGACAACGCTCTAGGCGAAGAAATGAAACACTACGGATGATATGATATACATATATAATTGTATACGGTGCATATAATGATACGGAAGTTAAAACTTTAGAATTTTTATTGTTATTTTTAACTCCTACTATTATTTTATTTTATCTTTTAACTTTTGTACGAATGAAAGGGCCATAGAAAGGAAAAACGAAAAAAACGTATAAAAAAGAAATGCTTAAATACTTGAGTTCAATCACTGATACTCAAGATCATCACGAGTGAAAAAGTCGCGAAAGCAAAGTGATTACTACTTTTACTGTTGATGCTACTATTGATGTTACCATTTTATTATTTTACAAATTTTATTTATTTTACTATGTATCCCGTCCTCGTGGCCTAACAAAACGAGTTAGAACTAAAACAACCTGTCGAATAGCCAGTTATTCAAGATAAATTTAATAGATAAACCAATAAATCACCAATACTCAATTTTCAGATTCGGAGGTTCGGGTTGAAATTATTATTATTATTGTCATTGCTGCTATTAGGATACTATTAATATGATGGTATTGCTGTTATGAATTAATCAAAACAATTTAGATGTTCATCGACAATACAATAAGCCACATGAAGTGGTTGTGTTTACTAAATTGTTGTTGTTGTTATATCTGACAGTGTGGTGTTAACGGCTTCGGTAGGATTGGTCGTCTGGTGGTGAGAATAGGCATCAAGAATGGGTTGACCTTCACTCTGATCAATGATCCCTTCATTGATCTTGACTACATGGTGTACATGTTCAAATACGACTCGACTCACGGTCGTTACAAAGGCACTGTCGGCGCCAAGGATGGTAAGCTGATAATAGATGGCAAGGCTGTCGCTATTAGCGCTGAAAAAGAACCGGCAAAGATCCCGTGGGGTAAGAACGGCGCAGAGTACGTGGTCGAGTCGACCGGTGTGTTCACGACCATAGAGAAAGCGGGATTACACCTCGGGGGAGGCTGCAAGAAGGTTGGTCTTGTAGTTCTAATAGCCATTCAGTTGCTACTCTCTCGTTTCCAGTTTGTTTCGTACTCTAGTGTGTCACTTTTGATTTGGTAAAATCTTAGAGTAATACTATTAGAGTATATAGTGATATATATATATATATATATATATATATATATATATATATAATATATATAATACATATATATATATTATATATATATTATATATATATGTATATATACAGTATATATATTGTACATATATAAATAATACATGAATATAATATATATATATATATATATATATATATATATATATATGTAATAGAATATGTATTTTATAATATATTATATACTTTAAAAGAATATATTTTATAAATGTATAATGATATAATATTGTATGTCATATATAATATTACATATATTTTTTATCTACACTCATCACGTAAGTTCTGTTGATTGCAGTCGACAGCATAGAAAATGATCATTATTTGACCTCTGTAAAATAGAGTATATAATATCAATAAATCAAGCAATCTATAAGAACTTAACTTCCGGTTCCTCGCCATAAGGCAATGTCAGGAACGCCTCTTGCAGACTCTACAAAAGCAGGCGCTAAAGCTCCACACGACGACGACTGAGTACACTGAGACCACATGAAAAAAACAGATCAAAACAGTGCAAGTCCAAGATCCAAGGAAAGCGAGTCAAAATTTTGGCCTACGGCGAAAAGACATTGAGATTTAATATTTGGAAAAATGAAACTATGTCGGCTCAGACATGACCATTTCTATATAAGATCACACATTTGTATGTATATTTTCTTCTTCTTAGCGTATGTAGCATTCGTTCAATCATCGTTTAGGCATTAGTTGACCGCTGATTTTGTTACGAGAGTCTGTTTAAACGAGTATGGCCGAGAGTCTTTTAATCAGCTGTGAATTTTGGCCGACTGGTAGGTTATATATGTATCCGGCCGACAATATTCATGTTGGCGACGTGAACGACGTGTATTTCGACTGACCACGTCTTGAGTTGTGTACATTGAATTTGTACTCACGTGGAGTGGATTGCTCGTTGACAGGCCTGACATTGAACTCGGGTCGCTTACGTCAAAGTCGAACACTTTAAACTTTTCGCCATATGCCCTTTAGAATGAGAATTCTAAAGGGGATAAAAGGTAAGCTATTCGACATTAGCGTATGTATGCTACTTTCTACATTTTTCTATATAGCATCTGTGACCATTTCTATATAGCATCTGTGACCATTCACCTCTTGCCTTTGTCCTTACATGTACATGCAAGTCTAACTCTACAGTCGTTTGTATTTGACTTATTTTTATGCGTGTTGTGCACATGTAGGTGATAATCTCTGCGCCCTCTGCCGATGCGCCGATGTTTGTGATGGGGGTGAACGAGAAGTCATATGACCCGAGCATGACAGTCATCAGCAACGCCTCGTGCACTACCAACTGCCTCTCTCCTCTCGTCAAGGTCATCAACGACAAGTACACAATCATCGAGGGGCTCATGACGACTGTCCACGCCTACACCGCCACGCAGAAGACTGTCGACGCCCCGAGCAACAAGGACTGGAGGGGAGGACGAACTGCCGCCAACAATATCATACCTTCGTCAACCGGCGCGGCCAAAGCCGTTGGAAAGGTCATTCCTGCTGTGGATGGTAGGCATTTGAGCAATAATCATAAAATTGTTTAATTGATCAAACTATCAGTGCAAATATCTCTATGCTGGGTCTATAAGCACAGCGAAAGCGTTACTTCTCTAAAAAATCCTAGACTAATCTGCATATTTGTCAAAAAGGTGTCGATTGAAATATAACATCCCTTTCTTACCCCCCCCCCCCTCGTTATTTTCATCTCGCTCAGAGAACTCATGCTTGATTTTGACTATTGCATGCCTTCTGATTCATATACATATTTAAAATCAATCTTCTATCTCTCAAGTCAACTGTATATTAAGGCGCCTTGACGCATGAAATTCACATTTTCATAATTAAACCTTAAGGTATCAATTCTTAAAAGATTCGATGATACTTCTACTTCTTTCTGCTTTTTATTTATTTATTAACTGATTGTATATGTGAATATATTATGTCGTTACTTATTGATTTATGTCTTCAAAATATTGAAGAGATTGAATGATTAAAATCAATGATTAAGTCATGAATTAACAATTATTTAATAATAGATTATTAAACTATGACTGGATTAATTATTTACCCGTTTCATTCACTTAAAAAAATTAAAAGTGGCATGTGTGATTAATTAATTAATTAATTGCTTGCTCATTGAGTTAGTTATGTAACTCAATAATTTATTGCTTCATTCAGGAAAGTTGACTGGTATGGCCTTCAGAGTCCCCGTGCAGGACGTGTCCGTGGTGGACCTGACCTGTCGCCTGGAGAAGGGTGCCAGCTATGACGAAATCAAGGCAACGGTGAAGGCTGCGAGTGAGTCCGGACCCCTGAAGGGCATCCTGGGCTACACCAACGAGCAGGTCGTTAGCTCGGACTTCCTATCCACCCAGTACAGCTGTATCTTCGACGCCGATGCAGGCATAGCTCTGACGAAGAACTTTGTGAAGCTAGTTGCCTGGTACGATAACGAGTACGGCTACAGCACGCGTGTCACTGATCTCATCAAGTACGTCTGCAGCAGAGATCACCCTTCCTAGACACTGGCCGACATCCGAAGAGCAGAAATCTGCTGCGTGGTGCTTGATGTCAGCCGTCTGCTAGATAAACAGCTGAGTTGTGAGACTTTAACATCTTGGGTAGAGAGACTGGATGTTGTGATGAATGGAGAGTAGGGATTTTGGAACACCGTGTAAGGTGGGACGACGATTAGTATTAATGTTATTGTTTTTGAAGTGCTAAGTATTGTGTCCTAAATTCTAATCTTTGAAAATAGTTTATCGGATGTTATTTAACTCTTAGATGCTCTTTAGAAATCAATTATTCTCAAACTGATCAGTTTCACAAATGATACTTCTGAATGGAAACATGGTGCTTTTAACTCTTTTTAAAAATTCTTCAAAAACACTCGGCTAGACATCCTTATTCTAAGTCATCATACACCCATAGCTATTGATTAAGGATTCGCTAATGCTAGTTTCGACATTTTAAAAAGGCGGCAGCTATATAAGCTTTAACAATTGGCGTCTCGGATTCTTTATGATTTTTAGTATATTATGATTTAAGTTATAGACATTAATTAAAACTTCTGAAGTAGTAGTTTAACTTTCTAACTGTAAAACTAACACGTGATGCGTCGTATAACGTTCCATCATCTCAAAACTAATGGCAACTTTTAAATTTACCTCCATTATTGGTTTTTCTTAGAAATAGAACATTAGATGTATGTTAAATACCTTTTTGATCTACGTGTAGACAGTATTTTCATTTCAAAACCTCGACACTTTCATCTGAGAATCTTACACCAATATTAATTCACATAACATCAAACTAGCTTTTGCTATGCTTCTCTGGATTTTATATTATTGAAATGTTAGAAAATATAGTACTACATAGTGACTTCTCAAAATTTCGTCACAGTTTGAAGATTCTATATCAAATTATCTGAAAACTAATAAATTGATTATTCATTATTGATTTCTAGCATTTTTAGTGATTATGCACCAAAGTCACGACTTGCAATGGTCATTTACTACTGTAATGATAAAATACTGTAATTTATAGAATTACAGTATTTTATCATTAACTAGTTGTAAAGCCCGCCACCTGATGGAATAAGCCCCGAGGTGAAGCCGTACTTCACTTCCTACTGCTCTCAAAGTCTGTGTGACTTCGCCGACGCACACTTATAAGTTTCGGCCTATTCCGCTTGAACGCTCGAGATCCTTGCACCCGACTCCAATCTCAGTCGCCCTATTATAAGAAAGGGGTTGGGCTCCTGTCCTGTCCCCTGTCTTGTAGGTATAGGCAGGATTGGTTTTGATGTAGGAGTCGGTGGTTCGACACCTATTGGAAGATGTGTGATCCCCTGACTAAAGTTTTAACCCCCACAGTTTTAATCGCCCCCTATGACAAAGTCCTGAGGATCCCGTGGCAAACCTTCGATAACCCCAAGGACCTCCTTGGAAAATGTATCAAATCCAACTCTAGGTTTAGGGGCAAAAAGACTGTAGCATTTCCCTCGTTCATCACTGTGTCTTTCATTAACGTACGACAGTGGTCCGCTAATTTAATTATTTAACTACCATATAATTTATATCTAAAAAAGCCAATTATAATAATTTAAATTAATCCAATGTGGTATTATAATGAAGGCGTAGCCAAACTATTCTTATTGTTCTTGGAGCACCTTCAGCCACTTGCAGCTCAGAAACTGTCGTATGTTCAGTCTCTGTTTCCTCGGCTATCGTGCTTATTGGAAGGGTACAGTTGTGTGCAACATGGGATTAGTCCCGATAATTGATTAACTAGATTGAACCGATTCCTAATTTGAAGCCAAAGCCAAGCTAAGAATATAACTTAACAATTTAATACCAACATGCATACACATACTACCATACATACAAACATAGTTTCAAACATTCAATTTATCTTTCGCTTAATTAATATCTAAAGTTTCAAGCTAGTCTTTCGTAATAGTAATTTCAAAGTCGTCTCTAAGACCGTTTACTTATCATTTTACCGTTCGCAAACCTCATGCAAATATATCCTAAAATTATATTAATTAAATCTAAATTACCACATTCTGGAATCGCGAAGTCGCCTCAAGTTACGACCCCGAGACTCGCGAACAAACTAAGAAGCAAACTTACCGAAACCTAATACTAACCTAAACTCTAAAGACTAAACCTATCAAATCAAAGAACGTACTTCCCTGTTTCTCTGCGGAACCAAAAATCAAAATATCAACCGCCAACTACCAAGAGCCAAAAGCAAAGAACCCCCGAACGACTACGCACCCGATATTTACAGTAGAAGAGAGATGAAACAGAGAAAGAAGAACATACAGACAGATTAAGACCGATACAAGCAAACCTACTATTGCACATTCTTATTATTATTATTATTATTAATATTATCATTATTATTATTATTATTGTTATTATTATTGTTATTATTATTATTATTGTTATTATTATTGTTATTATAAGCGTCTAATAGAAAATACTCATTGTTATTATCACTAATAATAGTATCTGGCTGGAGCCAGTGGCTAAGTCGGTAAGATATTCGACTGCGGATCAGTATGTGCGGGGTTCAAATCCTGGCTCATCCGTTACTGACA
Organism: Enchytraeus crypticus; assembly: GCA_905160935.1. NCBI lineage: Eukaryota > Metazoa > Annelida > Clitellata > Enchytraeida > Enchytraeidae > Enchytraeus > Enchytraeus crypticus. Next base: position 84,154 of record CAJHZI010000308.1, on the reverse strand, counting down.
TCGCTTTCGAGTGAGGAAACTGACGTTACCCTTAGCTTTTTTAGCTTAAATTTTAATATTATTATTATTATCATTATTATTATTAATATTATTATTAATTATTATTAATATTGTTATTACTATTAATATTATTATTCGCTTATTTGTTAATATTATTTGTATTTATTTTATTTAATATTTTATTTTATTATTACTATTATTATAGTTACTATTACTATTATTATTCTTCTTCGGCTTAAAGGAATTGCTGAAGCAGGCTGCATTAAATCTTTGCAAAGTCATGGAAAGCCTTTGAAATAATAATTGGCGAGAGTAGTCTCTCCAATCTTCCACTGATCACGATCCATCACTCATCACCGGCCGCAAGATTGAATTTGATTGATTACAATAATTATTATAACTATTACAACTATGCAAAATTTCCCCTAATATCTTCATTCATTTCATTTTATTTTTATATTACTAATTATTTTTATTAATATTACTTTTAATTCATTTGTTCTGTGAATCTTCTCCGAAGAATAAAAATTCTTCCATATTAAATGCATGCTATGGATCTAATCAATTAAAATCTTTAGAATCACTATCATTTGATTTAAATGGAACGCCTTAATAACAGTCCATAAACTGATTAAATGCAAATAGGATTAACACTATTTTAAAAATACAATGTTTAAATTAAAAGAAAGTTTTCTCAAAGCAGCATATAAATCTTACCAGTGTTCTCTACTATGAGTGTGAAGTCACGTGAATCCTTTCCCACAACATTACTCGCCACACACGTGTAAGTGCCGCCCAAAGACTCCACACTATCTATAGACCCTGGTGACACAGCCTCACCTCTCTTCACTGCACTGCCTTCTGGCACGTTGAACCCCATCGAACTCAAATAAGGCACCGATCCCACAGCACCAGTTAAGAGAGTGACTAAGCTACTGATGTGCTCTCTATCACTGACTGTAAAGTTGCTGCTGTTTGTCCACTTGTTGATCGCTATATTAACTCTGGAATTAGGCACTAGAGGCAGTCCATTCTTAAGCCAGGTGATTGATGGTACAGGTTTGCCTGTGGCGGTACAAGTGAATGTTGAGGATTGATTGCTATAAGCAAGAACGAGTCCTTGTGGGCTGCTCAATATCACTGGAGCTCCTGCACACACAGTTACAGTGTCTAAATTTAATTGCGTACAAGTGCAATGATATCGCTTTGGTTTTGCTACACACCTAAGTTTATTTACCATTCGTCATCATAATTTATTAAACACATTTTATTACAGCAAATCTAATATTAATTACATACTTGTATATTAACTGCAACCGTTAATATAAAGTTTGACGTCTATTTCTCTATCACAAATGATATTCTCAGAGACATTCTGGCTAAAATTTGAACGGATAGCCACCTGCTTGTCGGACAAGCGAATAACCACCGCAGCCACCAGATATGGTAGCATATGTACGTAATACTCGAAAATCACTAGCACGTTTGCGCTATTTTAATAAATTACAAATGTTTCCATTTAGATTTCTTCGTAGCCTAAGTCGTAGAGGAGAAATTACAACATGTACGCACTAATTGTCAATGAAATAGGCCTATATGCATATTGTATGAGATCAATGCATCCACTTCTACGAGTGTTGTAAGATACGACTAATACAGATAGTGAGGTAGTAAAAATAAAACGACCTCATGAGCTATATTTGACCGTGCTAATGAATACTCTTAAGTGTATAAAAGCGTACTCCTTGTGATACAACCAATACAGCGTTCAATATCCAAACTTTTAGCAGATGTTCAAATACGAATCTAACTCAGATATACACTTGACAAATGACTCAATAACGACAACAATAATTACAGCGCTAAAGTGCCAATAACATCAATGACAACATCGAGGAATATTGAGTTAATTTCAAGCTGACGAGCAAAAAGGGTAAAATATTTTGAGATTGAGATTTCCAGAAAATCAGTCTGAAGAAAAAATCTAGTTTAAAGGCACTTCGTTATCAGGTCCATAGTTTTACATAAAGGTTTAATAACCAAGTAAAACGTGTGTTAATCGTTAGTTATGAGAGTCTATTTAGATTTTGTTTAGAATTATATCGCGCCTATTACAAATGCGCATAATTATACAAAGTTATACAATTATATTTCCGTGTTGTGTCCGGGACATTGAAGAATGTCCCGAAAGTTGACCAACTGTCAACTGCAAGTGTCGTAAGAGGCGACAAAATATAAACTGAGGAAGTCAACGCGAAACCATCTCAGAAACTATATTTTTTTCCAATCAATTGGCTTCATAAGGTATAAGTAAGGCCTAGCCCTTTGTGAGGGAAGTAACTTGTAGATCATTAAAGTGCTGTATATGGAGCGTGAAAGCATACTCTAGAGTACGAATGTGTTCCATGGACCTGTCGCTCGGAAAAACACAATAAACAGAGTGATACGATTATACTTTTACATAAGCATGTATAGATAATATTGCTTATATATTATGTACTGAAATATTAATACATACATAAAATAAATAAATAAATGAAAGTTTAACGTCACTTTCCTCATACAAGGATTATGTTAAGGATGTCCCCCATCACATGTCACTACAAATCGGTTCACCACAAAACGATATGAAAAAGCAAGTGCTGAAATGAAAGAAAAGATCCTAAGCGGTGCCGGTCTGGTGATAAAAAGACAGCTGGGCAAGACGAAAAAATTCTATAGCGGGAAGAGATGTGTTTTAAACTTACAACGGAAAGTGGAAGTAGTAGAACAAGATCGATATCAGGAGACAGAGAGTTCCAAACTGTAAGAGCTGAAAAATAAAATTAACGTCTACCTAAGGACGTGCGAATATTAGAAGTGTTGAGTAGTTTGACATTGGAAGAACGAAGCTTACGAGAAGGTTGACATTGGATTTTGAGGTCGGAGATGTAAGAAGGTTTACCAAGGTAAGTATTTTGAAAGTTAACAAAGGGATTTTATATTTAATTTTTGAACCACAAGAATATTAAACAAGGAACTGGAGGTGGCCTGAAGCCTTGAGGATCGGCAGACAACAAGTGCTAGAGAATTCTGACGCGTTCAAACGCATGAGAGAAGAAGATGGTAGATCATATAGCAATGAGTTACAGTAGTCAAGCTTTGATTGAACTATTGAGTTAGCAAGAATTATGGGTGAATATTTTAGCAACAGATTATCGTATCTGTCTGATTTGACGGGTCTGAAAGATGAACGACAGACAGATGAGTTATGAGATTTGAAGTCGAGGTTTTCATCAAATATGACACCAAGGTGTTTAGCCGTCGGAGTCAGAGTAAGATCAAGATTTTGAAAATAGGCGGAAGAATTGGACAAATAAAAAATATAATGTTAACATCAGTTTCCTCACTCGAAAGCGAAATCAGTGACGGGCTAGCCCAGGATTTGAACCCGCACATACTGGTCCGCGGTCGAATATCTTACCGAGATGTAGGAAAGAATTCATACTTTAGAATTCTCTAGCATTAAAAGATATTCGCTTCTAGCAAGATTGACAGAAAGACGATTGCAAAAATACCATGAATAAACTTTGTCAAGGACGGATGAAGGGTATTGCAATTTCGCATATATATATATATATATATATATATATATATATATATATATATATAATGTACATGTGTTCATGTATATATATATATATATATATATATATATATATATATATATATATATATACCATAATACTAATTATTGCTTTTGCTTTCAATTGGCAACTTTTAATTTTCTAAAACGAATTTAAGAGGTCTATTCATATCGCAACCCTAGCTAAACAGGGATTCAAGGGAGGAAGATGATGATGATATTAATATTAGAGTTCCTTTTTTATAAGTTGGTTTTATCATTAATAACGAAAACATACGATTGAATTTATTGCAATGGTGTTATTAAATTAGTTCAGTTCAGTATTACAAGTAATAAAATCCGAACGAAAAAAGCAATACTACCAACAATACGGTTAGATTTCTACTGTTGCCCATGACAATATTGAGCACTGTGAGACAAAATCAAAGCCGATGAGCAGAGTGAGGGGTCAATAAACGGTGCGAGCCAAAATCCGGGTAGGTAGGCAGTACAGCAAAAAAATCAAAAATTAAGTCAAATGATTTTATGGAACAAAAGCCAAAGCAAAAGTCAAATGATTTTTATGAAAACAAAAGTAAAAGCAAAAGTCAAACGACTTTTGGAAGCTGTAGAACACTGGTATACAGCCCATTTATTCAGATTCACTGCTATATTGAAAAGGTTAAGATTGGATGTTTCTAAAAATACATGCTGGTAATGTTTGACAGTCATGCTTGACTTTCTAAAGAGAAAATTACAGCTTAAGATTTCAAAATATAAATCTAATCGAATTCAGCAATAAAACATGAGTCTGGCCAACTGTCCTTGTAATTTCACAACTATCATACCAAAACTAAATTTTAAAAGCTTAGTTATAGCCTACATGGCTATAACTCTAAGCTTTAATCTAACTCGAGTTATTTTCTGTACGTTCACTGGAAGTTACACAGAAACGATTCCATTGCTTATAATAAAATCGGGTCGCAATAGCTTTACATTCCTGATTCCATTTTCTTATCTCAAATTCCCTTAAGTCATCCGCAATGTATGTATCATAATGAGTCGTGAATGTTCAGTCATACTGCCTAGTTGAAAGTCATGAATACTGGAGCGGATAGGAGCAACTTTAGAATTGAGAGCAAGGGAGAGAATGAGAAAGAGAGAGATCGAGATAGAGAGAGAGAGAGAGAGAGAGAGAGAATATAGGAGAATGCCAGAATGAGTTGATGTTAGACATAGAAGACTAAATAATTTCAAAAAGAGTAAAAGGAGGAAAAAACCTAATGTTAACGTCAGTTTCCTCACACGAAGTCGATGTCAATGACATCCTTTAAGCGAGGAAACTGACGGAAACTGATTAATAAAAGACACAATAAGACAGAAGTCTGGACTAAAGAACTATTAATTGTTGTTTTTCTTTGTAACTACGTGTGATTACCAATCGGTTGGTGAAATGAAAATTAAAAATAATAAATAATTTATTAGAATGGAAACAGAGCAAAAGAATAGTAGAGGGATTACACATAATAGGCTATGACAGGGACGATACAAGAGTTATGAACTTTAGAAGTCTAATTGGGGGGGGGGGACTAAATAGGAGGAGGGCTTGATGATAGTGTCTATAGATTTATATGGAATAGGGGTTGAAAATTGGGAAGACTGAGCTCAGAATGTAGGGGGCGGTTGTCCTAGCACCCTTATTCGCGTCCCTGTGTTACGATTTATTTAATTTTATTTAGTTATTTTAAACAAGAACATTAGTGTAGTTTAATCATGAACTGTACATATAAACAATATGCAAAATAATAAAAATGGCAAAAAGCCAAGTAACGGCATGTGATGATGAAATTTATTGTCTATTGTTGTGACATTTTGTAAAATATAGTGGTTTGAAATAAATAAATAAATATTAAAAGCAATAGAGAATTAATTCGTTGTGTATGATTTCCTGTGGAATCTTTAGGCTATCCAACAGGACACGAATAACTTTATACATGCAACTAATACAAGTGTGTAGGCCTATAACCATAAGAAATCAAAATCAAGTTGTAAATTTCAATATTCAGAGAGATTGCTTGAGATAGAAAAGATATTACTTTTTAAACCAGATATACTTACGCATCTTTTAATAAGGTTAGGCTAGGGGTTCCACAGAGAAGGTCCATTGAAACATACAGTGTTAGAATTGGCAGCATGATTTAGACAAAATAGCTTAGATATAGCGATTGAAAATAAAATGCTCTATATGCTTCGCGCTTACATGTAGGCCTATCTCAATGCCGTAAATAAATGTAGACGGAATAAACAAAATATACGGGCTCCATCTATTTATGCTTGTGGCGACTATAGGTTTACATAGGACTACATGTATTTTTTCGATGCAAAATTCAAGTTAGGTTTCGTTTTTTTTAGTTAAATTATCAATCAGCTAGTTTCAAGTTAAATCCTCCTCTAGTCCTACACCAAGATATTTAATACAGTAACTTCTCGGTTACTTGCGTATACTGATCTTGTGAGAATGAGCGAATAGAATGAACAACGTAATTTAAGAAATAGAATTAAACGTACTGTAGGAGGAAAACAGTCAGAGCGGGTAAAAGGTAAAGGGGACAGAAGAAATAGAAAAAGAAGGAATGACTCAATGATATCTCCTTGTATCTTCTTCCTAATTTTATTATATCATTCGCCAGATGACTCAAGAGCAGTTGCTGCGCATGACATCTGTGAGTCTAAGGACATTGGCTACATAATTATGTTTTAGTAATTTTCCTTTATCAGGACTTTTGTGTTACTAGATACATACAATGTGTAACAAAATTTTTGGACCAAGATTGCATGAAGCAACGTATTTAATTGTCTTCCGCAATTCCTAATATATAATTGTACAACGTTACTACGTAATTTAAATTTAAAAATATTAGTAGTTTAGTAATAACGAAAGCTATAAAGAATCATAAGCTGTTATTACAAGACTTGTAGAGCAATTTTCTTGCGTATGGCCATTCAACTATCTTAGCAGCTTACGCTACTATCATATATTCTGCTTACCTAACCAAGAACTTAGCCGTTGTGAAATTCTGGGCACTTACAGCACTACGTAACTTAAGCGACAACTAGAGATTACTATATCAATGACATTGAAAGAAATTATTAGCGATACACTTTGCACTTATATAATATACAGTGTTGTTTTATTGCCCGTGCTGTGTCTGGGCCACTGAAAAGTAGACCAACCGTAATCTACGCGTGTTGTAAGAGGTGACTAAGCAAAGACTGAGGAAGGCAACGAGAGACTACCTCAAAAGCTATATTATTCCCATGCAGGCGATAGGTTATATAAAGGTGTAAGAATAGCCCTTTATGAATGGATTAGCCTGTTAATCGATCTAGTGTTCCTTATGGAGCGCGAAGCAGAATATAAGTAGGAATATGGACTTTGGATCTACCATTTGGTCGAACAATATTGAGAGAGAATATATTATAAACACCAAATAAGATCGATATCATTTACTGCTGAAGAATCTTGGTGATTTCGTTAAGTTGTCGCATGATACTGTCACAGAGGTGTAAATGATAGTCGAGTTGTTGTCGCGGTGCACAACGTTTCTTTGTCGTTTTCCCTTTTCCATTACGACCACAGTCGCAGTAGAAAAATTTGAATATTTTATTAGGGATGCATGCTTTTGACATGTAACCATACATTGCAATTCTGATCATGACAGCAGAGGAAGGCCGGCAATTAATGGTTGATATTTTGCCGCAACCCTACAAATAAGATGCAGAAAGAGCAGAATATCACACTAGATTTCCTTTGACACGAATGCTGAAATAATGTTGGCATAAGTATACACAAGAATTGGTAGTGATCAATCATGCCAGTTTAACAATTCTCTGATCATGCAGGTCTCAGTCGTTTCGTTTCTTAAGACAATAAACCCAAATACCCCAATAGGTTTTAGCAGCTGTAGCTTGATTGTCAACCAATATTCTGGCCTATTGATAACATGTTACTAATTCAATAACAGTCTGCTGAGTGCTGCATGTATATTTTCATTTCGATAATCGAGTAGAAAACCTCTGTGATATCTCATAATCATTACCGGTCTGATGTTGAACCACTCTACATGTATGTCCGATAAGGTAATTATAATTTATATATTTAATTAGTAATAGATATGCGTTTTAACCTGTTGCAAAAAAAAATTTAATCAATAGAATGTCAGCGATGCTGAGGAGATTAAGAGTTAAACATATTAAGAGCTACAATTTAGCAAGAATATTTTGCTCGTGAAGTGAGATTATTTCGCCTGCAAGGTTAATTCTTGGAGAACGAAGCTTACGTCAAACATTAAAAAATGTAATAAATGAAATAACTGTATGCAACAACGAAATAAAGTAATATTAATTTGAACAAAATCTCAGACCAGCATAGAAATCTCCAGAGTCCCCCTCCCTCGCTCTTCGCCCTACAGTTGGTCCTATTTCACGTCTCGATCAGTACCGAGAGGCCTCCAGATATATTAGGGTTCCAGGCCCAGTCCAAGCTGCAGTCTGTCGTGGATTCGAGCCGAGCCCTTAAACCCCAGAGAATGGTGCGGATTAGGGTCGAGACAAGGTTACGCCTCAAGGGGTTCACTCTCGCTCTTGCTCCAGCTCTCTTCTCTCTTTCACACACACACACACACACTCACACACAACCTCACACACCCAGTCACACACATAAACACACACACATTCACTCTCTCTCTCTCTCTCTCTCTCTCTCTTTCTCTCCCTATCCCGCTATCTATCTATCTATCTATCTCTCAACGTGGCTTTGATCTTCCATATAGACTCTTTGTTTCTGTCACTGCCTTTCTTTCCTCTCTCTTTCATTCCTTCTCAATCTGTCTCTTGCTCTATCTATTTCAATTTCATTGTATGCCATTCCCGCTTGAAAAGCCCTCACTCTAAATAAAATGTACAACCTATCATACTGACTTCTCTGCTAATTTGGCTTTCTATGCTTAAACTATTAAATGACAAACACCTTAGACATAGGAGCCAATTCCGGTTAATATACCAGTAGGGACAGTTACTCCTTGTACCTAGAAAAATTCATGTGTTACAGTATCCTACTCAATGAAACGAAAGCACCTTGCCAAACTAAATAATTATATAAATATAAATAGACTATATATATGTATAATATTATATATATATATATATATATATATACAGTATATATATATATATATAATTATATATATATATATATATACAGTATATATATATATATAATTATATATATATATATATATATATATTTATTTATTTCTTTATAATGAACGATTTTCGTTTAAATATACTCAACATTGTATATCGTTAGATGTTGGGTTACGGATGGTATGGGTACGATTCGGATTAGTGCCGGGTTCATATCTGTAAGATGAATATAAAAAAGCTCATGTTAACGTCAGTTTCCTCAATCGAAAGCGGTGTCAGTGACGGGCGAGTCCATGATTTGAACCCCGTACATACTAATCCGTGATCGAAAATCTTACCGACATC
>CAJHZI010000308.1:55000-72500 GCA_905160935.1 Enchytraeus crypticus | reverse complement strand
TATTAGGATAAGGACAAAACAACAGTGGTGGCCTAATTGAAATCACCAAGAAAAGAAGAATGAAATGAGTTGAACATGTGCTGCGCATGGAAGAAAACAGAATCTCTGGAAAAATATTTAACTACAAAACTGCATAGCATTAATATTGTGGCTATGCTATGCACTTAGTAATTTTTATATGTTTTTACAAGAGATAAAAGATATATAATTAGTTGAATGATGAGATTCTACTTAAGTAGCGGTAGTAATAATTCTAAAACAATTAGTGCAAGAACATGAGATATACTGTAAAAGAATGCAATAAGCAGATTAAAATTATCTTTCAATGGGTCATCAGAGAAGCTTAACTGACCAATATGGTATGGCAAACAGTGATCTGGCTACTATTATTGTCAATAAGGAGTTGTGAATGATGACATGACAATGTCTAACTGGCTGGTCTGGTGACTGGATGGCTGAGTAGATAACTTCATGAGCGGCATAGAAAAAATTATCCGTTTGTGACGCAAGACAGCCATCCTCCGATAGTATCTCTTGTTAAGAAAATTATTTAAAATCCATTACTATTAAAATTTCCTACCTCAAATATACTTTAGGGTGATTCCAGAACACTCAAGCTGTGTCGCATGAACCAAGTAAAATTTTCATGCATACATTCGACCTGCCATTGGAAAAACCTGAAAGTGTACGGGTGAAAAACCAAAAAAAAGACCGAGACAGTCAGATATAGCCAGAACGTATCAGAAAACATTTCCCATAGTTCTATTTAAATATTAAGCATTCGAATAAATAAGTTGTAATGTCATCTCTTAAAAAGAACATATTTCAGAAGTGTATAAGAAAATAGATAACGAAATGCGTGCCTGGACAGAGGAGGTTTAGTCGGTAGAGCCAAGTGAAACTGAACGAAAATTGAAAATAAACTGAAATTAATTGGATTTTGTCTTGTGGAAATTTTACTGAAATTATGAATTATTTTTCAAACGATAATTGAACAGAAATAGGATTTTTCTCTCTGAACGAAGTAGGAAGAGGTATAAGAATTATTTTGCCATCGGTAATTTTACAATAATCAGGTTTCAAAACTGTCTAAGGTGCACTGACAGCCAAGGCAGCCTGCTAGTGGCTGGTGCGTAGATGCACAAAACGCAACTGCTGCTTGAATGACATGAAACCCTGCAACTAAAGTTAAATTATATGATCGTATTATTTGTTTTTAGTAGTATCTAATCCGGGATTACACTACCACCTGGTACTTCTGGAGCGACACCCCTTTTTATAGCGATTTATTTACTATTTTTGTCTCGCTCTCTCCCCGTTCGCTCGCCAAAAATACTAAATAAAACTCTATAAAAAATCGCTCCAGAAAGTACCATGTAGTAGTGTAATCCCGGATTAGATACTACTAATAATAATATTTATTATTTATATTGTATCGAAACTATAGCAACATCTATTTATAATATCAACCCTCTAGAATACAATAGGTCTAATATGGATACCATCATCCATTACAACTCCTTTTGTATATAAAGGAGATAACCCTACTTTATTCTGTTCATATGTTTTCATCTCTTTCTTATCAAACCGAAACCCCTTATTAACACCATTAATAATCTCACTATTAAACAAGCATTGTATATATTTTTCTTTATTTATAATACTATTACGCTTCTGTAAACCTTTTGATGATGCTTTGTTTTTGTTCATCTTTGATGAATCAGGATTACATCCTGTATCTTTTCCCCATACATAGTATGTTTTACTGCATAAAGCTACCATACCTTCTCCTTCATATTCAATCTTAAACAATCCTGGAGTTCTATTTGAATATTTATCTGTTGAAAACCATTTATGTTTTTCCTTTTCAAACTCATCCCTTAATTCAGGTTTAATTAATTTCTCAAAATCATCAGTCATAGCCATATAAGCAGAATCTGTATCCATCTCTATATACTGAAAATCTGATCTATCTATATACTTATCTATACAATCATAATAAAACTGTAACATCCTTAACTTTGAATCATCATATATACTACATGCAACTTGGATAGGCATATCTTGATAAACCTTTCTAGCTCTTTTAGTTACTTCATACACTCCATTATATTCTTTTGCACCATAATAAAAGTGATCGTTTTTAGCTCTATTGAACTGTGCTTCAGTACAATATTTAACCTTTTTGAATTTATTCTTATTCAAACCCGTTCTTCCAAAAGCTGAATTACCAATAAGTTTACACCCTTCAGCAATTATTGCATACTTTGTATCTATATCTCCTTTTCTTCTTTCATCTGATACCCATTCCATAAAACCCTTCAGTACTCTTCCTCTCTTAGCTTCAATAACTCCATGTAACTTACTAACAATACATCCATGTTCTATTAACCATTTTAGTCTTGTAGATTTAATTAATATCTTTTCCGCCTTTAATGTAGCCATAAGTTTTTTACTTTTCGTAGGTTTTCTATCCAACTTCTCAAGTAAAGCTTGTGTGTATTCTCCACATATAGTTTCATCATACTCCCTATTTTGAAATATCGGACACATCTCACTAAAATAATTCCATTTATCTTCAGGTACTTCTATATCAACTTCCATAAATCCAAAGAAGGAATCCGTCATAAGTTCTTTTTCATACTTTACCCAATCACTAGTTTCTTGCCAATATAATTTACCACAAGGCATTTCTTCACCTATACAATATAAATACAACGCATTTGCATCATAACCAACTATTTTCTTCACTGTTTTCCCTACTTCTTTGTTGTAACCCCATTCCTTTTTACCTATATCATAATTTACTCTACTAATCTTCGTTTTATCTTTTTCATGATACCTATGAAATACAATGGATGCACCACCAGTTATATTTTGTTTTAATTTATAAAAAGCATCCTTATTTTCTTCACTAAATAACCATATCATAGGATTATAATACTTTTCCCATCTCAATAGCGCTTTATGTCTGTAAAACTCTTTATACGGTTTATCTGATCTAGCTTTATTACATCTCTGACAAGATAAAACACAGTTATTTTTAACGTGAGGTTTCTTACAATCTATCCTATCTAATGACCAAGTATCTCTACACAGAAAACTCCAACAATAATGACAACGCCAATTATCTCTACTGAATATATTTCTAACATCTTCAACTGTCACATTTCGACTTGAATCTCTTTTCTTATCTTCATCTTGCTTTTTATAATTACTTATTCTCTTCTCTAATTCCAAATCATCTAATTGAAATACAGGTCCAGCTTTATGTGGCTTTGCTTTTCGTAAATATTCTTCAAAACCTAATATTTGAAACTGATACAGAACGTTTTCAGCTAAACCAGGAAGTGAAAATGCATCTTTATACATATCTAGTTTAAACGTATAATATAATTCCTTTTGTTTTAAACATGCTTTTAACATTGGTCCAACATCTAAATTATTATACCATCTCAATAAATCTTTAACTAATACTATTTTCTTTTCCTTACATATTTCCATAAGTTTATTAAAATCTTTTTCTTTCATCTTTTCGTCTTTTAACGATGAATAGAAATCCTCTATTTTTAAATCCTTAACTAGGTAATCCAGCTTATCATAACTATCAAACCATTCATAAGGAAACCAACCCTTCTGTTCATCAATATCATAGGACTTAATAAACTTACTTAAACTTGTTCCCGGTGCACAGTAATTCATCTGATCCAGAAATAAAAAGCTATTCGTTTTTATTCCTTTATATCTGTTCCCTTCTTTAATAACAAAAGGTGTTTTATCTCTAGCTAATATTTCATTTATGAATCCTTCATTAGTTAGTAAGTTAATATCATAAAATCCACTATTAAACCCAACAATCGGTATAACAGAACAGTAAGATTCAACTTCAGCTTTATCTTTTTCTTCCAAACGATCTAATAATGGTTTCATTTGAATAAACATTAGCTCTTTAGCCTTTGCTGCAACTCTATCAAAATATTCAAACATAAGTTTAACTAAATCTCTCGGGTTTTTAGACAATATAAATTCTTCTTCTTCTTCCAAATTAAACCCTGGTACATTAGTTGCTATTGATACCGAAACTGGTATATGTCTAGTAATATATCTTAATTTACTTTCTTTTTCTTTTGCAAGTGGAAAAAATACCTTGTTTTGGTCATCATAAGGATATTGTTTAACCAGTCTTCTAAATCTAGCGCTGTCTATTTTAATCATTTTCTTAGTTTCTGGATCTCTCACTATTACTCTCTCTACTAGTTGCCTCATTTTCTGAAGAAGCGATTCCAAATCAAACACCATCATATAAGGATATTTATAGTCTACATCTACATCATAGTAATCAGATAACTCTACAATTATATTTCTTTTCTTTTCCCATAACTTTGGGTACTTATTAAATATATCCTTTTGTTCTAAAGTACAAGTTTCAAGATGACTTTGTAAATCCCAATTATCTCTAAATCTCATATCACATCTTGTACATAAATATTTCTTGTTACCAAACTTATGAATATCAGTGATATATGAGAAATGATTAAGATAAAGATTTAAATAAATAGGTACTCGAGTTTCATTGAATGGTGATTTACGAACATACGATATAGCTCCATTTTCATAATAACTAACTATATTTATAGCATGACGCTTATTAAACTCTTCATAACGATCTAATTCATTAATATAATCAAAACCTGTATAAGTATCAATTCTTCTTCTTCCGTTATAAAACTCAGTAAATAACTCTCTCACCCTTGCTATATAACGATCTGGTCTACATCCTTCAGCTATTCCTATACATGCCCAAAAACACATATTGTTCTCTGCCTTTTCTAAAGCTATAATAGTTCTACATTGTTTAATGTATGTTGGCAACTCAATATTAGCTCCTATTAGGAAATCTAATCTAGTGATTTCTACAGCCATAGCGTATATACCAAGAATTATTGTCTTAGAATCTTTAAGAGTTTCTATCAAACGGTTCTCTATTGTCTCTTTTGTTACTCTATGTTTTAGTTGTTTAAGATCATTTAGATCCTTCACTACAAAAAGTTGCTCAAAAAATAAGTTATTAGTACCAGGTTTGAAAAGACTTATTTCTCCATCCTTATCAGTTACATAACCAAAACTAATATTTAGTTTTATTGCATTATTTTCTTTATGATATATTTTATCAAAACATTCATAAATCTTATTCAAAGAATCTATATAATTGAAACAATATAGTTTTAAATATTTACTTTCATTCTCTTCACCATAGATATTTCTTTCTTTAGCTACCATCTCTCTCACTATTTTATCTGAATCTGATTCATTAAATACCCAATATGATCCATCTAATATAGGAATTTCTGCTCCATCACGACGAATCATAATATTTTTTTCTTTATCATGTTCATATACCTCAAGTAAGGCTTTATATGCTTTACCTCCTATTTGAATTTGTCTTCTACTTACTGGACTATAAACAGTTTTAGGTTTTTTTGCTTTATTACTGTCAAGAAGAGTAAACTCCTGAGTTTTTTCGTCATAACTATATTCCTTAAGTAACTCTTTAAATGCTTTACCACCTACTAAAATCTTTCGTTTACTATCCGGTTTTTTCACAAAAACTTTAGCTTTAGGTTCTTCTTCTTTCGCAACAGGTTTATTATTATCTATATTTATAAAATTATTGGTTTTTTTTTTTTAAGTATATTTTCCCTCTTTAAGTAACTTTTTAAATGCACGACCGCCTACGTCAATATTTCTATTACTTTTTGGACTTTTTACACGTACTTTAGTGCTAGTACCTTCCTTAGCTTTTACTGCTTGACTTTTTTTCGTGACGTTTGAAAATGTCGAAGCATTGTTTACCATACTTTCAATATTTATAAATTCATCATTTGTTATTTTACGACCTAATATCGATTCTACCTTCATTACTGATAGATGATTAAATAACTTTAGCCTTTCTAACTCATCATTTGTCAACACCATTTATTAAGTAAAAGATTATATAAAAGAAAAATTCTTTCATTAAATAAATTGCTAAATAAATGGAAGCCATTATTTTATCTGGCGATATAACTAGAAGAGTTAAAAAGTATGATACAGAGGAAGAGAGACAACAATCTAAAATAAGAGCTGTAAAGAAATATGCAAGTAAAAAGTATTACTGTGATATTTGTGATAAAACCATGACACTTCATAATTACTCTAGACATATTGAATCCAATAAACATTTCCAAAATTCCATCGCTAATAAATGAATACTTCTCAAGTTAGTATTAAAAACACACACATAATTACATAAAACATAATATAAAACACAATATTTAAAGTGTTCTATATTTTTTCTTTTATGTAATTATGTGTACTATAAATGGTGCCGACAATGAATCGACTACAAGATATGGCTTTGAGAAAGGTGCTAGATACAACTTTAGAAAAATTAAGGAGTATGGAGCATTCCGAAAAATCATCATTTTTAAAATGGCCAGTTTTTAAGCGTTTGGAAGTTACACTCTGCAGAGGAATTAACCATAGTTGCATTACTGACGAAACTTACGTTTTGATCGATAAGTTGTGCGTTGAATTGTCATTGATGAAGACTAGAGGCATATCAGGTGACGATTTTAAAATGATTGAACATATACAGCTTGATGGAATCGACTTTAATAGACTTTCTGAGGATACTTTAATGCTCATTTACTATGTGTGGCCGTATAATACGGATGCCATACATTCTAAATTAGAGAATACAGAAAAATTTAAATGGGCATACAGTTATTATGAAAGTGATGACTTTTGATACATGTAAATGAATACTTCTAATATTACAGTTAAATCTTATCTACCCTCTGAAAGTAGAAGGGAAAGATCTAAATTACAACAGGTTAAAGATAAACATAGATCTTTTACTCAGACTAATAAAAAGGATATTCCTAAAGATTTTAATGAATTGAAATTAATAAAGTGCAGAGATCATGCTATAACTTTTCTAAATGAATACATGAATATTGATAAGAAGACTAGTAAATCAAAATATTGTAAAACTCATCACATAAGTCATAATACCCTGAATACCGGTCTCAAACAACTTGGGTACAAAACGCGATTAAATGAGACCAAACCAGATGTGCCTAGACCACTTGAGACCAAACCAGACCAATCTAGACCAATTGAGAGCAAACGGAGAAAACATAAACCACGTAGTGACCTTGTTGTTGCAGGTAACCATGCAAACCCAGAGGGTTTGGATCTCAACAAAGTTGAGTATGAAGATGAGGAACTGGAGAAAATGATTAATACTAGTTTAGCCAATTTACAAGTTGAATAAACTTTTGTTACTAGTAAATGGATCTAATACCCTTAGAAGAAAAAAGTAAATGGACCAATGATTTAAAACCCATACTGAATGAAATGAGTAAATTATCTGATGCAGATAAAATTCAAGGATTCAAAAATGAAGTTGTAGATAAATATGTAGCTCATAAAGCCTTAAATTACGTTACCCAACAATTAATCTTAGTAGATTGTGATAATGAAATGTTAGAGAAAGAAAACGAAGAACTAAGATATAAAGTTGATAATTTAGGAAAGTTTGATGAAAATAGGTTAAATGAATTTAGAAATAAGACTGTAATTGTTCCTTCCACAGATAATGAAATACGAGATAGAGCTATGAAAATATTTAGAAGAAATCAAGCTAGAATGAAACAAATGAATGCGAATATAAAAAAGCAAATAAATGAATAGTGAAATAACGAAACTTGAGAGAAATGTTAAGTCTTTAATAGATCAAAATGATAGACTACGATTCTGTATTTACACCTCCATTCCCATTATTATTATTTTAGTAATGTATATAGCAATGAATCATTTAAATAAACAAAACCTAAATCAAGTATGAGTAAGTTTTTATAAAGTAAAAGTTGTAGTTCTTCATTAGTGTTATCAGGATCAACTTCTTTTACAGTTTTATTTAAAAATCTTCTGTATCTTTTCCTTGTACCTTTTTCAGGAGCTAAAAATAGTTGTTCTTTAAGTAGAGCGGCCTTTAACTCTTGAAATATATCTTGAGGTAAAAGCTCTATCAACTTTATCATATTAACTTTTAAACCCCCGAATATAGAACTCTCCTCAAGATCTTCCATATTTCCTGCAAAGATATTCTTGTAAATGTTATACATAGATATAGCATAAGTCAAGGAATTAATGAATTGCTTTGAATTGTATTGATCTAGTAAATTATTTTTCATTAACACTAAAGAAATAACTTCTCCAATTTTACAAAGTTTCTCAGCAAGTATATTATCATACGTGCCATTAAGGAGCACGTATAATTTATTAGTTACATCACTAGAATTCATATCCCCTAATTTGGAATTTGTTTCAAAATATTCTTTTGTTATACAATCATGAGCATCAACGGGATTTCCAACATTAGTTATACGATTATTATTCATATCAAGGTTACCAGTCATTGAACCCCCATTTTTATTCAGTTTTGAATTTAAAACAGGTTGCACAGTTTCTTCTATATGTAGATTGGCTAGTTGCACTGCTGCTAGAGTAGTTTCTTTTTTAATATAATCACAATACCCCTTTGTAGCTACATCGTTATCATTAATTGGTAATTTTACATTTGTTATTCTATTATTATTCAAACTGATATCACTAGTAATATTTCTATCAAGTTTTGTATCTATAGCAGCCTGAAAGGCTACCTGGACTTTGTCCAGCATTCTATACAAGGTTTTAAAACTAGAATCATTAACCTTTGGTTTATCTGTAGAACCTGATTTTAAAATAGAGTTGTTACTCATTTAGTAAGAGTAAATAAGGACAATGACACAATATATAAATCACGGTGTTACACTTTCATCAGGACAAGCAACTAAAATTAAGCATGCATGTGATAAAGGTACTGAAGTTGTAATTAAACTATCTAAAAAGAATTTAACAGGAGATATCAATCTTCCTTTAACGAAGACTCAGTTAAATAAAATTAAACAAGCTAATGCTGGTGTGGAACTAACCCTTAGTAAAACTCAACTTAAGCATATGGAAAAAACTGGAGGATTCCTAGGGGCTTTCCTTCGCTTACTTCCTGCAGCTTTAAGTCTTTTAGGATTAGCGGGAGGAACAAGTGGTACAGGTAATTCGAGCAAACAGGTGGCTCCATCAGAGTCAGACATATCAAATTCTAACCCAATATCATTTTATGGAATACCCTTATCAAATACCTTAAAGTCATATGGTTTAGAAGGTAATACAGAAGGACTTAGAGGAGCAAAGTGGGGTAAAGGTTTATACTTAGAAAGAGAAGGATCAGGCATAATTAGCGATGCTGTGGAGCCAATACCCTTGGTTGGAAAGATCTTATCTGACCTCTTAAAGAAGATTGGTTTAGGAGGTAATCCAAAAAGACTTAGAGGTGTAGTGTGGGGTAACGGTTTATACTTAGAAAGAGAAGGATCAGGTTCTTTTTTAGGAAAAAAAAAGACGTGCAAGTGTTAACTTTCCCTAAATTTCTAAGTAAATTTCCTTTACCACTAAAACCTTTAAGTAATTTTGATATTATGGAAAAATGTAAATCAATTAAAAACTTTAAAAGTGTGTTTATGAGAGATGAGTTGAAAGGCAAGGCTAGCACTAGCGAAAGTCTAATATTAAATATGGATGATAGTGAGGGTCAAGGAACACATTGGGTTAGTCTTTATGTTAAGGGTAAGAATTGTTATTACTTTGATAGTTTTGGTTTCGAACCTCCATTAGAGGTTAAGAATTATTGTTCAGAAAAAAACAGATATTTCAGTACATATAAAATACAAGCTAGGGATGAAATCATATGCGGTCATTACTCTATCTATGTTATTAGGGAATTAAACAAGGGTAAAAGTTTTCACGATGTACTTAATCATTTGTTTCAAATCGTAGCTAGTAAATCAGAACAAAGTTGAAGAACTAATGTCTCTAAACACAGATTTTTCACAAATACTAATACCCCTATATGGTAATAAAAAACACAAGAAACATGCAGATATTTTTCCTAAAAATATATTTATGATAATAGCAGGCAGTACGGGATGTGGAAAAACTAATCTGATGCTTAATTTCTTACTAAATAAAGTTTTAAAATATGATGACGTGATGATATACACCACAACACCTTTTCAAGATGCTTACAGATATTTACAGGACATTAATACAGAACTGGATTCTGACATTGTTACTTTGTACAATCCTAATGAGTCGAGTATTGTAGGTCCAGAAGAACTTGATAAAGATAAAACCCATATTGTAGTTTTCGATGATGTTATGAGTGAGGATCAAAAAGTTATGACAGATTACTTTTGTAGAGGTAGACATAATAATGTAAATGCATTTTATTTATGTCAAAGCTTACATCATTTAAAGAAACATGGAATACGCCAAAATGCTAATATATTTATTTTGTTTCATCAAGATAAAAAGACAGTAAAATATTTCTATGATACACATATTTCAGGTGATATGGGGTTAGAGGAGTTTGAGAAACTTTGCGATAAAGCTTGGTCTAAGAAGCACGGATATATAGTAATCAATCTTTGGGAACCTCCTGAATGTGGTCGATATCTCTTAAATTATGATACTTTATATGTTCCAAACAAATACATAAAAATACATAGAAGTACATAGAAATGTGTTTTATCGTGTATAAATATGCTGGTAAAATTTGATCCTACAACATATAGTAAGGTTAAAAATGAGGTTAAGGAAATGTTCAGAGATGAGAAAGTTGGAAAGCAACAAACATATGAGAGTCAATCAGAATTATTCCAACCAATCATAAATAGTACTAAAGAAGTTATGAAAACTATCACTGATGAGAAACAAAGCTTAAATAATACAGCCGATAGGCTGCTGAGCAAAGCTCAGATTTTAGCACTTCGAGATAATGCTGGACAAAGTCCAGGTAACCTTCCAGGTTACGACCAAAGACTCGCATTAAGGCAAGCAATACAAGATATGTCAGGTCTTTCAGACGTATTTTCAGAACCGAAGGAATCTACTCCTAAAGCTCCAAGAGTTGACTTAAACAGAGGCTTTAATGAAACAGATATAGAAAATTTACAGGACTTAAGTTTACCACTTCCACATGCAGTATATTCTATCATTGGTGAAATACCTGAAATTCTAAAAGAGGTTACAACAAAGATAAAAAGTCTTGCACAAGAATTTAGAGAAGATCGATTATCTAAGAAGACAGATATAGAGAAAGGAATATATGAATCACAAAGGGTCACTTTAGATAAATATAAGAAAAGGTTAAAGTATATTCAGGAAAGTAAACAAGTAGTTGGTGAGGGTAAAAAGAAAAAGAAACTTGTTAAAAAGAAATGTGGAAGAGGGAGGCCTAAAACAAACTACGCTCTAGTATATAATGATGCAAATGATTTACTTCAAAAACTGGAAGAATATATTGCATCGTATCATGCTGGTAATAATGGAGTTTATAATACCATTATTACTATTTTAGATGAATTATTGAACAATAAAATTATCTGTAAGGATACCCATGATCAAATCTTGAAGAGTAATAACCTTTACTTATAGTGACCTTTGGTCACGTCTTTCCTGATTTTAAATCAGTCTGTCGAAGACAGCTAGCAACTTCGTAGCTAGTAAATACAAAATGGCAAAACTAACACTGACCAGTCATACAACCGATTTTACCACAATTCTAAATCCTCCAATATATCTTAATACAAGCAAAAGATATGAAGCAGCCTTTTTATCATTACACACCTATAATTCTGTACCAAATATTACAGAAACTAATAATAAATTTAAATACTCTACAGATAAGGGGGTTACTTGGAAAATAATCACATTTGATAAGGGTGCTTATGAATTGGCTGTAATTAATGCAAAAATAAAAGTAGCAGATCCGAATTTTGAAATTGATATTGATTATTATAAACCAACGTTTAAGACATTACTTGTTATACCTAATGAAAACTATATGGTAGATTTTGGAGTGGAAAATTCGATAGGTAGAACTTTAGGATTTACAAATGAAAAATTAGGGAGTGGTGTTCATTATTCACCAAACGTAATAGATATAGAAAAAGTAAACTCAATACTGGTACACTGTGACATTATTATTGGTACTTATGTTAATAGTTCTAGATCAAATGTTATATATAACTTTACACAAAGAGTAAGTCCAGGATATAAAGTAATAGAGAGACCAAGTCCTGAATTAATATTTCTTCCAGTTGTAGGAAGACCTGATATACAAAGTATTAGAATCTGGTTAACGGACCAAGATAATAAACCTATTGACCTAATGGGAGAAAAAATTACAATTGATATACTGATTAGAGAGGTCAGATCTTTTATATCTGTTTAAATAAGGATGTTCGTGAGAAAGAAGAATCAAATGTACACATCCAAAAGAAAAATGGTGTATGGTTCTGGCTTTGTAGATATCCTAAAAAGGATTGCTTCATATATTTTTCAAAATAAGGATTTGATTGCTAAACCAATGTTAAAGGCTGTTGGAGAAGTAGGGGGTTTGGCCCTTACAGAAGGAAGTAAAGCTTTAATTAATAAACTCTCTACTGATAAGAAGAAGGAGTTAGATCCTAATTCACAACAAATATTGGATAGATTAAGATCTGGTAGCGGTATAAAGAGATTTTAAACTAGTAAATGCAGACTGAAGTAGATAACGATGTACTTATATTACAAACTCAAGTGGAAGTTGATAACAGTATTGAAAGAAAAGATTATAAGACCTTCATTCCTCAAAGTAAAGCTGATTTTAATAACTTTGGTCATACAATTGAAATTAGAACTCCGGCTAGCGATGCTTATTATATTCCTTCTCAAAGTTACATTGAGGTAAAGGGTCAGCTAGTTAGAGCAAACGATAATAATGATGTTTATGCAGCTGATGCACAAATAGCTTTAATTAATAATGCTGTAATGTATATGTTTTCGAGTATTGAGTACAGGTTAGGTGGGCAAATAATGGAAACTTTAAATTTTCCTGGACAAACTACATCAATGTTAGGTTATCTAATTTATCCAGATGATTTTAACAGTAGTTCAGGTCTAAAACAGTGTTGGAGTAAAGATACATCTTCTAGTGCAGATAGTAACGAAATTAATGCATCTGTGGCTGCCCCTGCAGCAGGTTATAGGCCTACTAGAAATAATAATTTTAATCAGGGTTTTGATGTGCGCAGGAAACTTCTTATGAGTTCTGATCCAAGAGGAAACTTTTCATTCATTATACCTTTTTCTCACATTTTCGGATTCTCAGAATATGACAAGGTCTTATATAATATGGAGCACATTTTAAAATTCACAAGAGGTAGTGATGATTTACCAATACACAGGGCAAATGGTGTTCCTGCAGGTAAAATATTAATGAATGATATTAGATGGATTATTCCACAAGTAATACCGTCTCCAGTTAAACGAACTCAACTGTTAGAATTAGTGAAAAATAAAGCACTTATTCCATTACATTTTTCTGCAAGAAGTGATGAGCATACTACTGTAATTCAAAATGTCCGTAGCTTTAACTGGATGTTAAATAGTTCAGCAGGTGTGGAAAAACCAAGATGGATAATACTTTCATTTCAAACTGATAAGACTCGTACCCAAGAACAAAATCCTGCAATATTCGATCATGTTAATTTAAGCTCAGCTTGTGTTAAGTTGAATGGAGATAGATATCCCTCAGATTATATAGATATTGATTACGCAAAGAATGATTACGTTAAACTTTATGAAATGGCTGAAAATTTCAAGAAAGATTATTATGGAATAAATAATTTAATAGGTGGCAATCAAATAAATTTACTTAGTTACAAGGAGTTATATCCTATTATAGTATTTGATGTAAGACATCAGAGTGAACAGGTAAGATCAAATGTAATGAGCATTAGTCTAGAACTAAAATTTGAGCAACCTATACCTGCAGAAACTCATCTACATGCGATAATAATATCAGATAGATTATTTAGATTAACATCTGATGGGCAAACGCCTAGGATGGAAAGTTATTAAAAAATTTTATACTGTAAATACTGACAGTCTGTCAGATCTTTCCCGGTTTTAAAGCCGGTAAATATGTACTGCTTAAAATGTAGAGCCGTGACTGACTCAACAAATATACAAGAAAGAATTTCTAAAAATAACAGAAAAATGTTAATTGCTGTATGTACAGTATGTGGTAAGCAAAAATGTAAATTCATCGCAGGTACAAAAAGTGGGCAAGGTGTATTTAATGACGTTCTATCAAAAATCGGCAATACCGTTGGTGAATTACACTTGCCATCAAATCAAGGCGAATATGTAAATAATGGATCCTTTAATAATCAAAATAAGTATTCTTATTGCGGTCCTGGTACAAAGTATGAACAGAGGAATAGAGAAGGGTATAAGGGTATTAATGAGTTGGATAGTATGTGTAAGTTACATGATCAATTTTATACAGACAATACAGATACAGCAAGTAGAAATATTAGCGATGAAGCTTTAGCGCATAGAGCCTATGAAATTTCTAATGATCCTAAATTTGACAGTACTCAAAGAAACATGGCAAAATTGGTTAGTGTTATAATGAAGAATAAAGCAAGATTTGGGTTAGGTATAAATTCAAAAAACTTAAAGAAGGGGTCTTAACTGACCCCTTTGAGCAACTGGCTGAAGAATTACATAAACCTGTTAGAAGGAAGTTTGAAAGGAGAAAAGTAGAAGTTTATGCTGTGGATGATATTTGGGGTGCAGATTTAGTCGATATGCAGGAATGGAGTAAGGTGAATAAAGGTTATAAATACATGTTAAATGTTATTGACGTATATTCAAAATATGTATGGAGTGTACCTTTGAAAGATAAGAAAGGTGAAACAGTGACTGAAGCATTTAAAACTATAGTGAAGGATTCGGGTAGGAGACCTAGGCATATATGGGTGGATCAAGGTAAAGAATTTTATAATAAAAATATGGATCAGTGGCTACAGGAAAATAACATTAATAGATATTCTACTTATGGAGAGCATAAATCATGTGTAGTTGAACGGTTTAATAGGACGTTAAAGGAAAAGATGTGGAAAAGATTTACAGCTGAAAATACTAGAAACTGGGTTGATATGCTAAATAGGTTAATTACTGAGTATAATAATACTGTTCATAGCACTACAGGTATGACTCCAGGTAAATGTAGTAAATTAGTTGATAGCATAGATATGGTTAGGCCTACACCAGAAAAACTTAAGAAACCTAAGTTTAAAGTTGGAGATAAAGTAAGAATTAGCCGAATAAAGGGCGTCTTCGAGAAAGGATATTTACCTAATTGGTCTGAAGCTGTATATGCTATACATGAAGTAAAATTAACAAGGCCTGTAACTTATGTTTTAAAAGATACAAGGGATGAGGTATTAGAGGGTAGTTTTTATGAACAAGAATTACAAAAGACTAAGCAAGAAATATATAGAATTGAGAAAGTGTTACGAAAGAAAATAATAGATGGTGTTGAACATGGTTTAGTTAAATGGATGGGCTATAGTGATAAGTTTAATGAGTGGATACCAGTAACAAATATGTATAAGACAAATATATAGAGAAAAACTATTAGATTAGTCGCCAAATAAAAACTTCCTGGTGCAGTTGTACATGTAATGTAAACGCTTATTGATAAATTAGAAACACATGGCCCTATCATATACCGTCACCGGCTAAATTATTTACATCACATTCTATTCTATATATATATCAGCCAATGAAGTATTGAAAATTTGACATAGTTTTTCGTTTGTTTTGAAAATTTGACCTATCTTTTCGTTTGTTTAGAAAACTTGACATAGTTTATCGTAAAAGTTGACACAGTTTGCTGTAATTGGAGAATGTCTATGAATAGCAGAAAGAAGCTCGATGGAATATGTGAACGTATAGGATTAGCAATGCGAAGATTAAGGCATTGTTTGCGAAATAGTAAATACATTAATGAGCCGAATATTACAGCGACTATAAATAATATCAGAAATGTACAAGTTTTGGATGAAATTTCGCAAGCTCAAAGTGGAATCGATAGCTTAATGTGCTTAATCGAGGTTCTCAAGGAAGAACAAAAACGAAGAGACGCAGCAGCAGCCGTAGAAAGAGAAGATGAAAAACGAAACAGTAAAGAAGAGGACCGAAGAACCCGATTTGATAGACTTCGTATTAATCCATATTAATTATAGGCTTAGTATAATATAGACCTAGCTAAAATTCTGAACATTGTTTTGGTAAAGAATACTTGTCCAGACTTGCCATAAAGATCGTTACGGATGTATCGATTCGCATGACTGAAGCGTAGAATGTTTACTGTTGTCATAGTTGTTGCTATAAACAATACTCGTGATACTTCGCAGTTTCAGCAACGTTCTGCATTTATCATTTGTACTCGATTGAAATCGGACTTATCATTACGAAAGGTAAGTATATTTTGATATTAAATTTCTTTAAAGTTTTGAGTTAGTAAATTACACATCTGTTCAAGTGACTTTAATATAAGAAAGATTTTACAGGATGTAATCCTGATCCATCAAAGATGTATAAAGATATTTAATAAAAATTGAAATTATATAAAAGAAAATAATTCAGACCGTATTTTTTTATTACAGGCTGAAACTGAAATATGGAAGGAGTGCAAGATATTCATACACACAAGTGTACTTATTTTAATGAGAAGGAGGAAAAATTTCCTTGTGAGAATATCCCGATATGGGAGGCTATTCTGCAAAGAATAAACGAAGAACAACGAGCTCAAGAAGAAGCAAATAAAAAACGAGACGCAAAAATCAGTGAACTTTGCTCTTCAAATGATGAACGAGACGCAAAAATCAGTGAACTTGATCGACAAGCTGTGGAAAATAATAATAAGAGAATTCGGTTCTGTTCTCAGATGTATATGTATTTAGGTAACATGATGTCCGCAACTGCAAACTTTCGTGACGGAGCACCTGAGTGACAATGTAGAGAGGCAGTAATCATAGTTTCATTCTATATTAAAATCAAAATAATTTTAACACATTTTGAAAGACAGTAAAACACCATTGTAAAAGAGCTATATTTTACTTTATAGGTTTTAGTTAAGCATTTTAAAGGTTTTAGCTATTTTATGACCTTCAATTAGAGGATATTTGTTATTATTTCTTTCATCTACAGTAAGTGTAAATTTATCAGTAGGACTTTCAGCTAATGAATTAGTACTCATATTTCGAATTCTATATCGGAATCTTTTTCTGTAATAAGTAGAATGTCAGTGTCCCTTGACAATATACTTTGACTATGTTGAGTCTTCTGTATGCCATAAGCGAAATATCACAGTCTGCAGTGTGGCTAAATATAGTGTCTGCAATCATTTTATTGATTAATATGCAAAAGAGAATATCTATAAATATAAAAGCATCATCAAAAGATATACAGAAGAATCGTACTTATAATAGTAGTATTATAAATAAAGATAAATATA
>CAJHZI010000308.1:0-50000 GCA_905160935.1 Enchytraeus crypticus | reverse complement strand
AATTATATGTATATGTAATATATAATATATATATAATTATATATTGGCCCCTATATATATTATACATAATTATACTATATATATATATATATATATATACAGTATATAAATATATATATATATATATATATATAAATGGAGAAAGTGATCGACATTATCAACTAAGAAAACTATTCAGTTCCAACGAATTTCTTGCATAAAGGAGAGAATGAGAAAACGAACCTGTAAATCAGCAGGGAGATTTAACGAGAGTGAGAGAGAGAGTGTGTGAGAGAAAGAGAGAGGGAGAGAAGAGGGGAGAGTGATAGGGAGAGAGTCGAGATATAGCTAGATATGGAAGTAAGTGAGAGATAACACGGTCGATTGAACATAACTGTCTCTTCTGGATAAAAGATTTTCTAAACTGTTGCGCGTTGCATCTCGTTGCATCTTAATGTTTGTATTTAATGAAACTACATTAGGTTGACTAAATTATGTACTTTCTAAATAAGTATATGAACTATTTACACTTTGATGCAATTTTGAACACTGTAGAAATCACAATCATCTCCCCTTAAATCTCAGTTTAACCTGAGTTGGGATTAGATAATTTGAAACAATTTTGTGTTGCCAAACTAGGTGCTCACTAACCGAATGCCTTCTCTGATGTTGCTCTAAATATTACTGCTTTGTCGCCTCTTTCGACACGTGCAGTTCACAGTTGATATATTTCGCAGCAACCCGGACACAACATGGGTTGTATCATTAAATAAAATTAAAATATTTAAGTTACAGAGTTGAGAGATATAATCAGGCTCTTTAAAATTAACTTTTCTGATGCAATACCGTTCTTTACGGTATTGTATCCGAGAAAATGAAGAATAGAGCAATCGCTAACTGCACGTGTCGTAAGATGCGACTGCGCCATAACTGAGGAAGGCAACGGGAAGCCACCTCAGAAGTTATGTATTCTCAAGCTATAGGCGATATAAGGTATAGCCTATAGCCTTTGTGAAGGGATTAAGTTTTTTTATCTGTGAGTGCTCTTTGTGAAGCATGAAAGCACTCTGAGTATGAATATGTACATGGGACCTGCCACATGGCAGAACATTAGAGAGAAAGAAAGAGAGAGAGAGAAAGAGTTAATTGTATTTGAAGAACTGAGCTATATAATCTTGAAGTATTCAGGTATGATGTTCGGGCCTAGCTGCTCCTTAACCGAGCTAGCTAAAGCACTATTACTAAAGTTGGTAAAGCTAAGGTTAACGTCAGTTTCCTCACTCGAAAGCGATGTCAGTGACGGGCGAGCCCAGGATTTGAACCCGCACCTACTGATCCGCGGTCGAATATCTTAACGACTTAGCCACTGGCCCCAGCCACTACTGATGATATATCTGTTCGTAGACAACATAGATTGAGAATAAGGGATTTGTGTCCTCATACCTGTCTCGCTTAGAGTGCTAAGTGGCTTTAATCACCATTTTCCAAGGGGATTGATTTATATCTTAATCGTTTGCATAAACATAAGTAAAACACTAAATATTCACTCATGTATTTAATTTATAAAGATATTCATAACGTACAGAATGAGACCAACATGGATATTGCACGATATAATCACTATACTGCCTCAAGATGTTCTGAAATATTTTCAATTAACGTCTTTTATTTTCACCTGTTCTGCAAAGGAGTTATTTCCTTGCTTACTCAAATCATCTTCACTTTCATAGTTACCATTACTTTCGAAAAGAACTTTGTCTGTTAGCTTTGTCTGTCACATTTTTCATTGTCACATTTTTAGATGCTAATTGGTGTTAAATAATAGTACAGGTAAAGTAAGAGCGAAATACACTCTAGCTGATTAGTTAGATAGAGTGTATTTCGCTCTTACTGATAACCGTTTATTTCATCTTGACTGATTTACTACCTATGTTTGTGTGGATTCACGACACAAATTAATAAACACAGTTCTCTCTCTGTTAGGTTGAGATACATCGTGGATCAACATAATGTTTTCTATCACCTCTGCAAACAGGACAGCGTTAGCTACTCGCTGATGGACAATAAAAAGTATTTCTTCATCAGAAGAAGACATCCTTTGTCTTCTGAACTGAAACGCGTTAAATTGAGCCTAAAAGCGCGTTATTCTTTTGTGCTTCATATAGTACTCGTTAGTATGTGTTTCAATGACGAGACTTCAAGATAGTGTTGAGATATTCATGATATGAACCGTCGGACAATAACACTTACTTCTGTAAAGTGTTTCCTACTCTTTCTTCTGCCTGGCGAATCGACCTACGAGTATGTGCATATGTACAGTTGCTGTACCGTAGCAATTTTAGTGTATGACTGTGCTGATTTTGATGTTCTTAAACCCTGATAAAGCGCTTGCAATTCTACCACAATGGCTAGCAAAGTACAAATAATTATTCTTTTCATTAGATATCCATATCGAATTCAATGGCAGAAAAATGAACAAATGCAGATCAAAGTAGGTGAATGCTCAATTGAACACAGCCCTGAATGAAAGACACATTAATTAAAGTGCCTTCGTGCAGCTAGCTATACCGCTGCTGTGCAAAACGGCAAAACTCAAACATTTGTTTCGTATATGTAGGTAAATAATTATTCTTAATACATTTTAATAAAGTTCTCGCAATGACTATTTCTCTGTCAAGGCCGTCAGTCATAATATATATATATATATATATATATATATATATATATATATATATATATATATATATAGGCATATATATATACACTGTGAGTCAAAAAAAACATGTGCGCAGTCTCTCGCCCATAACTTTGGTGTTAGTGAACCGATTTTTTAACTTCTTGCCTAGGTATAATCAGGAAAACATTTGCTATAAAATAACATTAAGTGACAGTGACTCTGTTAATTATTTTTTCGTTGAAGCAGTGCTTGAAAATATGCGCGACTGAAAATATTCAGTTTAAGTAAATCCATCGCTACAGAATGTCTACAAATCCGGTGAAACTAACAATGAAACACACGAAACAAACAGTGTAATACAGCTACTGTCGACTGTCAAAGCATATGCTCACAGTGTCCTCCTTTGGCGAGAATACAAGCACGGAGACGCTTGCGCCACTCATCTTCTGCGTTGTCAATGACAGATTGCTGCATGTCTTGCCAAACGTCCACAAGGCCTTGCTTCAACTCGTCCACATTATTTATTTTCTTCTTTTCGGCGTAATTTCTCTAATAAGCAATCTAGCCCTCCCAGCATCCACTTTTTGTTAGAAATCAACCAATGTGCACCATCACCCTTTAAGAGGTACAAGTTTTTTTATGAGCGCATTATCTTCATCAGTAAACACCATTTTAAAATTTCAACAAAAACAGACTATGTTTGTAAAATCGTCTCTTATTGTCTAAAATAAACCAGAAGTGTCACAAAAACTAGATTTAAGATTAATACTTTTCTTCTTCTTTATAGTTCTGAAAATATTTTCAAAATCGGCTCATAATTGTCAAAGTTGTGGACGAAATACTGCGCACATGTTTTTTTATGACTCACAGTGTATATATATATATATATATATATATATATATATATATATATATATATATATATATATATATATATATGATACTCAGATAACAAACAAAACTCTCTGGGTTAGATAGCTCGTCTTATAGATCAGTTGATTGCTGTAGTGTTACTACTCGCTTAATCCTGTACAAAAACATCTGCCATCTCCCTACCACCTTTGATTCTCTTCGTTTCTATCCATTCTTATAAACAACGGTGGACAAGATGGGAAATGAATTTTGAGTTTTCAACAAGAAATATTATTCCCTAGGTTGTGACACATTATTAAGCTGTCATATCCCAGTGATAAGTTTTTTACTAAATTCAGAACTGATCCTTCATTAAAGAGAAGAACCGAAACCTCAATAGTGATGACCTCGCTGCGACATTTCGTTAAGCGTTAGACTTTTCCAACATTGAGTATAATCAATTAATTACTAGGGTTAAGCCTAGCAATTACTAGTCGGAGTAGTAGTAGTAGTTGTAGTAGTAGTAGTATTAGTAGCAGTAGTAGTTGTAGTAGTAGTAGTAGTAGTAATAATAATAGCAGCAGTAGTAGTAGTAGTAGTAGTGTAGTAGTAGTTGTAGTAGTAGTAGTAGTAGTAGTAGTAGTAGTAGTAGTAGCAGTAGTAGTAGTAGTAGTAGTAGTAGTAGTAGTAGTAGTAGTAGTAGTAGTACATGTAACCTTGGTGTAATTTTTGATTCAAATCTAAACTTTAAAACTCATATTTCAGCAGTCTGTCGTTCTTCATTTTTCCAGATCCGTCAATTATGTCAAATTCGTAAGTCCCCTGATATTAATTTGGCGACTATTTGCTAATGCGCTTGTCCATTCTAAACTTGATTACTGGAACTCTCTGCTGAATGATCTCCCAAAGACCTCTCTAATTCGTCTCCAACAAGTTCAAAATTCTCTTTCTCAAGTCGTCTGTAATGTAAAAATGCTCAAATCCCACACCTCTCCTCTTCTTAAGAAACTGCACTGGCTACCAGTCTCCAAAAGTATAAAATTCAAGATAGCTTCCTTGACCTTCGAAAGTTTAAATTTTGGTAAACCATCCTACCTATCTGATCTTTTATCAATCTATCAACCCTCTCGTAGTCTTCGTTCCTCTAGTAAAAACCTTCTCACTGTACCAAATATTAAATCTGCCATGGGCAGACGCTCCTTCATGTTTCCTTCATGGAACTCTCTGCAACAAGATCTTCGATCTTTTAATTGTATTGGTACTTTCCTTGGCAAGCAAAAAACTTATCTCTTTCCGCTATAGGTCTAAATTCTAACACGCTTGCCTTGGATCTTGGACTTGCACTGTTTTGATAGCGCTTTCTCTTGTGGTCTCTGTGTACTCAGTCGTCGTCGTGTGGTGCTTTGGCGCCTGTTTGTGTAGAGTCTGCAAGAGAAGTCCCTGAC
The DNA here is from genome assembly GCA_905160935.1 of Enchytraeus crypticus. Lineage (NCBI taxonomy): Eukaryota > Metazoa > Annelida > Clitellata > Enchytraeida > Enchytraeidae > Enchytraeus > Enchytraeus crypticus. The sequence goes on along the minus strand of CAJHZI010000308.1, from coordinate 45,047 downwards.
ATTGCCTTATGGCGAGGAACCGGACGTTAAATTCTTATTGATTGATTGATTGTAATAGTAGTAATAATAATAGCAGTAGTAGTAGTAGTTGCAGTAGTAGTAGTTGTAGTAACAGAAGTAGCATTAGTAGTAGTAGTAGTATGGAAATTTTAATTTCACATTATTAAATTTTGCTCACGATTTATGAGCATTGCTTCATTGTTTTTTTTTAAATTTGTTTCTTTCATTGGTTTTTATTGTTTGGAATTATTTTTGACTTATTAGATTTCACTTTATATTTAGTTACGCCTTTCCTCAATAATTCTGTTTTGAGCCAGTGGCGGTGTCGGTAAGATATTCGACCGCGGATCAGTAGGCCTATGGGCTTTCAAATCCTTGGCTTGCACGTAACTAACATAGCTTTCGGGTGAGGAAAGTGACGTTAACATTGGCTTTACCAGCTTTTTACACTGTATGTTCTTCATTGTTTATTACATTGCTTTTAGTGTTGCTGGATGGAATTTTGACTGACTATTTCGCATTGTTCACATTCGGAACGACGGGTTTATTTGTCAGCTATGTATAATATTCTGAACTCTTTTAGGTGGCTTATAGTCACATTAATGTTTAAATAGCTAGTAAATTTGTGCATGATTTTCTTAACTGAATAAATATTAAAGAATTCTAAATCAAAATTAACGAATAAAGTTTAAAGAATACTCTTTAAACTCTGTTATCTCAGATAAAATAATCTGCAAGTCAACTGCAACATAAAATTTCTATAATTTCAGTGAGCAATTTCTTAATCAAATGTTGTGATTGTAGTAATAGGAAAATAAAGTTTTTAGTACACAAGACTCCAAAAATATTGCTTTATACTTTCCACAGATTTATCATGAAAAATGTAGCTTTATGGACAATGAGCCATATTTGATATATGAAAATACTCGAGAAAATATTTTCACGATCAAATCTATGCATAATGTTGCCGCTATATCTACCATTACCCTTAACTTAACTGCTGACAAAAGCAATTGATTTACGTCCTGCAAGCAAATTGCTCCCCACTGAATCTCTTAACCCTTCAACCAGCGCCACCTTTTCCATTCCGATAAACGATAAAAGGCTGTACCAGCGAGTATCCGGGAGCGATTCCGTGAGAGTGGAATGGATTTCCTCTTTGCAAACAGTTCCTTCTTAACGATCAATATGAACGGTAACTAATAGTCATCAACTCCCGGAATTGGGCCAAATTAGGTTGTCTGTTCACTGCATTGTGATTGATTATAAGCACTTGCAGCAGACTCTCTGCTATATAGTTTGATATTAAAAGAAAAACAAGATTCTTCCTTTTATACTGAAATTCAAAGCATCGGTTTAGAATTATGACTTGTTGTTTTAGAATAGCAACTATAAAACTTTCCTTATGCCTATCAACGTGTTGCGTCCAGGCTACTATTGAATATACCAGCCATACAATCCCCGCATCGTAAGAGGGACTATGCAGAAACTGATGAGGAAAATGTAAAACCACATCGGAACCATAATTTTCCAAGCTTAAGGTAATTTAAGGCTTGAAGTTTGTGAAATGTTTGGCCTAATTAATCCCGTTAGCTTGACAAAGGCTTGACGGGATTAATCTGCCTGATATACGTCTTTATATGTCTTTTGACACTCTGTGATTAACCTGTCAATGCTGTAAATGAAATTGTCTTTCAGCATGGTTTGTGGAGTCAAGTCTCGACGTCAACCGGAATAACCTTATAGTCTCGACCAACTCTTGATACTTTTCGGTTTTCCTTCGTGGAACTGTCAGCTATTCACACAGTGTTGTGAACATAATTAAGTTAGCGCGGGATATGATATCAGAAAATACGGTATCTATAATAGCGAAAAAGTAATCCATGATGATATTTGTCACTTTTAGAGGCTACAGTAAAGTTTAACTTCATTATCCTGTCTGGAAAACATTCCAGTGAGGGGAGAGCACTGGCTTTGAACCTTCGCCTAATGTCACACAGTCTGACGACTTATCGATATGCAACAGGCAAAGCCTTCATTTAATATCATGCATTGAAAGCTTTAACCCTGCAGCTAAAGCTATTATCCATGTACCTGTCCTGTGCAGAACAGTCTTTTCTTACAGTAAACTCGTTTGGATATAGAGTCAACTTAACATCAAGGAATCTCAGTCATTTAATACTTAGTGAAGGTAATTCATGCTCAATACAATGAGCTATTTTCCTTTTCAAATCTCATATCCGGTATAAATATAAAATTAACATTGATTAATATTTAAATTATATCATGAAAAAGTACTTTTAACCTGTAATTACTTTTAAAACATTGCTACTGTAATTCCTACCAATGCTAGTCATCTCTGCAGCAATGTAGGCCTACATGTTCAGCAAATACATGCACATTAAAAGATGCGTCTTAGAATTTGCATGTATTTGCTGCGCATTGTAGAATATATGCAAATACATGAAAATTCTAAGAAGGATCCTAGAATTTGCATGTATTTGCTATGTAAACATTTCCACAAAACTTGAATTAACTTGTCAATAAAATTTGAGATTATTTATAGTATGACATTTCGTAATGATAATAATAATAATAATACTAATAATAATAAATATAAAAATAAAAAATAAAATAAAAATAATAATAATAAATAGCGAGGAAACTCCTGAGTCAACTATAGATCAACACTTATATGACAGTTAGCTGATTTTCAAAAAGACTCGGTTATATTGTGAAGTTTTAAACACTCGACAGCTTTGTGTGATAATAATAATAATATTTAGAAAAACAATTAATATTAAGAATAATAAGGATAATAATAATAATATAGTAACAATAATCATAATAATACTACTACTAATAATAATTATAATAAATCAAATAGTAAAAAATAGAAAGAATCCCCTTGTTATGAGGTTAAAAATAACATAAAATTATTTATAATAAATAAAAAAGCTGGTAAAGCTTATGTTAACGTCAGTTTCCTCACTCGAAAGCGATGTCAGTGACGGACGAGCCCAGGATTTGAACCCCGCAAATACTGATCCGTGGTCGAGTATATCTTACCGACATCGCTACTGGCATCGCCACTGGCTCAGCCAGTGGCGATGCCAGTGGCTCCATATATCTTATCGACATGATGTCGATAGGATATATTAAAATATATTAGATATATGGAGACAACGCACATTGAAGTGAAATAGTCAACTATGTTGATATCTATAATCTTTTTTTACCATATATTTAAAGAGTTAAGAAATTTTGTTCATTTTCTGTGTGGCTGGTCCAGTGACTATCCGAGATTTTACTCTCAAATCAGCGCGACCGGGAATCGAACCCGCGAGAGTTCAATTTACCTTAGGGTCGTTGATTTAAATTTTATGACGTTACCTGGCGCCTCTAATTCTTCCTTCTCCTGACTATTGGAAGAATTGACCGACTCGGCTCTTCTGGGAAGTCCTGATTGTGTGGTTGGTCTAGAAATGAACGGATTGATGGAACGTTTCGACGGATATCCGGGTGACATTAAATACCATGGATACGGTTTCTTTTACATATATATATATATATATATATATATATATAATATAATATAATATATATATATATATACTATATACATGTATATTATATATATATATATATATACATGTATATATATATATATTCATATATCTTTATTTTTGAATATTCTTATTCACCAACTATCCTCTATTTTAATTTTTCCATTAGACTCTGAAAATCTCTGGCTATAAAAATCTATTTTAAAATTTATCTCATTTACATGTAATCTAATTAAAAAAGCATTTGGCTCTAAAAATCTAATCTAGACATGAGATTGTGAAGTTTATTTTATGCCGAAGTGAAGATAAAATATCGTTTTAGCATTTTTGACAAAAATACTACTCCTGCCGTGTCCCATCAAATATCAGGTCCCTGGATCAAAATTTTGTCCCTAGACTGCAATCATACTCAAAAATGAATTCTTAATGCAATGAAAAATGGTCAAAGATAGACTGAGACAACAGCTTCTAGGTGATAAATAGAACATGATTAAATAATAGAATTGAAAATTGATGATAGGATTGGTTTAATGGTTTTATGTTACTTACAATTAATAGCAATTATGCAATTAATCCTTTATGCTAATTATGCAATTAACTCTTTCTCTGCTTTTCCTAATTCCCATTCCCTTACAAAACGATCTGTGAGATATTATAGGAATGAAGGGGAAGGCGGTATGGGCGTGGTGGACAAATTCTTCCAGTGCTTTCTCTCCTCGATCCACTTTATTCAATCGATCACATTTTCTTCTTGGATATCTATTGAAAGGAAATGTGTATCATTACTTATCTTCACATCCATCAATGCCTGGCTATCACTCTTACTGCTTCTCTATATATTATTTAGGGTAGCCGTGGTCACAGTTAATGGGAAGCTGCTCAGTGTTAAAACAAAGATAGCAGAGAATAGAAACCAGTAAGCTGCATGTAAGTGTTTTAGGAACAGATATTAAGTTACACAGACAACAAGAAGACTATGGGAATCGGAAAATACCTTAAAATTAGGAATTAGGAATTAATTATTAAGAATTATTAAGTATTAGGAATTAAAATTAGGAATTATAATATTTCTAGATAAGGAGATCAAATTTAAATTGCTGAAAAGAGGTAAACATTGCGATGAAAAATGATATGTGTTTGAGTTATAATGATACAATATCTCTCCTGGGTAAGGCAGGATTTATATGTCTGTAAATGTTTTACCCATTTTGGCTGCTCTAAAGGTTATGGCAGGATGATATCAATCCTTTTCATGGTCAATCATATCTTTACTATTGATAGCGCCAAATGACTACAATTAGCTTCGATACATAATTAACCTTCCATGCGCCCAAGGAGATATTCATTATTTGTTGACTGACCTGTGCTCTGAACCCAGGCTACTTATATCTGGACTAGCTAGAACCAGTGGCGAAGTCGGTAAGACACCCGACCGCGGATCAGTATGTTGCGGGGTTCAAATCCTGGGCTCGCCCGTCACTGACATTGCTTTCGAGTGAGGAAACTGACGTTAACTTTAGCTTTACGTTAGCTTTTTTCAGAGGAGAATACTCTAACCATTACGCCATATCCCTATGCACACATGTCAGTTATGAAGACTCTTTAATGGCTCATATTATACAATTCGAGAACTTTATGTGTGTAGTGTTTAGCCTTTCTATTCACTTGCTACAACTTCACACATACCGAAACAACTCAACTATTTAGAGTTGTCTTCTATTTGTTCTATGTTTACTTTCGTCTATTAATCTGAATAAATATAGGTAGTAAGGCTTTATACAAGAATAATTAGTCTGTATATCTTTCTAGTTGACCAGGGATGAAAATCTATGCCTCAGGATTCTGGGGTATGTGACATATCAAGTGCGCTAACTTCAAAATTCAATTGATTTATATGGTTTTCACACGACCCATCAACCATATATTTATTTTATTTATTTTAAACTTTCGATTTTGCATAGCAAATACACAAAATATTTTAAATAATTTAAAACACATAATTGCAAAATCAGGGTTAACCCAAGGCACTAGGCACTTATAGGGACCCACCCATATAAAGTCACACACACACACACACACACACACACACACACACACACACATATATATATATATATATATATATACATATATATATATACATACATACATATATATTTATACATATACATACACACACATACACATAATATATACATAAATATGCATACAAATACACATATACGCACAAACACACGCATAAACACAGTGTGCACACATCTACATGTGCATATCTACATAAGCATATATACAGAATACATGTCAGTATCATGAATAGTGAAAGTCAAAGCGTTGCCAATAAAACAGAAAATATAGACACTGAATGTAGTAGCAATTCCATAAAAATATCCCAGCAATAAAAGAAAGTAGAATACACACTATATTTGAATTCATTATTCATATCTCAGTGAAAAGCAAACATAAAAGAACTAGTTAAAATCATAAATTTTGATAAATCCTCAAATTTTAGGAGTTTTTTTAAAGACGAAAATGATTTGGCTGAGACAGTTGATTCACTCAATACTTTAGTAGATCGATATAAAAACGAGTGTAATGTGACATTAAGACGTGCATTAGGCAACTTAAATCGGGATGAGTGACCTCGAGTATTAGTATTAAGTGGAATAAGAAGTTTACCAATGTTAAGATTAATTTTGGTAATAATTATATAACTAAGCATGCACGGTGTAGATAGGCTAGATGCGCAACTTAGTAAGTAATCATCTTGTAGGAATAGCTGTTCTGCTTGAAGCAACTATTATACGCGATTTCTGAATGTAATCCCTAATGGTTCTTAGAATCACGGTTATCAGCGAGAGGTTATCCCGAGCGTTTAACCATTCTCTCTCTATCTCTCTCTCTTTCTCTATTTCTGCCCTTTTATAACTCCATGTTATTGAATTTAAAAGAAGAGTTCATTAATGAATATTGAACCGTCTATTCACCAACAACTTAATTTATTCTAATTGCATAGCCTTTAAATGCCAGACCTTCAGTATGTGATCAAAGCTTTGACGTGGAAATGCTGTTAATATTAAATGTTTTCCTTTGAATTTGTTTTAGTTCATATTTTATAGAAGGGATGCAACTTTCAATTGGTTTATTATCAAGTTTCAAAGATATATCAATGTCTAAATAAGTATTGAACGAAGTAACCTTTTATAACAGCAGCATCCAAACAAGTCATGAACAAATTAATCACTCAAAATTTCAGACATTGCGATACATTAGGATTGATTCTTAGGATGCATCAGTTACTTTGAAAATGATTATTATACTTTCGATGGTTTAATATAAACTACAGCATGTGTAGGAAAAGAAATAAAAAGGAGGTTTTATAAAAGCGATTATAGTAACACCAAAAAAAGTTAAAACCAAATTGAATATTAGAAACAAATAATTATAGAGATCATTTGATTATTTTACAATGTCAAACGCCGTAAAGCCACCAAGAAATAACTGTCAAAGTAAGACTTTAAATTTAGGCTTTATCTTTCTTTAACCTACAAACTTTTTTTATTTATCATGTCACAAAAAAGTAAATACAAACATACGTTACTTGCAAATAATGAATTAATCATCAAATGAAAGTTAACGAAAAAGAGCCTAAGCCTTGTGCTGTAATACAGTCAACAGCAGCAACTAAGAAATAGCAAATGAAGTTTAATGAGTAAACTAATTTTATGGAATCTAAGATGCTGGTAAAGAGAGACACCAAGAATCTTCACAGGAGTAATTGAAACATTAGAAGATAGAGGAAGGAAAGATATTTCTGGTTTGAGTCGTTGTTGAGGTGTCTCAAACAGGGCGAACTCTGTCTTTCTGGGGTTGAGTGTTCAGGAATTTATTGACATTCGCGAAGTTATAGAAGGCAAATTTAATGATTGCTGTAGGATTGCTTACATGTATGCATCACTATAAGAATGAAGAGCAATGCAAGTATGTACTAGCTATATACTAATCCAAAGACAGCTTGTTTAGGTTTCATACTCTGTATAACCTTTAGGTCGACCTTTGAGCTTTTAGTAATAATAAAGATCGGGTCTATGATAATCCAATGGAGGTCCAGCAGTAAAATCATACAATTTTCCAATCGCTTACTACAAATGACAATATATAAAACTAATAATGGCAAGACGTCATACACCTTCATAGAATGTCGTCAGCTGCCTTCTAGCTAAACTGCTTAGGACACATTAGATGTTTGTAGAACTTCTTAAAACTTAGGATAAAATAAACCTTGTAAATCAAGTAAAAAACAATCAACAAACTTGTCAATAATCATTTCTACCTTTATTTCTGCATGACATGGTATCAAGATTAAATTTAAATTGTTAAATGGTTGTAAAATAAACCTGAATACAATAAACTTTCACAACTGCACACATTAATCCTACAAGTGAGCAATCTCTACTATAAAGTAACACAATGACATCATGACTTAGAGCAGGATGTGGTGGTGTAGTCATAGATCACAGAATAGGCGGAGTTATCGAGGGCTCGAGAGAAATCAGAGAGGGTTTATTTATAAGCTCGGTCCCTGATGAGCGCCTACTGAATACTGTTATATAGTATGGCATTGCTATATAAAATTATCGTTACAATAATGAACTCGTACGATCAAAAAGATATAAATTTTGATACTTGGTGACAGCACTTCATATTATTGAAATATGTCAATTTGCTTATACCTAATCATAGATACTCCCACTGTTCGATTAGAGGGAGAGTGGAATCATTATTGCAATAAACTTGTATAAGTGCTACAAAGCACAAGTGTCACTCACACTAAGTATAGAGGTGTCACTGACATCAAGCACACGTGTCACAGTTACCAGGCATTGATGTATAACTGTCACAAAGCATACAGGTTCACTGTCACCAAGCATATAGCTGTCACTGTCACCAAGCATACAGGTTCACTGTCACCAAGCATACAGGTTCACTTACGTTGTTCTGGTTTCTACAGACTGTTTGAAACCCTGTGTTTCTGGGAATTTTTATTTTATTTTATTTCTCTTGGATGTTTATTTCTATTTGTATTTGTCATTGATTTGGTGCTGATGCTGAAATAAACACATATCTCTCTCTCTCTCTCTCTCTCTCTCTCACTGTCACCAAGCATACAGGTGTCACTGTCATCAGGCATACAGGTGTCAGTGTCACCAAGCATTCAGGTTCACTGTCACCAAGCATACAGGTGTCACTGTCACCAAGCATACAAGTTCATTGTCACCAAGCATACAGGTTCACTGTCACCAAGCATACAGGTTCACTGTCACTAGGCATACAGGAACAATTGCTACCAAGCATACAGGAACAATTGCTAGCAAGCATACAGGAACAACTGCTACCACGCATACAAGAACAACTGCTACCACGCATACAGGTACAATTGCTACCACGCATACGGGTGTAATTCGACACTACGCATACAGGTGCTACCAAGCATGTACATGTATGTACACGTATAGCTAATGTCTTTCAACGAGCTTGCAAATGTCGGGCTCAATGTTTCAATAATAACCAGTTAAATAATGTTATGTATCAGGGGGAGCAGATTTCGTTTCTCCAGCAGTTGCGGCTTCAGCATGACTGCTAATCATTAATGTTGACTGATTGTTATAGGTTTAATGATGCTTAAATGTTAAAATTTCTAAAGCTAATGTTAACGTCAGTTTCCACACTCGAAAGCACTGTCAGTGACGGGAGAGACCAGTATTTGAACCTCGCACATACTGATCCCAGGAAGAATATCTTACCGGCGATGATAGTTAAAGAAATAATTTAATATATCGTTAATTCAAATAAATAGCTTAATAACTAGTTAATACAAATTTCTTACAATTGAATTTACTTCTCAATCCCATCAATATTAATTGCTCTATGCTTCTTAAACTTGATTTGTATCAATTAGTGGAGCTAAACTTTTATTATTTAAATATTTCTTATCACTTTTTGAATAGTAAGAATGTTAACCCTTTGAAATGTGTTAGTATTCTATTAAGAAACGTAAGGTGAAATGCTGTAACTATAAACTTTTTGTGAAAATTGCTATTTAAAACTGCTTTTAACATTTCAATTTTTAAAAGTGTTGATGCATAAGTGTGAAGCGAATAAAATTGGAAAATTAGAAGTTTCGAAGACCGATTACAGGTTATGCAACTGCTATAAAAATGGCTGTTTAAAAATTCTTTTAATAATGTACTCATTGGTAAAGGTATAAACCGTGGAATAATACGAGTAAAGTAAACATACATTATAGTGAATGATCTACTACGTCGATATCTATCACTTTTAATACCACATGTTGAAACCGTTAGGCAATTTAGTCCATTTTCCGTATTAGTCCATTCACTGGACTGGTTAATCAAGATTTTACTCTCAGATCAGCGCGGCTGGGATTTGAACCCGCGAGAGTTCAATTCACCTTAGGATCTGACATTTGAACTTCATGACGTTACCCCTTCGCTATTGAGACATTCTAAAGACATAAAGACTAAAGATCTGTAATTACCTGTCTCGTATTGATAGTTAAATATAAAAAAGTAAGTTGATTGGTTGAAATACGTAGCACTAAAATTAGGTAGTGGATAATAATTACTGCATTAACTGTAATTAGCGAATTAAATACCATTTAAGAAGCGTTAACTATTATATAATAGGCCTAACGTAATTATATCAAATATTCAGGCATAGCAAATATTTTTATTGAACACTATGTGACACTGAATGTATATTGTTGTACCATTAATAAATAATTTTTATCTACTATCGTAATTATTTCTTATAATATTAAACTGTCGATAGTTCTGTCACTTTTAAACTCCTGATCCTGCTTATTATTTTATATTATTTCAACTTATTTTGATCAACTTATTCTTGACCTAACGATCAATGGACTTTCACGGGTTAATTACACCTATACGAAAGGTATTTTGGAAGTCATATACTACAAACAAAATGTTCAAGAATACTAAATTGCCAAATCACATAACCTAACGATCGCTTTCCACACAAATACACCAGTGCAATTGTCAGCAGCGTAAAGTTTAACAGATCTAATGTAGATATACCGACTGAACGACTGAAAACTGAATTAGTGACTAGGCTGTATCAAGTGCATTACACTCACTAAAATTTCACTCAAAGACGATTATTTAGTCAAATCATCCTCTTCAGCAGCGACACATGATGGTCCAATTTCTATTTATATTGACTATGTTTCAGACAATGTATTGCATGTGATCTGAGCAATTGGCTGCTTATTTGTATTGAAAGAATAGCAGCAATCTGAATTATTATATGGATGAAATCAACTTATATTAAATTTGGCATAAATAGTAATAATTGGCATAAATTAGATTTACATTTATATGCAAACCACATAACTGATCAATGTAGTATCTGCTATTCACTGATATTTCAGATTCTTTCAGAAACCACATATTAATGTTGGCAGCTAAATAGAATCAACAAAAGTGCAAAAGTGTATTGAGGGGAACGCAGACTACAACTTTTTTTTCTTTGACTTTTCATATCCACCAAACGTCCACGAACTGAGATCAACACGTAAACCTCCATTCCGCTAGTACCCTTCCTTGGACTGATCACCCTGATTTTGGCTCGCACCGTTTATGGACCCCTCACTCTGCTCATCGGCTTTGATTTAGTTTCACAGTGCTCAATGTTGTCATGGACAACAGTAGCACTCTAATCGTATTGTTGTTGTTGTTGTTATTAACTCTACAGAAGTTTCAATTACTTATATCCACCTTTACTTCTTTGCATGCACTAATTAACCAAAAGAGTTAGTTAACAAGTGGCTCAAATAAAACATTTGAATTTCTTTACTATATCAACATTGGGCGCTATCTTAGCCACTCCCAATCAGTATAGGACGCTGCAGAATATGTAGAACAAAAATTCCAGGAGTAAACTTTTGATTCAATCGGTTAACAATAATTACGAATAAATAATTTTTAACACATTTATTTAAAAAGTTTTAGAAGTTTAACTGCATTTTTTACTGATGTAAGGACTCTCAGCTAGAATTCCAGTGTTTTCCTGTTGACCGTGCTCACTGACGTAGACGTGTTCTGATTGATCCGATAACTCCTGATGAGCAGGAAGTCATAGATTTCGCCCTAGCTCGATAGTCTTTGATGCTATACCTTCTCGTTTCTCTGCAGTAACTTATGAATAAGTGAGATACATTCTGTGTAGTTTAATAAATGAGATATATTCTGTGTAGTGTGTGCTTTGGATTTTTGAAATACTCGCTCGGTTTTGTCATTGTCAAGCTTCTCAACGAAAGTCCGCATTGATTATATTGTGGTTCAGATTGATCAAATTTTCTTTGATAGCATCAGAAATTATTCGACTAGAACCCGGTGAAAAGCTAACAGAGCTAAGTTATACTTCGTTTGCTACAGGGACTTATACTAGGTCTGTATATTACCAACCAGTGTACAGATGATCCCAGCAGCAGGTTCAAATTTTACTGTCTTAGCTGTGTTTTGACCACAATCTGGTCCAATTTACCATTACATTAGGCCTAAACCTTTGACCTACGTCCATCAAACTGTTTTCAGACTGCTTCCACTGAAACCAGCTAAGAGTTCATAATTTGCGCGTAAGCATTGTTTATTTTGGGTTTTTTTTCTTTTCAATAAAATCATCGTATTCAAATTACTAGATTTAATTCAATTAGCATCAGCTGAACTATCTAGTCCTATGAAAGAGCTGTTCGCCAACAGCTCAAAAATATAAGAAAAATACAACGTGGCTCTTACATCACATCACAAGCCTTAACTAAATTAATCAATATATTTAAATTAACTTTCCAGTTGAAGAATCAAAATTATTCAAGGTTGCATTTAGTTTGTTCAGAAATTCATAAAATAAAATGTTATATTGTTTAATAAGATCATTGAAATCGTGCATCTATCACAATTTCACAACCAAAGGGTGTGAAAAAGTGAGAAAAGGCTGCACATACCGCCGATTTTGCGGCATGACAATTTTAGTCTCACACTATAGTTCTCACTCTCTGTCTCTTCGCTTTTTGTAAATGCAAGTACCGGGAATTAAGGTGAAAGAAAATGGAATACAATTTCTCCAATCTTTCTGTCATATGTCATAGAAATCAAACCGCATTAGGTCCCTTTCGTCCGCCGTGAACCCCGACACAAATCATATCGGCTACCCATTCTCGTTTGCGCTCGTCACTTTCAAAGATTTGGTTAGTTTAGCATAAATATGGTCACTCAATCCTTGTTTGACTACATTCCAAACCAGATTTTGATGGACTGTTGTTACGTAGTACGCCTAGTCCAAGATTATTTTCAGCACTCAGGGGTTCAATGTAACTTTCTACTGCATTGAAATTCTATCTTTCCAATATATTTTAACTTAAATGCATGTATGCAAAGTGCTACTGATATTCGGATTATCAATATCCGATGCACATATTATCTAACATTTTAGATGTCCAGGCATTTTCTGAACCGACAATTTATTAGTATTTACTTCCTAAGGAGTACTGATCAATTGTATTGGAGTAGCGGTAGAGCGATATTAGGTGGAATAAGATTATTTAAATTTAGCTTTAATCTTATAGTTTTACTCAATTGAGCTAACACCGACGTATTTCGTAATCTAACTTAAGTGCAACTTTAAGGTTTTTTGTAATACATAAACGGTGTAGTCTCTTTCGTCCTAGTGCCAAATGGCATATGCATGGTATGTATTCCTATTCATGATGTGGTTTAGTTTTTAGTAGAAAATGCCCCATTGATTTATCCTATCAAAAAGGTAAGCTTTATCAAACCGTAATGCAGCCATTACATGTATACGGGACAAATTTGACATCTGCACCGTTAAAATAACACAGTTTCAAGAGAAAATTGACGTTACTATTACATACAGTACTTTCGTCTGTTATTGTCTCATGCTATTTAAATAGGTTACTTGATATTCCATTTGACCAGTAAGTGCGTGCTTTCATCTGTTTTTATTTTAACTTATTAGGATATTAGATGTTCCATTTGGCCAATTAGCCCTACTGTGATATTTTTGCATTCTCTTGTATTCCAATGGTATGAGTCAAAGGACTTGCTAGGCGACGGAGATCACAAAACTTGTAAATCAGTCAAGCATTACAAAGTTGCATGATTCGAGGACTTCAAACGATTGATAGGATTGAAGGAACACTTAGTAAATAAAGCTGTCACGTAATGAGCCCATAGGTCACGTGCACCACATTGAGTTAAGACGTTATAACAGTGATAAGTTCAAACTAGATTAACTTAATTTTGTCTATAAATTGAATCTAAATCCGATTCTATGCCCTTAGCGTTATAGAGCCAAAATTATAACGTCAGAAATATCAATTTGAGTTAAAATATCAGTCTGTCTGTTTGTATGTCTGTCTGCCTGTCTATCTATTGCCTGCTTGTCCATTTATCTAGCTAATTCTCTCTCTTTCTTGTATTATTCTGCAAGTAGCAGGTCAAGACATAAACTATTTATGTTTATGTGTCCGCTTTAACGCTCCCAAAAATATTACAGATCAGAAAGTTGATCTCATCAAAAGGGCTAAGCTTCTCCAAATCCTTAATGTATTTTAATTCCTTCCTCGGCTCTTGCTTAGTCACCTCTTATTCATCACTGGTAGCTTATGATTGGTTATTCTTCAAAGACCCCGGCGCTAAACAGAGAGTTAAAATTTATTGAGATATAATTACGGTGATACAACATAGGCTATATATACACTGTGAGTAAAAAAAAACATGTGCGCAGTCTCTCGCCCATAACTTGGGTATTAGTGAACCGATTTTTTAACTTCTTTCATAGGTATAATCAGGATATCACTTACTATAAAATAACATTAAGTGACTCTGTTAATTATTATTTTTGTGTGGAAACATTGCTTGAAAATATGCGCGACTGAAAATATTCAGTTTAAGTAAATCAATCGCTACAGAATGTTTACAAATCCGTGGCTTAACTAACAACGAAACACACGAAACAGTGTTATACAGCTACTGTCTCTCCTTCAATCTAGCCCTCCCAGCGTCCAGTTTTCTGTTGGAAATTCAGCAATCAACCGATGTGCGCCATAACCCTTTAAGAGGTAGAAGTTTTTATGTGCGCTTTATCTTCATTAGTAAACACCATTTTCAAATTTCAACAAAAACAGACTATGTTTGTAAAATCGTCTGCTATTGTTTAAATTAACCGGAAGTATCACAAAAACTAGATTTAGGGGTAATACTTTTCTTCTTCTTTATAATTCTGAAAATATTGTCAAAATCGGTTCATAAATGTCAAAGTTGTGGACGAAATACTGCGCACATGTTTTTTATGACTCACAGTATATATATATATATATATATATATATATATATATATATATATATATATATATATATATATATATATATATATACCTTCTTCAGTGCACTGCCAAGTGGCAAGTTCAAGGTACATATTCATACTCAAAGTCTGTTTTCTCTCTCCATAAGAGCACTCCTTAGATCAACAAGTTAATCCCTTTACAAAGTCTATGTCATATTCATACCTTATGTAGCCTATAGCTTGGGAAAATTATGGCTTGTGAAGTGGTTTCCCGTTGCCTTCCTCAGTTAGATGGATTAATTACCAATTAATCCTGAGGGAAAATATTTCATGGTGAGGTGGGTCCCCTCTTGCTATCCTCAGCGCCTGCCTTTAGTAGCCTCTTACGTACACGCGGCAGATTGTTTGCAGTTGCCCTATTCTGCAGTGGTCCAACCACACCCGAGCACAACACGGGGAATATATATGTACATATATATATATATATATATATATATATATATATATATACACTCATATATATATATATATATATATATATATATAATATATATATACATATATGAGTGTACATATATATATATATATATATATATATATATTTTATATATATATAAATAAATAAAAATATATATATATATATATATTTATATATATATATATATTTTATTTCCATAACCACATTTCAATGCCTCTAGTTTCCTGATATCTATCTTCCTTAAGGTCCATATTTTTTCTAAAGGTTCTTTCAAATTACTGAAGGCCTCTTTTGCTTGTGCATCCTGCTGCATATATCAGTCTTGCATTCCTCATCATCGGTTATAGTCAAATATTTAAAATATAATAATTATACCCAAATATTAAAAACTCTCAACTTGTCTCAATTTCGTTACATTTATTGTGATATTGATTCCACCTTTATAATGGGACAATCTCATCACTTTGTCTCTTTGATGTTAATCTTCATTCCATATTCAATGCAGTATTCTTACATCTTGTAACAATTTTCCTACTACTTTTATTCCTTCTACGATATCTTCCATGGCTTCCTCCATCATTATCTCAACGTAAATGTTAAACAGCAGCGGCGAATTGTTACAACATTGTCGTAACCTAGTTTCCAAGTCGTAGTAGTAGTATTACTACATCTGTTATTGTAAATATTATTGCTATTATTATTACTATTATTAATATTCATTAGTATGTAATTATTGTTATTATTAAAGGCGGAAGACAGAGAAGAGTGGAGGCGTTATGTATCATGGACCTGCCAGTAGGCAGTGCACTAAGAGAGAGTTATTATTATTATTATTTTTATCCCGGGTGTAACGAACCCGAGGTTTGATGAAAACGATTCTAGCAATACTTGCAGAATCGCCGTCCGGCTACTCGAGGCCTTCTAGCTTCTTAAACGAATTGCTGATGCAGGCTGCATTAAATCTTGGCAAATTTATTGAAAGCCTTTACCAAAGAAAAGAGGTATCTCTCTTATATCCGGTTCGCTCTGCAATTAGCCTTCCTATGCCATTAATGAAGTCAATTCCATCGGGATTCATGGGGCCCATAGTTTCAATGGCCACCGGAACAACTTCGTACCCTAAGTACAGATCGCGGTACTTGTCCATTTTCTTAGAGGCAGCAAGTTCAGCAGCTCCAACGGCAGTGACTGAAGTTGTACTCAGATAGGAATTTGCCAGTGTCAACGACCGTGACATTCCATACGGCACATTTACCGTTGAACCAAGGCACTAAGTTTAAGCCATCCGGGCCCTTACCATCTTATTATAATTATTATTTTTTCTCCGGATGTAAAAAACCCGGGATTAGATGAAAGCAAATCAAAAATACGTATTGAGTCGCCGCAAGTGTATTAATATTACTAATATTATTACGTGCAATTTTGAAGTGTAACTTTTAGCATGGCACATGATATCAATAGGTATTTTGTAATATTTAGTTCTCTACTTACTGTGTACAACGATATGCTGATTTGTCCCATTCATTTCATGCCTCTGAGCCCCACCCCCGACCAATAAAACAATGGAGCACTTGTATACGCCCTCATCGTCGATATTTATATCAGTGATGTAAAGCCCTGCCTTTGCTGGCCCTAAGCTGTCAGTCAAACGAACTCTGCCTTCGTAGGCGGAGTCTATGTGTGGCGGATATCCATTAAACTGAATGAAGATCGGCACCTCAATACCCAGCTTGCGCCACGTTACTATCCTTTCGACGAATAACGCATTCTGTGGAGGTCCTAGATGATCAAGGGGACGTTGTGAAGATGGAGTGGTAGGCGGAATGTCACAGGGAAGGATGTGATGGGAACCCTCTACCACTGATACAGTCCTGGGAGACATCTCCACCACTTCTTGTTCATTGCCTGACCTTGGGACTTCGGTGATTCGAGTTGGTGCTTCAGACTGGGCGGAGTTAAGAGATCTTCTTATTCTAGGCTTCTCTTGTACATACTCCTTGCTATACTGAAGAGGGCGATCCAGTAAAGTGCTAAGTGAAGAAGAAGAGAAAGGCTGATTTTCTGATTGCCCAACCGAAAATTTCTTACGCCATTGATATAAAGCTCTGGATCGAGACTCGTCCGTTCCATGAATTTCGCGATGCTCATCTGGAGTAAAAATAATAATCATGTTTTAAATTATCAAGGAATCACTTAAACGTACATCAATTACGAAGCAAATTAAAATCAATTATTTAAAAGTCATAACTTTTCAATAATTCAAAATAAATATCTGGTAGGCCTACATTGTGAACATTTGTATATTCTAACAACGTTTTAATTTCGGCAATGAAGCTAAAGAACAAGCTAAATTGAATAGGACGACTTTTCCGTACAATAGTGCAAGCAGAAAGGATCCATTAGGATTTCAACTCCGTGGATAAATTGTTTGTCAATCAAGCAACAAAAATACAGACTTGTTAAATAACTAATGAAAGGTATAACAGACACAGCAATCTAAATGCTTAGATTTTTTCAAAGGCTTGAGCAAAAATTGACGTTGTTATGTGAAAGCTAGTTTCACACGAATTACGAATTGGGACTCTCGGATCGCTTCTCCAAGTACGCTTTTGCCAGGTCGTGAATCGTTGATGATGGTGAATTAGGAGAAGAAATCAAGAAATAAAAAGTATAAAAAAGTAAACACGCATTATAGTGAAATGATCAGTTACGTTGATATCTATCACTTTTTTAACACCACATGTTTAATTCGTTAAGCAATTTAATCAATTTTCCGTATAACGAGTCCAGTGAATGTCCGAGATTTTATTCTCAGATCAGCGCGGCTGAGATTCGAACCCACGAGGGCTCAATTCACCTCAGGATCTGTCATTTAAAACTTCATGACGTTAACCATTGCGCTATTCAGACATTCAATGAAATGAATAGACTTCAATCAATACTCTGTTACTTACTTATACACTGATTTGAAAATGAAAATATTAACTAAAAGGAGATCAAAAAGAGATTGAATAACAGCAAATTACAGATGTCTGTAAGAATCAATAAATAGCCATGCGAAATTCCTTCTAAGCCCAATTTAGGTAACTATAATTAGTGTCTGAGGCTTCAACATATTCCAGATAAGGGCCAAGATATCATAATTAGTACATTAAATATGGTTGACTTCTGATGATCTTCCTAGTCAGCCAAAATCAAAAGACAAGTAGAAATGTGCTGCCCCCCACAAATGCAGATGTTAGAGGAATATTAGAATGGACAGCTAACTAAAAGTCTGTATGCGATATTTACCTAACACTAAGCCTTACTTAAGTAGTGTTAGCTAAATATTGCCTACAGCCTTAATGGCTTTAAAGTATCAAAATCAAGAAGATCTGACTACAAGTATCGAATTCAGAAATCATAATGCGATATTGATGCCAGGTAGACAAATAATGCGTCTAAAATGGAAACACTTTAATTGACTTATCGTAAACTCTATAGGAATTCGTATACTAGAGCAGCCAATGACTATGAGAAGAGTGGTGGAATTGTAGGTTGTGAATGATAATGGGAGCAGCTGAGTGGGAATTGAAAGAGGCGTTAGAATTTTGGTGGAAGCTCGGGACACGATCTTTTTCAATCAACTTCTGCTCGTCGCTTCTAATAGACTATCGAGCGTTCTCCAGTGCGTGGTCAACTGCTTTCTATGCACTTACAGAAACGAATAAATGCTGAAACGATAATACGAATATGTCGTTCCAATTATATGGCTAATATTTTAAGCTAAAATATTCATATCTTACACAATTTGATGATGCATTTAATTTTTCTTTTTAATTAGGGCCATAAAATGACAAAACATTAAATTTTGAATTTTTCTTCATTTAGAAGAAGTGATATTTATTTTGTCAATTGACATATGATTTGATTGATTAATGAATTCATAGATTGATTTTAAGGATTGATTAAGAAGTGGTAAATAGCAGAGAGATTTCTGTGCTTATTTGTTTGAAAAGTTAACAAAAACATTCTTTAGGGGCAAAACGTCTTACTTAGCCATTCGTCTACTCAGTAAGATATTCGATGCTGTTTTATGCTTATTTACTTATTCGGTTTAATTCAGACATGAGAGCCCCTTCCATACACACACATCAGCAAACAGTAAGCAGAAAGCAAAGTGATAATGATTAACAACAGAAAGAGGATTAAGTAAAAGGCCAGCTTAGTATCCACAACAACACGTTAGTAGTAAATTATTAGTTTTGCATTTACTAAAATCAAATCTTATTCTGGAATTAATAATCATAGGATGGAAACTTGGTTCGGTTAGACTACTAAATTTTCTGCAACCAAGAAATTATTTTTATAAATTTATTGTAGCATGACCGTGTTGTGTCCAGGTTGTTTGAAGAATTGACCAACCGGTGATTGCACATGTCGTAGAAGGCGACTAAAGCACTAAGATCCATACCAACGTCAGAAAGGGCATTCGGTTGGTGAGCGCCTAGGCTTCAGAAATTGCTACAAAACCTTAAACGAATGGAAAAGTCTCAAATAGGGGATTGGTTGGTGGTGTGATGTAGGACAGAGAGGATTTGAGACAGTCTATTCGTATCCCGACCCTAGTTAAACTGGAATTCAATAGAGGATGATGATGATGATGATGATGATGATGATGATGATGATGATGATGATTGTAGCATGACCGAAAAATATACTTCAGAGAAATTTGTGTTTTGTAGAAACTAAACTTAAGTTTTTCTCATGAAATTGTGCGAAGAGATTTTACAAAAAATGAAATGCACGTTTCAAAGGATACGACTTGTTGAGAACAGATATTTCACAACAATACATCTCGATTTAATATGAATCATTCAACCAGTAAAGTGGCGGCTTTCAGTCTTCTCCATCATTACAGTACATTCCAAAATATATCTCCGGAACTACTGCACTGTGATTCATTACACTTCATTGCAAATAGCAGGGATATCACTTTTACAGGAAATATGCAAATAATGCCCAATGGAAATGACCTCAAAAATTACACTTTCAAAGAAGAAAATTTTAGATATTTTCTTGTGAACACTATTAAAATTTTATTATCGCCTGGGTACACCTCATTCTAAAGAGATACATGTAGAATAAAACCGTTCACTTAAAATAATAACATTAAAAACAATTAGAGTGCTTCGGTCATCAATGACAGCACCGAACACTATTGAGACAAAAGCAAGCCGGCAAGCAAAAAGAAGGTAAAAAAACAGTGCAAATTCCAAAATCCAGAAATTAGTCCAAAGTAAATGGAATTAAGGAAAAGGAGGTTTAGGCACAGGTCGCAACTCATGGACACTGGATGGAAAAGAGAGATGGAAAAAGTGGGTCTTCAATTGCCAATGGAACTGTTCACCAGAAAGCAAGGCCGATGTGATTCAAACGAAGACTTCCGAAGAGGTAAGCTAGGTCTCGCAAGAGTAATTAATTTATAGACCGCGTAAATTGTAGGCTGCATCACTTTAATCAAGTGAGGCACTCTTCTAATAGTAGAACTGAATAGGGCATGTACTAATAGTAGAGGTGGATAGGCTATGGCATGTTCTAATAGCAGAGCTGGATAAGGTATGTTCTAATAGTAGAGGTGGATAGGGCATGTTCTAATAGTAGAGGTGGATAGGGTATGTTCTAATAGTAGAAGCAGTGGTGTTGGAAGCACTTTAGGGGCAGCGGGGGCGAGTTTTGAAAAAAGGGCACCTGCAGAATTAAAAGGGCACTTACATATTTTTAAAAGGCAAGGTTTTATACGAATGATCTTTTGCTACAAGCGATGTAATGCAAAAGCTTTATTTTGCTTTGTTTCAATTCCACACAATAAATTTACAGGTATGCGTTTTTATTTCTAAAATTTTAAACCATTAAAAATGTCATTTAAATAAAATTTAGAGCTAGAACAGAACATATCTTTTAAGATACAATCAGAAACAAAAAAACAAAGAAAGGCTCTTGATCAAGAGCCTTTCCAATCCATTACAATAATACTTTAATACAAGACTAGAGCTTGTGTAATTGCTATACACTGTAGAACTAATATGAATCCGTTGAATCCTTAAAAGGGGTGGGGTGCGGGGAGGGGTCTACGTACTGCACCCCCTCCCCGAAGTGGGATTTTTTATAATTCGAAAACCTATGGATTTTCAGAACATTTTATGCAGTGGACTATTTTTATTTGTTGAATTTGTCATTAATTAAACCTTTTAAATTATATACCATTTTCATCATTCGTGATATCTGACCAATAAGCACAAAATAGTCATGAGTGCAGCCCCACATCCAACTATGATGTTTATAAATGATATTAAATAAATATTTAAAACAATTAGGCCTAACGTAGAAATTCGTAAACTTAAACGCTTTAAATTCGCATTAAAAGGAAACACTTGCAATTTTCTCAAATCATGACTTATGAACTGTACGAAACCTCAATTAAGTAGGCCTATTCAATGTATGAATTATATATATACATGTATATGCATGTATATATATATATATATTATATATATATATATATATATATATATATATATATATACAGACTGCGTAAAAAAAACTGACCCCTACAGAAAATTTTCTATAACTCTTGTATCTGATGTTTCTTTATTATGTAAATTTAAGCAATTATGCGCGATCCAATTGTACATATATGCTGAAAAAGTGATGGAAATATATGCACCAAAATTCGAGTTACAGATCTTTTTGCGCCATGCCCCAACCTTTCATAGATTTCTTACATAAAATTTTCTATAACTTTGGTATCTGATGTCTCCATATCACATAAAATGGAACGATTATTCATGATCCAATTCTACATGTATGCTGACAAATTTATGGAAAAATATGCATCACATTTCGAGTTACAGATAAATTTGCGCCATGCCCCTACCTCTTTTAGATTCTCTTAGCAGTTTATCACAAAAAGTCACTATAAGTTGCGGATACAAATACTCCATGAGCAAGGTTACGGGGTGAATAGAATAAAGCAACCCTATCTGCTGAAAGAAAGGTCCTTGTCAACTATTAAGAGTATTTGTCGGAAGATTGCAGAGAGAAAGAGCAACTGATAGAAAGGCGGGCAGCGGCTGGTCCAAAAGTGCCAGAATTCCTGCTAATATTGCTGCTGTTGAGGAACTAAATGGTTCTCAGGAAGGACAGCCTGTAACAAGTCGTAATACACGTCAAATATCTCAAGTACTAGAGGTTTCTGACGCATCAGTTCGCATGATTGCTACTACCAAAACAAAGAATCAATGAAGGGCTCTAATCAGGAGTATTCGGTGGCAAACTGCTTGGAGAACCTATAAGAGGTAGAGGCATGGCGCAAAAAGATCTGTAACTCGAATTTTGGTATATACATGTATATTTCCATACATTTTTCAGCATATATGTAGAATTGGATCATGTATTATCGCTAAAATGTTCATGATAAAGAGACATCAGATACCAAAGTTATAGAAAATTTTCTGTTGGGGGTCAAGTTGTTTTGACGCAGTCTGTATATATATATATATATATATATATATATATATATATATATATATGTATATATATATATATATACATGTATATATATATATATATATATTATATATATATATATATTATTGTATATGCTGACAAAGCAAAAGATCATTGGTGGAGTGAAAAGTGTGATGATTTGGCAGAATACGATAGAAGAGGGAGGTCGGATCTATTATACCAGGAAGTCAGGATATTAATAGGAACCGATAAGAAAAAGAAAGGAGATGCAAAGAACGTTAGTATAATGGGTAAAGATGGGGAATTGAAGACAGAGCTGGAAGAAGTAAAAGAAAGATGGAGAGAATATGTAGAGAAATTGTATGATAAGGCTGGGAAACTAGTTCAAGACGATTTTAAAATAGAAGAAGAAAATATCATAGAAAACGATAAAGGGGCCCCGATTTAATGAAGGAGGAAATTTATTCTGCAATTAACAGTATGAAGAAGGGGAAGGCAGCCGGAATAGATAAAATCCCAGCAGAATTCTTGAAAATGTTGGAAGGAGAAACACTCAATAAGTTAATGGAGGTATGTATGGAAGTGTACAACACAAGTATTTGGCCAGACGACTTACCAAGTCAGTGATGATCCCAATTCCCAAAAAGCCAATGCTGTGGTGTGTTCGGACTACAGAACAATCAGCTTAATACCTCAGGCATCGAAGAGCTTATTAAAGATAGTAAATAATCGCATTCAGTCTAAAGCAGAGATGATATTGAGCAAGACACAGTTTGGTTTTAGCAAAGGATGCGGCACAAGAGAAGCAATAGGGGTAATTGCCAAAGAAGTTTAGAATATAAAAATGACGTTTTTGTAAGCTTTGTAGACTTCGAGAAGGCCTTTGACAGGATTGATTGGATAACGATGATAAATATCTTTAAAAGAATAGGAATTGACTGGAGAGATAGATGACTAATTTTGAACTTGTACATGAATCAAAAAGCAGTAATCAAAATCCAACAAGAAAACTCACAAGAAGGTGAAATAGGACGTGGAGTAAGACAAGGTTGTAGCGTTTCGCCGCTGCTGCTTAACATTTACGCTGAGGCAATGATGGATGAAGCCATGGAAGACTTGGAAGAAGGAATAAAAGTAGGAGGGAATTCGTTACAAGATGTACGATTTGCAGATGACCAAGGAATGGTAGCGGGCAGCGAGATTGGATTGCAGAAGCTAATAGATAGGCTGAATGATACAGTTTTGAGATATGGCATGAAGATCAATATAAAAAGACCAAGGTTATGAGTGTCCAATAATAAAGGTGAAGTTAATATCGCAATAAATGGTACGAAATTGGAACAGGTAAGGAGTTTCAAATATTTGGGTCATACTATAACCGATGACGGGAAATGTGAGACGGAAATATGCAGTAGGATTGCACAAGCAAAAGCGGCCTTAGGTAGTAAAAAAAGAACTATTAACAAAAAGTCTAAAGAAAGCCACAAAGATAAAGATAGTGAAAACTTTGGTTTGGACCACGCTATTGTATGGGTGTGAAGCATGGACCTTAAGGAAGGAAGATATTAGAAAACTGGAGGCATCGGAAATGTGGATTTGGAGAAGAATGGAGAGGATTAGCTGGACCAAAAAGGTTACAAATGAGGAAGTCCTGGAGAGAGTTGTCACAGATAGACAGTTGATAATTGTATTAAGAAATAGGAAGAAGAGATGGATAGGACACATTCTAAGGGGGGAAGGTCTATTAAAAGAGGTCATAGACGGTAGAATGGAAGGAAAAAGAGGCAGGGGCAAGCCGAGATTAGGTATGTTAGATGATTTAAAGACCCACTCATATGTGGAAATGAAGAGGAAGGCAAAAGACAGAGAAGAGTGGAGGCGTTATGTACCATGGACCTGCCAGTAGGCGTGCACTAAGAGAGAGAGATATGCTTACTTTAGGCCTATATGCTAAAAATAAAGAAAATGATATCTTAGCTG
Source organism: Enchytraeus crypticus (assembly GCA_905160935.1). NCBI lineage: Eukaryota > Metazoa > Annelida > Clitellata > Enchytraeida > Enchytraeidae > Enchytraeus > Enchytraeus crypticus. The sequence goes on along the minus strand of CAJHZI010000308.1, from coordinate 20,114 downwards.
TAATTCGTAAACTTTATAACGCACTCTAGTGTCTATAATGCTTTAAAATGAAGTACTAAACTGAATCAAAACTAGAATGAATAGTCTACCGACTCAGACTCCCAGCCAGATAGCGAGCGCCCTTACATGTACAGTATGTCCTTATTAACTACGTGTCATTGGAAGTGTTAATTGTCTTAAAACACTTTTTGAAGTCGACCTAAAAGGTCGACTCCAGGTTAACGTCGATGACCTTTATATGCATTATATTAAATAAATTACAGTGTAACAAATTAAAGTAAACAATTTTCAGATGCGTTCTGAGAAATTTTGCAGTCAACTTTCAGATTATGATGTCTTACGAGAGTTGGAGAGTTGGCTGAGGAAGTCTTGAGTAAAATCAAATAGTTGTATAATTAGATGTGGCATCGTAAAACTTAGACTATTTGCACTGAAATTATTACAATCGCTTCGTTGTTCTGCCGATGGCTCGATTCAAGGTTTATGTGACTTAATCAGCCCACTCCTATCTCCCACCCTCCACAAAAACGCATCAAGACGAATGGTAAGAGTGACTGAATTCGGCTAGGGGAGGGGCTCAAGCCACTCCTATCCAGGGCTGATTGCGCCACTGGAAGAGGAAATTCATCAATTTCAAAAAGGGAACTTTTGCCCCTTTTTTGCCCAATATTTGCCCCCGCTTGCCCCTACATTCTGAGGGCATGCTCTAATAGTAGAGCTGAATAGGGCATGTTGTAATAGTAGAGCTGGATAGGGCATGTTCTAATAGTAAAGCTGAATTGGAAAAGTTCTAATAATAGAGCATGATTGGGCATGTTCAAGGCATACTCTAATAGTAAAGTGTATCCTAAATCTGTTTAACGCTTTACCTGTTCTAACTTCGTGCCGTCTATTTCTATATTGACTCTTCCTCCTTTTCTAGATATTCTCATCTCTTCGGTTTTCTTTATATTTTACTTTCATTCCATATCTTAATGCAGTAATGTCAGATCATCCATAATTTTCTGTCAACCCACTTCGGTAGTGGGCTTAATGTTGGGGTGGCCAATTTCCATCCATTTTAATCTATAGATTGGCCAGTTATACAAGTTTCAGCAGAGCAACCCCCATGTTTTACAAAAACAATGGCGCTTACTAATGTACCAAAATGGATGAAAATTGGCTACCCCATCAGAAATTAGTCCATTAGTAATTACTAAAAGTCCTATTGGAAAATATTAACAGTAGCCTGAGATATTCAAACTTTTTTTAGGGGTAATAATTTTTTACTCACCATGTATATACATGTATTTATCCAAGCTGAAGAGTGTTCACTAGTTATTGTCTAGTTATTTATTCACTTGTAAGCCTAGAACAAAAAGATACGAATATAATTAAAAAGTTATACCTCCAATAGAGTTTGCCTCTAAATGGTATACGTGCTTTTAACATAATAAAGTAAAAGTTTAATTTATTTTGCGTTCCTATATAGATATAGTATTTCGTTCTATGATAACTTCATTTTGCATTGTTGATGGATTTTTCGCTGATGTTCTGGACTGTACAATATGTACTAGCAGATCCTAAAACAAAATTACGCCTTGTTTAGGCCAACAGAGAATGAGCTTCCAAGCGGGATCTAAAATCAATATGAATTAGTATCAGAGAGAAGGAAGGGAATTTTGGGGCATTTAGCGAGGATGTCTGAAGATAGACAAGCCAGACCCAATGAAGGGAGGATGAAGAGAGGAAGGCCTAGGATAACCTGCCTGGCGTAGCGAAGTCAATAGTGACTTAAACGATAGGATAATCACATGAAAGAAATTATAACACATTTACAAAGGATCGAAGTAGCTGGGAGAATGTTGCCGCCTTATGTTCTGTTCATAAAGCAAGACGCTGATGATGATGATGATGATGATTATGATCAATATCATTATAATATTATAATAATAATAATAATAATAATCAGTGTCTTGCGTTCTGAACAGAATATAAGGCGGCAATAATAATAATAATTATTATTATTAATATTATTGCTTTAAATTTAATATTACTATTATTAACATTATGTTTATTTAGTTATTTATTTTTTAATACATCAGGTGAAAAGAACCCGATATTTGATAGAAACGATTCCAGCAATACATGCTGAATCGCCGCCCATCTACTCGAGGTCATCTAGCTGCTTAAAAGAATTGCTGAAGCAGACTGCATTAATCTTTGCTAAATCATGGAAAGCCTTTGCCAGAGAAAAGTGGTCACTCGCTTATCGCCGATTTCTTCTGTAATTAGTTTGCTTGCGCCATGAATTACGTCAACTCCATCGGGATCCATGAGGCCTATGGTGTTAATGGTCCTCGGAACAACTTCATACCCTAAGAACAGATCACCGTGCTTGTCCATTTTTTTAGAACGGGCTAGTTCAGCAGCTCCACCGGCAGTGATTGAAGTTGTATTTATGTAAGAATTAGCCATAGTGTCAATGACCGTTAAGCACTCGCTCTGACAGTAACTTATCATCAACTCTTTCACTCATGTGAAACCTGTTGAAGCCAGCCTTCTCGGAGCTCCACTGTTGACAGGTCAGGCTATGGATGTAGTTCTCAACACCCAGTGCTCGAACCTAGAGAGGGCCGCCAGCCGGTTAAAGCTCATTTCCGCGCACGATGCTTTAACAATATTTCAAAGTTGCGTTGGCTCTTCTAAACTGATACACATCTTGCGGGCTTCTCCATGTGCGGGCAATCCAATGTTGCAGTCTTTTGATTTCATCCTGCGAAAGTCCCTAAGTGACATCGTTAATGTCAACGACGGTCAGTGGATCCAAGCAAGTCTGCCAATTTGCTATGGAGTGCTAGGAATACGTTCTGCTTCGTCGCTGGCACCTTCTGCCTTTTTGGCTTCTGCCGCGGGGACAAGCGTCTAACAGGACTCGATCCTTTCATGCTCTGCTCAGTACACCGATTTAGAAGTACACAGAGTTCAAGGCATTTGGGCTGCTCTACCCTTACCAGAAACTCCCATTGGAATAGTGTCTAAGTCCATGAAGGCTTGGGACTCCAAAATCTCTGGCATTACGCACTCGGAACTCCTCGCGACGGCGTTAATCCCACAAGGAAAGGCCCGGCTGCTTGCTGTTTCTACTCTTCATAGTGGTGACTGGTTGAAAGCCTTACCTCTATCTTCCTGTGGCCACTGCCTGGATGACGAGGCAGTCAGAGTAGCGGTCGGTCTTCGTCTGGGCTCTACTCTTTGTGAGCCACACAACCGTGTCTGCGGAGCATCAGTCAATGCTCTAGGCACTCACGGCCTTTCGTGCATTATGAGCGCTGGCAGAATCGGCAGACACCAGTGTCTGAATGATCTGGTATAGCGTGCTCTAACTCGCGCAAATATTCCGGCCATAAAAGAGACCCAGGGATTGAGCCGCTGGGATGGGAAACGACCGGACGGTGTATCACAAATTCCTTGGGAAGAAGGCAAGTGTGTCGGCAGAGATGTCACTTTGACGGACACATTCTCAAGAAGCAATCTCAGCCTTTCATGTGCTGCTGCTGGCTCAGCTGCTGCAGCCGTTGCCAATAGGAAGTCACTTAAATATGCCGCAGTAATTAGCGGCTACATCTTCCTACCTATTGCTTTTGAGACCTTGGGCCCCATCAACTTTGCCGCGTCTGATTTCATAAGCGAATTAGGCAGGAGAACCAGCGCTATTACAGGCGACCAACGCTAAATAGCCTATGGCAGATCCTATTTATTGCACTCCAGCGCTTTAAGGCTGTCTGTATTCGTGGCACATTGGCGAATGCGGTCTCCCAGAGCGTAGAGGAATTATTTTAAATATTTCTTTTTCATCTTTCTTTTAATTAAATAAAGTCTTTCTTATTTTTTGGCCTATAAAGCCCAGGGTAATAAAAAAAATTAATAATAATAATACTAATAACACCCGTAGCCTTTGAGACCCTGGGCCCCATAAATTCTGCAGGCACAGACTTCAGTGATGTGATGGACAAGAGGACATTATGATATGCTGCTGTTACCGGAGATCTGCATGAGAAATCTTTCCTGTGGCAAAGTCTGTCAATGGCTCTGCAGCGATACCATGCAGTATGTTTCTGTGGTACTTTTGGTGACATGGCATTTCTGAGTGGAGAGCAAGATTTTTTAAAAATCCCCTTCTTAGGGGATTACAAAATGAAAATAAAAGAATAATAATCATAAAATAATAATAATAATTTATTAGAAATTGTTATTCTGAAAATTATGAAGCCACTCATTTATAGGACAGATATTGCTTATAATAATAATAATAATAATAATAATAATAATAGAATTATTATTATTGCTATGATAATTATTATTAGAAATTGTTATTCTGAAAATTATGAAACCACTCATTTATAGGACAGATATTGCTTTGAATAATAGCATGGGCCCCATGCTTTATTGAGTATTGATTTGGTCGTTTCATTTAAGATGTCAGGCAACATTCGTTCTTCTCGTTGATCCATAAATCTTAAATCAAAAGCCACTCAGGGCAGCATTGCGCAATTTGTTACAGAAATAAGAAGCCATCGACGCACACGCATACTGGAGCACAAGCATGGAGGAAAATGATCCGCTTGTAAAGCTAAAATCCTGATTGGCAAACTTCGGTTTCAAAATGACAATCGACGAGAGTGAAAGAACCAAGAGATAAAGAGGAGTAGTCATATCAATAGCAGTAATGTAAGGTAGCGAGAGGTACATTCTCGTGCATAATGTCGAGACATAGGGCCCCTATTTATGTCGTACATAATAATGTACATTATCATACATATGTCTCGTAACGAGACATATAGAATAGAAATCTATTTAAAATTGAGAGATTTATTCAAATGAAAGGATGGTAGCGCCATAGAAGCGCTATCGTGACTTTTAGGTCTGAAAGAAAATTAACTAAAATAGAAGTTCTATAAGTTCCCTATAAGTTCTGTATTTGAATAGAATTTTAAACAAAAGTAAAAAGAAAAGGTGATTATGGATAACTCCGGACAAATAACTACATGTACATGTTGACTTATTTAACTTAGAAAACGTTTGATATTCCTTCAGGAAGAACATATGCTCATCATTCCTTCACATAACTCTACCAACGCAGCAAAACTCCGTCTCGAAATGATTTAATGTGATGTCTTGTATTGCATTAGAGGCATCAACTTATCTACATAAGTAGCTGGTTAGACGGATAACGAAGCTTGAAGGAAATTTAAAATTCAGCGTAGGACATTTAGGGGGAGAAATATTTAGACGACCCCTGCTAGGCACCCCCATTCAGTTCAATCAGCATTGTTCAGAGTCTGCGATACAGTAACGCAATAAATCAAGAGAAGACAGTAGAATCTCGGCGCAGCGTACAACGATGCAGTGCCGGAATATCTTGGGACAGTATTGCATCATTTAGAATTATCCTTAAGCAAAGGACATTGACGAATATCTCATTTATCTTCCTAAGCGTATCATTGGCAATGAATCGATTAAGATGCAAAAATGCATAATCTTTCCATAAAATGTTTAAATTTTCACGGTCCAAATGAACTGATCCTAACAGGATAGAAGGTCAAAGGTATATGATAGAACCTTCGAAGCATAAAACGTGAACAACCACTGCACTTCTCAATAAAAGTTGTATATTATTATTCGAAGCTAACACAAGAAGATAACAAGGAAGTCATTTGATAGCCTTATGGAAAGTCATGTTTTCGACGAATATGAGAAACTTTCATGTGGTCAAATAAGGCTTTTCAAAAGCATCGGAACAAGAGATATGAATGCAACTCTCTATAAGGTATAATCAAAGTTTTAAGTTATACATGTAGAAGTATAGAAATATTCTATACTAGAATACATTTAACAACATACTAAAGTGCATTATAGTAACATTATATTTTACTATAGGCTTAAGAAATCTCTGATGATTTAAGCTTACATTTCGTATAATTAAACTATCTTCGTTTAGGGTGGATTTTTAGTACACCCCGAGAGATACTAGATAACTAATTATCGTTCTGTATCTATTTTTCATCCAAAACTTGTCAGTCAACAACCACATTACGGGCTTAACTGGAGAGAGCAAGGCTTATAGTCCGCAAGAACAAAACTTTATGAAAATTGCCGACGAATAGGCACAATGCGTAGTCCCTACATTGCCAAAGCAGCTCAACATATGGTTGATGATGTATGTGTAAAAATTTGAAGGCCTTGCTGTTACAAGATTTGACATGGTTCACTTCAGTTCAGGCCAACTGTTGACAATTCAATTATACCCCCACATCCAACCGTCACCCACTCACACCCCACTTTTTTCAATCAAACTTCTCTAAACCTGACATTTGACGTGAACTGCCTACAGCAAAACCATGTATCATTGAGTACTATAATGCTACCGTAACTACAGTAACTACGTTTGGTTCATACAATAATAATGTAACAGAAAAAAATAATTGACAATTTTATCTCTCTCTCTCGCTCTCTCTCTCTCTCTCTCTCTCTCTTTAGTTTACTTTTCATTGGCGGATCTACAACATAGACCATATTTATTAAGCCTTCATCTATTTTTGCTCCATCTCTAAACACAAATGAGTTATCAAATAGTCCACCATTCCTTGGCTGGGCTTTTTCTCCAATTTCTACCTTCAATTTTGCATTTACTACTTTATTTAGCAGAAATCCTCTCCGAAGACATAGGCCTATATCATTTCCAGCTTTTCTTCTTTATGTATATACTTATAAATTTATATACTTATAACTTAATAGAAGACGTCACTTTATAATGCTTATCACTCCAAGTTGGGGCCGAGCCGGTGGCATATTGACCAGTTGTTTGACAGCGATCAGTATGTGCAGAGTTCAAATCTAATGCTGTCCCGTCACTGACATGCTATTTTAGTAGGAAACTGAAGTTAATTTTGGCTGTAACTTTAGCCTTTAATTTGTAGATGAGATGGCTTCCGTCAAATGAATCGCTGTATCTTGAAAATTTTGTATTTACCCTATTAAATTTTATTGTAATATGTCATATTGCAATGATTTATAATGATTAAGACGTAATGATTTGTATTGTAATGATTTGATTTACTCCATGATTTGTGAAGGTTTCATGAAAAGGGGGGCTCTAATGCTAGTCCTTTTATTTGGTGAGGCTCAAAGCATAATAGTAAGGTTGAATTATACGGATTCTGAAATAATGCCCCTCAGCCGTTTATGCCACAAGTCGTAGCTTGGCAGTTCGACAGTTAATAAATGTCATACAAAATAGGAAGAAGAGCTTAACGGATCTTACTATAGGGTTTACAGAAAGATATATTAGAAGAATGCAAAGTCAAAAGGTTAATGCAGATGCTACATGTACGCCTAGTTGTCTAATAACAATTTTACATATAAAAATGTAAAGGAAACCAGAGATATTAAATACATGTACAATCTGACAACAGAATCGATTCGACGGTCTATGTCGTGGACCTGACGCTACGCAGTGCGTTCACTAAAGATGAGCAACCCGTTTTAGACTTAGCCACTCATCAGTCTAGAGACAGAAGCCTCGACAAAACATCAGACAAGACATTTATTGACCACTACACTTCAGCTGATCACTGAAGAGAAAAATGGATCTAATATTATCTCAAGGCAGCTCTTACTCGAGCTTCTTCAACTAAGACCATAGGTCAGACTAACCTTTCACTCATCCTCCTGCCTCTGCCGCTGCTTCTCCGTTCATTAGTATCGTTCAATATCTGCTTTAAACGAGATTTCTACGTTTGCTCATTCATGTGCGTTCATTTTGCCGGTCTAGTTCTGCAGTGATTTATTCACTTTTCCAATTCGAAACGCATACTGATAAACAGGTAGAGAATAATTTCTCCTGGAAAATCGAGTACTATTAATTTAATTTATTGACTTTTATCGTATTATTATTAAAGTTAAAATGTTTGAAAATTGCAACAAAATTCTTTAATTTTATTTCTTAAATATATAATAAAATCTCGTAAACAAATTTTCGAATCAGTTAACTCTAATTCAAACAAAAAACTTCAAAGTACAGAAATAAAGGTCACCATTTATTCTCTATCACATCAGTCAGAAAATAACTTATATATGTCATGAAAACCAACGATAACTTACGTTACTATTAAAAAATTAAAAAGTAATAAAACAAAGCTGTCTTGAATCTCAAAGATCGCTTAAATTAAATACTGTAACAGCGTCGACATAAATTGTTGTTATAAAATACATGTATTATAGAAAACTGTGAATGATAGAAGAGAATGAGCTACAACATTTTCTATAGAATCCAAGAAGCAGTCATTGAGGTGTGACCGGAGAGATCATAGATGTATGAAAATACAACTAATACTGTATTTTCTGCTGACACAACTCGTTTTACTAATGAGATAGCATCAATGTAGCCTCTAGCCTATGAATACTCCTGGGCTGAGCCGGTAGTTTGTTTGCAAGTTGTCCGACAGAGGATCAGTAGGTGCAGGGTTAAAAATCAGTTCTGTCCCTGTCTTTGACATGATTTTGGAGCCGTAACCTGACGTTAAACTAGCTTTGGTCTTAACAGATAAGCTATTCAAATTCAGAGTTTACAATTCTTACATTTACGCTTACCAAATGTGGAGAGAGAACGTAACTTTAGGCCTACTTTATTATACATGTTGAACAAGCTAAAGTTGTCGATCAAGTTGAACTTGAACGGTGCTCCTTTCTCCAGGAATAAAGTTCAATAAACTATGTCTTGTCAAAATTATAATTAGCATCTACTGTCCTTGCCATATTGTTAATTCTAGGGGCAATATAGCTACATGTATGCATCCATCTCAAACACTATGTTATTAAAAAATATAGCTACATGTATACCTCCATCTCAAACACTAAACTAGTGAAATGAATTTACCTAAATTACTGCTCTGGAGTTGAAACCTGCAATTACTGAGCCGTTGTCGAACAACTCGCCAAACAAACCACCGGCTCAATTCTTTCATAAAATAAAGCTACATATAAATATAGCTATATATATATATATATATATATATATATATATAGCTATATATATATGTATATATATATATACATACATGTATATATATAATGTATATATATATTTCGAAATATATATATACATATATATATATAAATATATATAAATATAGGCCTATAAAAATATATGCTATTATATATATATATATATATATATATATATATATATATATATATATACATCTAGACAATATTAGAAAGTTACATACATGTTGGGCAACTCTACATTTTAGGGTTAAAATATCCCGAATCGAACGCACAAGATATTCGACACAGACCTATAATAAATTCCTTGACTCATATTGATTGGCTTTGCTCAGAGAATGATTTTGCTTGGGATGCCAGCGGATATATCTCGGCCTGGAAATAACAAATTTATGTGTGTTCAATATTCATTAGAGATATAGAAGAGCTAAAAGAAAGAAGTTCTTCCAAGCAACGATAGTCTTTATTCAGCCTCACTAGGACTGCGAGTAATAGTTATCAATCTTAACCCCGTTTATCCTATTCAGTTCTGAATATCGCTGAATGAATCTGTGTGCAGTTACTATAGAGCCCTTACTATTCAAATGGTTTGTAATATTTACGTTATCTTCAGCTAGTTACATTTTGTAAGATTGAGCAGGTAACATTCACTTATGCCAAATACATGTGTTTGACTTTGTGTTCTGACATTTTCTTCCTGCCATCAATAATTGATTTCATTGCTTAACTCAATGGACTTTCACCAAGAGCTACCTCATCAGACAACTGATTAGTCAGGGCAGGTCCATAAGGCCGGTCGCGGCTGAGCGGGTGGGGAGGAAAATGCGAAAGAGAGGAGCAAGCGTGTCTAGATTTCTCTGCTGGGTATATTGAATCAGAAGTGAGATGTGAATGTATAGAAAGAAATTGGAAGCACGAAATACTTTTCTGTTGTTGCCATTTTTCTTTAAAGCTGCACCGTGTGCTTTTTAAGATCTATTGCACGCATGCGTGCACATGTGCAAGCATGCGTGCGTTTTTGTGTTTCACGGATGCAATATATTGTAGATGTATAGTGTATAAATAAATTATAATGTAATATTATAAATATATACACGTACATGAATATGTATATATATATATATATATATATATATATATATATATATATATTTGTATGCACATGTACATAAATATTTTTATGTATGAAAATATACATTAATATATATCAATACACTTTATAGGCTACATATATCTATAGGCCCATATATAGGCCTATGTAGTATATATAAATATTATATATATATATATATATATATATATATATATATATATATATATAATATTACATCTCTCTTAATGTACTAATACTCGCAGGTCCATGGTATATAAAGCCTCGAGGTGGCTGGAGCCAGTGGCGAAGTCGGTAAGATACTCGACCGCGGATCATTAGGTGCTGGGTTCAAATCCTGAGCTTTCCCGTCACTGACATCGCTTTCGAGTGAGAAAACTGACGTTCTGACGATAACCTTAGCTTTACCAGCTTTGTCTCCACTCAACTCTATTTTCCGTTTTCCTCTTCATGTCCACATACGAGTGGATCTTTAAATCATCGATAGCATTCCTTTTGATAAACCATTATTCTTGGGGGATTCTGCTTATGACGAGGTGGGCTATGCCTTCCTCAACTTCGACAAAAATATACTGGGCAGGAGCGTCTTTCCCTGTGAAAATAATTCTGTTTAACCAAATATTTTGTTATATTAATAATATTATATTATATTATCCTTTTTGTTTAATCTACATGTATATAAAATGCTAACTGTAATCCTATAATTTTATCTAATTCCCTCAGTGTCGACGCTGTATATGGATCAATACATGGCACGCTAAACGGAAGATGTAAAAAATATGATTCGACAAACTAACTTTTATAAATACACTGTGGGTAAAAAACATAGGGTCCTATATTTCGCCTATAACTTTGGCACTTGTGAACCGCTTTAAAAAATTCTGAATCTGAAAGAAGAAAAATAGTTATCTTAAATCTACTTTTTGTGACACGGACTAATGCCAACATTAACAGTTTATTTTACAAAAATAGTTTTTGTTGAAATTTTAGAAAATTTTAGCTAAAATTTTTGAATGGTGTTTACGACTGATGATAAAGCACTCATTAAAACCGTTTACCTCACAAAGGGATTGCTTGCCGAATATCCAACAAAAACTGGACTCTGGGAAGATTAGACTACTTATAGAAGAAATTACGCCGGACTGTGACCACCGACAGAAAGAAGGGCAGTGGACGACCTAAGAGTATGAGAACGGAAGAGAATGTCATGGCAGTGTAGGAGCTGATTCCAAGTCAGGAGAACAAAGCACAGAAGCATGGCACATCTTGTCAGGTTAAAAGACTCACAGGTATATTGCAGTTCTCTATGATGAGAACCATATACAATGATACGTTAAGTGCCACCAGCCACCTTAAGTTCAGGCACTTTAAGTGTCGGAATTTTAATCTTAAGTTTGAATATTTTCAGTCTGAAGAAGCGTAGAGCGCAGCAGCTCACAGAACTAATAATGGTTTCTAATAATAGTTACTAATTGTTACTAATAATAGTAATAATAATAGCATCAATAACCATCATAATTATAATAGTAACAGTAATAAAGGCTAATAGGCCTATAAATATTCTAATATAAACCGTGAAAGAGGAACGTAGGTTAGATTTTTATTAATGACATAGAACATCGGTATACTTCTTACGATGTTATAAGTGATATCTTTTTATTAGGCCCTACTGGAATTCTATTTCTGGTTTCGTTGCTTCTTAGTGTGATAAATTAGTGTTTCCTTCAAGTTGCTTTCCTGTAGTTTCCGCGATTTATGAATGACTGTAAGAAACACACGGAAGCTGCGTATTTTGTCTTATTTGTTCACACACTATCTCAATCTGCCGTGGTTTTGACTCAGTTGCTTTTCTTTCTTTGAAGATTTTTTTGTATTTTCCAAAGTTTATGTTGATGATAAATAGCTATCTCGGCGCTGTTTTTCCATTCATTCAGAATTTCATAGATGCATGTTTATATATATATATATATATATATATATATATATATATATATATATATATATATAGAGAGAGAGAGAGAGAGAGAGAGAGAGAGTGAGAGAGAGAGAGATAGGTTATATATGCATGTATATAATATATACTCATATATATATATATATATATATATATATATATATATATATATATATATATATATATACATGTACTGTATATAAATTCACGTATATGTTTTATATATATATATATATATATACACATATTTATATATGTACTGTATAATATATGTATATATATATATATATATATAGGCCCAAAGGCCTATATCGCTTTTATTCTTCATTCGTTATCTTCTATTCTGAGTGATCATTCTAATATTCGGCCTACATATTGAATATAAATTTGATAAATAAAGCTTCATCTATCCATTCAGAACCTATCTAGCCATTCATTCATCTATCCATTATAACTTGTGACAATGTATGCGAATAATATTTGGACGATAAAACTATTAACGTTTTGCGTTAACTTTGCATACTTCAATATTTAAACTCCTTAATACCACTTCTTTGGCTGGAACAAGTAGCGAAGTCAGTAAGATACTCAACCGCGGATCAGTAGGTGTGGTGTTCAAATCCTGGGCTCCCCCGTCACAGACATCGCTTGTAATTCTTGTAAGATAAGTTGCGTGTAACTATGCACAAGTGGCATATTATAAGCTGAGCACATGCTATGCAAAAGTTTGAGAACTGCTTCGTAATTCTCCTTTATTCTTCTGAGCTACTTATATTTAAATTAAAATATTTAAATTTAGTGCAGTTGATTCTTCTTCAAATACACTATTTTGTTATGAGCTTGTGAATACATGACTGACAATATCAAAGATGCTAAACTCATATTTTGCCTGGCGCTGTGTCTGGATCGCAGCAGAATAATTCAACCGATTAATGAGAATGATATAGTGCTTGGTGACAAAGTAGAACCTCAATATGCAAAGGGACACAACCTTTAAAATCATATTTCACAATATGTAAATTCTAAATTAAGAGTTAATAAGCTCATAATAAACATAAATTTTGTAACATGCTCACCTTCATTGTCGATTCTTAATTTTGGATTTTTCCACCCGAGTTGATAGGTACAGGTTCAAATCCAGTGATCAGCTCGTAATTGATTGGATTTCGAGGCTCAAAATTGACATTAACTTGTTTTATTCCATTTTCATTCCAACAAACTACTAGCAGGAATGTATGTCTGGCACCTATCTGCCTTTGGTTGAATATGGTACATCAAAGTTTAGTATAGCGATTTATTAACGGACAGCACTGTTACGGATCTCTCTTTCTCTTCAGTTAACCAGTGCATTCTGGTGCTATGTGATTGTTTAAACTTGCGCATTTCTCTTAAAAGGTCTCCAACAGTAGTGTTATTTTGAGGAGCCGAACATTAAACATTTATATTACTGGACTGCTGAATTATTTGATTTAGTACGAAATACCACTTCGGAATTTTAAGAATAATAGCATAATATGGTATACTATATGCTTTAAGTTTTTAGGATATCAATTTGACGAATTTTGCACACCTACCAAAACTTCAAAATTCGTAGTTCAAAAATATTGGGGAAATAATAAAATCAGAGAACTGCCTTGAAATATTACTTGCAGAGATTGGTCGACAAAGTTTTAAGATACTAGATATCGATTATCGTATTACAGGGCCATTCTCTTCGCTCCCTCTAATCTCTCTTCGACATTTTCTTGTGATGTCCCTCTTTGTCTTTCTCATTTTTAATCTCTCGTTTAAAATTTTCCAAGCTGTGCTCTAACTACTAATGAATAGACCAATCGCTAAATATAAGGGTTGCAGGAGGCGATAAAGCATAAACTGACCAAGGCATTGTCGCATTTTAACAAGCTAATTGTAACAGTAAACTTTGCAAAGGCTCAGTCTCTGTGATGGACTCTGTGATGAACTCTTCTATCAACTTGCTAATCAACGGAGTGCTCTTTATTCTGAGCATGACAAGACTTTTAATATAAATATATAGATGAATCTGCCACTAGAAAACAAATTCTAGTGGCAGATTCATTGAATTAAATAACAAAAATAAATTCATTGTGACAAGCAATAGGCCTATAGTTAGCTCTAAATCACAGTAGCCTGTCAGAACTTAGCTACTCATACAAAGCATAACCTATAGGTTTATTGTATCAGATTAATTGTAAGAAAATTTTCTTAAATAAAATAGCATAATTTTACTAGAGATAAAGAAACTTGCTAATACTATGATTTCATGTATTAGTATTATATACATCTTTTATTCACCAAAAGCATGGTAGCGCATACTAGGTATTAGGGTGGTTCTTAAAAATACAATTTTAAATCTACTGTACTCCAAGGTCCTACTTGGAGTACAGTACACTCATGGTTCCACTCCCTACAGAAGTACTACAAAAAAGCTTTAGGCAAAAATATAACTTTAAAAAATAATATAACTTGCCCAACGTCATCAAGCTTTCATCCTCTAATCTACATGTAATTTTTCAAAATACGATGAAATAAATGCCAATAATTGTGTATTTTGTATACAATACAAAATACACAATACAAAATCAATGAGCATCATCTTTTATTTATCAATTTATAAAGTTGAAGGTCGTCACGAGGAAGTGAAGAAATGGATATCATGTTCAACGAAATAAGGCACCAGAGATGTAGAATACGAAACGAATGAACAAGAAACTTCACACAACATGTACCTCTAAAGCAGTGTGAAAAATAAACAAATTAATTAGAGAAAATTGTTATCTTTTACTTTTTCAACTATCGTGCATTAATTTCATAATTTATTTAGTTTATTATTTTCAAAGTAACGACGCAAATAAAAATTTCAATTTATCTTTGATAGTTCCGCAACAATACAGCCGTTTATAAAACTATTTATACGTTTTATTTATTCGATTTATACAATGATTTATACTTTTTATAGCTCCGTCACAATACAGCCGTTTATAAAAGGTTTACACTCAGTTTGCATGATTTCTCGTGTCTGTAATCAATAATGGCAAATACCACCAATTGAACTTTGTTTAGATCAGAAATTCAATCTTCGATTTGCATTTTTTAGTTCAGAGGGCAATTATCGCATGTAGTATTGGGTTTGCTCCATAATGTTTTTATCGAACGTGTGAAGTAGCTTAAAGTAAACCTGTATGTAGGCATTTTAGCGCTGCGGATTAGTGACAGTTCAACACTATCTAGCCGTATAGTAACATGGGTAGTATGGTACATACGTGTATAGCGACTTATTGGATCAATGAAGCAGAAAGGAGCTGAAAGAAATCGAAGCAGTAATTGCATATTTATTCGATGTGCACAGTTTTTCCAACATGAAATTCTATATAATATTTTAAAATTTACACAAAGAAAAAAAAAAAAAAAATATTCTAGTTCATACTGTTGCATTAATTAGCAAATAATTAAATATCCATAATTTCATAATTTTCATTAGCGTTAATTATACAAACATTAATTATCAAATGCTTCTCAAAAGCATATTGAAGAGTACATGTTTAACTAGACTACATAAATCACGTTAGACACGAAATATTTTCTCTTTAGCATACCTTTGGCTTTACAGATTCAGAATCTTAAACCATTGTTTCACATTTCAGTAGGTAAGCTATAAATATACTCCATAAACGTGAGGTGATTTATGATTAAATAGATGCTAGTTAAATTTAATATGCTCATTTGAAAGACAACCATTTCAAAGTATCATAGAATGAGGAAATAAATTAATAAAATAGCACTGAGGAACGCCTTTGTTACTATAAGATTACTTAAGAACATTTGATATGTATCTATAAAAAAGCATAGATCTCACAGTCTCAATATGTTCCATTTAAAATAAGGCCGCTATCTTGATAATATAGGAGTAAAAGATGGTTTTCATTGTCTTCTTAAAGGAATTTTACCAGGAAGTTTATAATATATTATACCCGTAATGATCGCTGTAATTTTTCAGGGCTGATTATCATTTTATAATATTTGTGTAATAATATTCTATAATTCACTTAGTTGTACTATTTCTTTTACATTCAATATCTGGATGCTTTAGAGTCATGCATCTCTTCCCTTTACTTCTTGTTTAGACATCACTTTTCAATTTCATTTCCTACATTCATACATCACACGACTTTTCTTCCTATCATGTAATTCCCTTTCTTCAAAAATATCTCCCTCGCCCTTCAATCCCTCGTCACGCATCAATCAAAACTTGGTCACGCCTCCGCTGTTAGACACACAGTTTTCTGCTAATGGAATTCAATAAATAAGAAGAGAAGTGGAACGAAGACGTCTGAAATTATTCCACGTGTCGTCACAGCGAAGATAAAAAGACAACATCGTTTACAAGGTTGACTGATAAAAACCATTGCATAAAGTGAATTAAGAAAATGTAACAGTCTTCTTTGGGAGCTTTAGTGATTTGCCGCAGGGTTAACAATTTTGCTTTTCTTCAAATTGCTGGACCATAAATAGTAGACATTAAGACTTTGATAGACAAATATTGCATAGAAAAGAGTAAAATAAATCATGTCTCTTACTCTACTTTTGTTACGTTTCTTACCTATTTATCTTTTCCATCTATCTTTTTTTTATTTATTAATTATCTTATCATTAATTATTGAAATCTGCAAAAAGCAGTCGAGGCAAAAGACATAAGAAAATTAGCAGAATCTCTTTTTCTCTTGATAGTGTTGAAGTCCTGAGTCCTTAATCCTGAATTTATGAGCTATTACAGGAGGCAAACAGGATAGTTTGGGTAAACAGGATAGTTTGCTAAGAATAACCCCCTACCCAGTATACATGTTAGTCGCAGCTGAGGAAGTCATAGGGGGCCCACCTCGTCATACGTAGAATCATCCAAAGAAAATGACATATTTACTGTATAACAACAGAATGAGTATCGCTGGACGATTGAAAGTAGTGGTCATATGTAGACATGAAGAGGAAAACAAAAGACAGAGAAGAATGGAGGTGTTATTTAACTCGGACCTGCCAGTAGGCAGTGCACAGAAAGAGAGAGAGAGAGAGAGACAGAAGGCCAACTTCTCTCTATGCCTGACAATCAATAATCCCTAATCTATCTTGCCTCAAGTTGCAATATAATGGTTTAATTTTAGTAAATATTTTCTAATATTTTAGCCTAATTGTAGTTATTTAAAAAATCGCCAATACACCTCAAAATAGTGGATGTAGGCCTATTTGTGATTTTTTTTCGTGATTGTAATGGGAAGCGTAATCACTCGAGTGTTAATGATATTATTTTCCTTAACATCTGAAATAGTGCATACTGTATATTTCTAAATAGGTCTATAGGTCTATCACCATTCTGCAATTGGATTTAATTCATGATTGCAAAAATATAGTTTATTTTGCTTGCCTTTCACTTATAAGCATTCATGTTTATAAGGGTGGGATAGTTTTACTCATTAATACGATTATTAGTGAATATTCGTAGGCCATGATAGGTTCTGGCACAGTGAAAGTGCTGTGAATTAGTTGTTAAGTATGCAATATTGTTGAGGTAGATGATGTGAAGTGGGCAATTCCATTAATGTAACGACTGAATGGTTATCCTCCGGCTAAAATCCGTGAGAGAGATAAAGAAGGAGAAAAGAAGAAAGGAAAGAATGGCGAAGATAACTATGCGAAAATAAAAGAAAATTAAGGCGCCAAAGGATGGACAAAGGGATGGCAAATAGTTATAGAGTTCGAGCGTTGGCCTTGTACATACGTTGTGCCGTTCTAAACATGGAGACTGTGAGGCAGCTTTGAAATCCTAGCTTAGTTATAACATTTTTACATATAAACTACTCTTACAGCTAGCAAGTTAATAAAAATTGAATTTGTATTCTATGCAATAGACTAATTAAAAATAAAGAATAGACCCGCTGTTTAGTGCACGTGTCATAAGAGGTGGCAATGTAAGAACTGAGGAAGGCAGCGGAATACCACATCAAAAGCCATATTTTTCCGAAGCTATAGGATACTTACGATGTTTGATAAGGTACTGCCTAGATTATATATTATATTTTGTAAAGTGATTAACTTTTTGATCTATGGAGTGCTCTTGGTAGATTGTGAAAGCAGACTCTGAGTATGAATATGCACCTTGGACATGTAGAGAGAGAGAGATACCATACATCTATTGGGTCTTATATTCAGATTAATAATATGTACAGTTTACATCCCATTCTGACCCGAGAGGTCATTTTGATCTCGCTTCCCTCCCCTCTATGCCATCACCTGCCTCTCTCTCAGGAACAACGTGCCCATGTGTGTCCCCTGGGGGTCGATAGGATCAGAAATGTCTTCTGTGGTATGATGTCTCAGTGTTGGGCTTTCGGTCGATGATAACGTTGTTTAGAGACTAGCAGCAAATAAACAACGCCCTGATAACCAGCTACTTACATTCACAATACATTATATAACTTAAAATGAAATTGATCTGCATGCAATTACGAGTATTCCTATGGGAAATATAAGGAAACATCTATCTTTCTTGCTCAGTCTAGAGCATATTATTTTTTAAAAATTGTTAACGTTACGTTTTTCTGGAAACACTTTCAGATCGCTAAGAATGAATCGGCTTTTAGTAAATGTTATTCAGTGACGTGCTTGGCATCATCTTTTAATGATAAAATGAATGTTTAACTACTACTTTTTATTATGAAATAATATGAACTATTATATTTTATGCTTTTTAAAATGAAATATAATTTACTATTTATTTTTAAATAGTCTTTAGTTCTTAAAATAGCTTCTGGTGTGGTTTCTCGTTACTCTCATCGGTTCTTGCTTTGTTGCCTCATACTGCACGTGCATTTAATGATTGTTAAATTTTTCGATGTCCCAGAAACAACAATGGAATTCATTTTCACTATCATTACCTTTTATTTAAAGTTTTACCCGGGTGTAAAAGACCGAGGTTCGATAAAAGTATTCGACCAATGCGCGTTAAATTCCGCCCGGCTACTAGAGGTCATCTAAGTTGCTTTAAAAGAATTGCTGAAGCGGACTGCATTAAGTCATCGAAAGCCTTTGTCAAAATAAAAGGTCTCTGGATAATGGTTTATGATTATTATTGCTATTATTATTAAAATTGTTAAAATTTTAAATAATGATGACCATAATTAATTGTTCTATTTCCTTGGGCTAAAAATAAGATAAAAGGTCTTCATTTTATTAAAAGACAGATTTTAAAAAATGTCTAAAATAATTCCTCTACACTCTGGGAAGCCGCAATCAGCAATGTGCCACGAATGAAGACAGCGTTAACTATAGCGCCGGAGTGCAATGCAATAGACAGGCGCTGCCACAGACAATTTCGCGTTGGTCGTCTGCAGTAGAGAGAGAGAGAGAGAGAGAGAGAGAGAGAGAGAAAGAGAGAGAGAGAGAGAGAAAGAGAGAGAGAGAGAGAGAAAATGAATGAATGCGATGATTAAGAGAGATTAAAAATAGGAGATTGACTGTTGATATAGTATGGGACGGAGAGCAGTGGAGAAGGTCAATTTGTATCCCTTCCCTTGCAAAATTGAGATTCAAGGGAAGAGGATAATGATGACGAGACATAAATCTCATAAATACATATACTTTGATGTACTTGTATACTATTAAATAATTCGGCAGAGATTTCTTAAGCAGTCAGCCAAACGGTTATTTTTAAGAAGAATAAACTAATAAGTATCTAAATAGATTTTATTAAAATAAATTATTGATGTGAACACGTATGTTAAATTCAACAGCTATTGGGACTGTTAATAATAACTGCTGATATTAAGCCTAAGTAATGCGCGCTAGTTAGGGGCGATTAAACAGGAGCTGGGAAAAACAATTGAAAAGTGCATCATGAAACCTTAATTTTAGAAGATATAGACTCCAAATGTTTAAGCTTTTGATGTGGACATCATTTCCACATTGGAAATGTGGAAATGATGGAGAAGAATGGAA
>CAJHZI010000307.1:545000-552374 GCA_905160935.1 Enchytraeus crypticus | reverse complement strand
AATAGTATATTTGTTACAAAAAAATCATTACATATTATAAGCCAACTTAAGAGTACCTAGTAGATTTAAAAACCAGACTCCTTGCTAAATTTGAGACAGTGATGTTAACAAAGACTAGACCATCAGGACAACAACATGGGTAATGACCAGACTCTCAAATACAAGGATAAAGGCAAGGACCGGACCCTCAAGGACAACGATGAGGTTAAGGACCGGAACGTCAAGGACAACTACCTCTGAAATGGTCCTCAGGAGTCCATCAGGACAAGGACAAGAATAATAACTAATAAATGCTCGGACCAGGCATTTCTTCCAACAGTAGGTAAAGACTTGCCCCTTGACATTTTGGGAGCATTTATTAAATTTTTCTGATTTTATTATGAAACTGTACAAAGGATAACCCCTCGCTTCTCCAATTATGGCGGATAGCTAAAGTAAAGAAAATGTTAAAATGTCTCACAAAAATGTCCTGCATTAACATTTTACACTGGTTGTTTAGAGAAAACTTTAATTGGCACTAGCCCTAGGATGACCATATGACGTCATAAATTAATACTTCGTAAACACACCTTTCACGTTGATCTGTTTCTGAATTACTTTATTGCATTAGCTGCATTTGCTTGGCAATGATTCCCACTCACTTTAAAGTCCTTATAGCCAAACTTCACTACATGAGATGCTCTATCAGCCAACTGAGAAAATATAATAATTTACTAAAGAGTAATCCTAATGATTAGTAAAATCAATAGGATATCAAGGTAAACCTGTATTATCACTCATATAGTTGATTAAAAAGACTGGGTTGCACGAGCAAATAAATTTTTGTAATTCAAAGGTTCCAAATTTGAGGCTAAGGACTTGAATATTCTTAATATTTCAAAGTATGAGTGATCAAAAGCTCTGATCACTCAAGCATCAATTGGGTATACATATAATTTAACTCAATTGATTTCTTTTACTTTAATACATTAATTTTCTACTTTACTTGAACGAAATACTTCGATAGCATAGAAAATTCTGTTTTAGGAAGGTCCATAGAATGTTACTAAGTCAACTGAGAAAAAGTAAACCTAAAACACACAATGATAGTGAAATATGTTAGAACGAAATTGCCATAGAACCATCCATTCAGAAAAGAGTTGCTTAGGGATCTATTGATTCTTAGAAGGTAGGTCTACTATATAATACTATAAGTAAGTATGCATTCTGATACTAAAATTAAACATGCATTACAGTGAAATGATAAATTACGTTGATATCTATCACTTTTAATACCACATGTTTAAACCGTTAGGCAATTTAGACCATTTTCCGTACAACCAGTCCAGTGAATGTCCGAAATTTTACTCTCAGATCAGCGCAGCTGAGATTTGAACCCATGAAAGTTCAATTTACCTAGGGAGCTGTCATTTAAAACCTGACATTAAAACATGACATTAGACTAAAATCTCCGGACATTCAGCGGACTGGTTACACAAAAATGGACTCAATTGCCTAACGGCCTAAACATGTGGTGGTAAAAGTAAATGATATAAACATGGTTGATCATTTCACTTTAATGCGTGTTCTTATTATTATTATTATCATTATTATTATTATACTTCTGTCATAATAATAATAATAACACACATTATATTGAAATGATCAACTACGTTGATATCTATCACTTTTAATACCACATGTTCAATTCGTAAGGCAATTTTGTCCATTTTCCGTATAACCAGTCCAGTGAATGCCCGAGATTTTACTCTCAGATCAGCGTGGCCGGGAATTGAGCCCACGAGGGTTCAATTCACCTCAGGGTCTGTCATTTAAAGCTTCATGACGTTATCTACACCTCTAACCATTGCGCCATGGAGACATTCATAACCTCATTCATGGAGACATGTCATAACCTTATTCATATAACTACGACAATAACAGCATTTAAAGTGCTACTGTAATCAATGACAACATCGGACATTATTGAGGCAAAACCATGCCGATGAGTAAAAAGGTCCAAAAAGCGGTGCAAATTCCTAAATCGGGAATTAAGCATTAGCTGCATTACTACAAATAAATGAAAATATATTACTAAGAAACAAACAGATTTGTATCGAATATAATTATACTACTTTTACAAAATGTAAATGTTTCGGTCATCCTGTTGCTATACATATTTTGAGAAACATATAAATTATCAAAAATTCATACATTAAAATTTCAAAACAAACACAGCTGACACTTTGTTTACAACTTCGAGTGTTTACAGCGCATTAATTTTTAGACTTGCGCTTAAACCATAGAATAAAGAAAAACAATAGAAGTGGCAAAGGCTATAGATGACTTTCACAGCTGTTAGACGCGCCCACTTTTAGACACCTGCCGGCATTGGCATCCATATTGGATTACGTTTGTTGATTTTTAGCATTACGTATGTATGGATATATATGCATATAAAAATAAAATTTCTATGTACGTATATTGCAATTTGTAAAAATGCACACGATTTATTAGTAATATACACAGACAGTGTACCTATGTGCCTCATGAAGTTATATGAACTTACGTATGAAATACATGAGCTCAGATCTTACCGGTACGCCGTACTTTGAAGATTCGTTATGTAGCTGGATTCTATAGTTGAAGACTTAAATTAATTATACTCGTTCAGTAAGTCTTGAGGACCTGCAACACTAGTCTAGTCGTAGTTTAATGCTTCAATACACAAAGACTGTAAAAGATTCAAATACAAACCTGTCTTAAACTATAGGCTAGTGCAAAAGGCCAAAACTTTATATATATTTTTGTGTACAGATCTATATATATTCCAATAATTTGACTCTGCTTTGAGAAATTTGACCTTAATCTGCATTACGGAAATGGCAGAAATGGCAGAAGTTTTGCAATTACTAATTTCATCAAACCATTAAAGCTTGCCAACAATAGTCCTATCTTATATTTCGATTGCTAATTGTAATGAACACGCCTTGTTCACAATTATTATATTAAGAAATATATATTATAGATAGAAAACAGATATTATACAGCAGTTATTAATATATTAGGAAATATATATTATAGATAGAAAGCTAATATTATAGAGCAGTTATTTATAAATAATAAGTGACGTAGGGTTTTTCCAAAGATTTATAATAGACGATAGAAGCCGAGGTTATAGGTGTGTATAGAAAGATTATTACGAAGGGTATTTCCAAAGTGACGCAGCTGCGTCGTAAATTAGCTAAGCGAAGAAGCGCTGTGATTCGATAGAAGCGTTTGACATCGATCGACAGCGGTGTATATAAGGAGAAGCTAGATACAATAGAAACAAGTTGGGGCCGGGGGCCTACTTGGTTCGTCTGAGTAGGTTCCCAGGAGGGCGGCTCTGATGGATCTATACGGTGTACTTGTGTAGTTCTCATAAAGAATCGAATCTCAATGATCCTTCCTCTTACTGACTTCCTTCGGGATAGGTAAGGGGGCCCCTCAGGTTGGCTAGTGTCCCAAGCCGCGAAGGCTAATTGGAGGCGAGAGAGTTCGGTGTCCCCCTGGGTAGGCCCAGGTAAGAGGCTGGTAGTCCACGGCGATACCCGGGTCGAGTTCGTCTCTGCGGGTATTTGCTAAGCGCCTGGGTCGAGTGTGTCTCTGCAGGCGAGGAGGCTGGTAATACTCGGGTCGAGTCCGTCTCTGCGGGTATTTGCGAAGCGCCTGGGTCGAGTGTGTCTCTGCAGGCGAGGAGGCTGGTAGTCCACGGCAATACTCGGGTCGAGTCCGTCTCTGCGGGTATTCGCTAAGCGCCTGGGTCTAGTCTGTCTCTGCAGGCGGGAGGCTAACAACGGCATTGCCTGGGTCGAGTTAGTCTCTGCAAGTATTTGCTAAGCGCCTGGGTCGAGTTCGTCTCTGCAGGCGGGAGTAAGATTACCAATTACCAGTTGACTATCAACGAATTTCTCATCGACTACACGGAAGGCCAAATTATAGTACCTTCAGCAAAGGCGAAAGTAGAAACTACGGAAAGACCAATATAGGAAAAGAGATAGGGAAGAATAAGTCTAAAAAGGGATATAGGGAAGTTTTTAATAGGGTAAAGAAGAATAAAGTTCGTCGCAGTTAAAACAACAAATCATATAATTAATTATCTACTACTACAAGTTTGAAGACTAGGAAGCAGATCGAAAACTAAACCGTAGTCGCCTGAAAGATTGCAGACGCTTTCACTCCCGCTTCGGGTCACCATATCACTTCGCCCCGAGAACCACGGATATCACGGGATAGAATCTGCCGAGGTAGCAAGGCAGAAACTCAACCGTCATCGTTTAAATACGTAGAAGACGTGGAGTATGCTTCTACTCCCGACTCGGGCCAGCGCGGACGCTGTGCACCGGGTTCCCGAGAACCCAATTACGAAGTAGGCAAGGGGGGTTGGACCTTGGCCTACTCAGTCGGTAACGAACAAGAATGGCCTATCGAGACGGATGATACGAGGAAAGAAGTATCATTTGAAGACGCAGCACCTCGGTTCTTCCTGACAAGCGGTACCTTTAGTAAAACATTCGACGAAAAAGCTGCCGTCTCGAAGCACTGCCGGCCAGAGAGCTTTATATATATATATATATATATATATATATATATATATATATATATATATATATATATATATATATATATCTATATGTTTATGTACAAGTCATTTTAGAAATTAATTTAAAGCTAATTGTTACTTTGTCTTTATAAATCTACAGCTTATGAGAATCTTTAGTACAGCTTCATCTTAATAACTGCAATTTATGTTATATTTTTATTGCTATTGCCGATACAGTACAAAAGACAGGTGCCAGTCTTTTTTCTTCAACAAACACGGTAATGAGTCGCTGTGTACCTGAAAAAGACTGCAATGCCACGAAAGCTAGTGAGATTATTGTGGATAAAAGAAATCCAGTGAAACATAACATTATTTTGTTTTTCATGATATTTCCTAAAGATAAATCATGAGAAACAATATTAATGGCGGAATGGACCTCCAGATGAAGTTGTCCAGGCAGAATCTATAAATCAATTTAAACATTTGTATTATAACTATGAAAAGTTGTGTAATATTGATATATGAGTAAATACGTTTCACAAATTAATTAGGTATTTTACGGTATATAAATATGTGACATTAGACATAAATATAAATATCAGTTCATTCATTATTAATACCATTTGGAGAGCTTTACAGTATTTATTAGATGTGCTTCAGTTTAACGCTAAAGATATTAACATTTCTTTTAATATTGATAAAACTGTCGCCATGATATTTGCTCCTAAGCATCGAAATTGGAGGGTAACAGAGTAGTTTCCAAGATTTATGTTGGATAATTCTTTTATTTTTCATGTAACTCAGTTTAAGTATTTATGACATATTATAACCATGTACAGCGTGAAATACGTGGTATGTTTATGCGTACGAATGTATTAAAGTGTAGTTTTCCTTGTTGTTCTCTTAAAGCTAAGAAGGTCTTGTTCAAAGCCTATTGTAGGTGATTTTATGTTGTAGCACTATGGTCATCACTTACAATGGGATCAATAGAGAAGTTTCAATTTTGCTCTAATTAATGTATTAAGCTATTTTTGGATATAAACGTTATAGCCGTTTAACTATCGCGCTGCTGGTTACCCGAATGTGCTTGATGGATGATACTAACATGCTAGTTAAATATTTTGATGTTTTGTGCTTATTGTAGGTTTATATGTCTAATTCTAGAAGTAATTTTCTTAGAGCTTTTTTAATGCACTGTATATTTGCTTCTCTGCTTCTTGTTGCATTGCTGTATGTGTAAGATTCAGCACAACATAGCCTAGATGTCATCATCTTCCATTGAATCCCTGTTTGGCATTTTAGAAAATTTTGTAGCAATTTCTATGGCCTAGACATTCACCATCCGAATGCTTTTTCTGACGTTGTGTTGGATTTTAGTGCTTTAGTGGCCTTTTACTACATGTGCAGTCATTGGTTGGTCTATTCTCCAGCAAGCGGGACACCACAACACGGAAAATAGTTCATATGCCATAGATAAAATATAGTAGCAGAAATAAAAAGAAATTGTCAAATTTAACCAGTGTCTTTTTGAAAATAACAAGTATTGAAAATTACTAATTGTAAGACTTACTTAACTGAGTGTTTTATATATATATATATATATATATATATATATATATATATATATATATATATATAACACTCAGTTATGTAAGTCTTACAATTACTAATTTTCAATACTTGTTATATATATATATATATATATTATATAGATATATAATATATTATATAATATATAATATCTATATATATATATATATATATATATATCACCTTCTTTATTCGTCAACACTTGAAAGGACGAATAGTAACAGAACATCATAAACATAAAAAGTAGGACAATAAATTAAACCACCACCAAAAAGTAAACACGCATTTTAGTGAATAATTAATCAACTATGTTGATATCTATCACTTAAAATCACATGTTTAAACCGTTAGGCAACTTAGACCATTTTTCGAATAACCAGTCCAGTGAATGTCCGAGATTTTACTCTCAGATCAGCGCAGCCGGGATTCGAGCCCACGAGAGTTCAATTCACCTCAGGATCCGTCATTTCAAACTTCAAGGCGCTACCCCTACGCTATTAAGATATTCATAATTACATTCTTAATTACACCAATTACACAGATTTACAGTAAGCCTAATTGGATCGAAATAGTCACTTCATAAATTCTATTATTGAGCGTAGGCCTACCTCTACTTCCCTATCCGTCATCATTGGATAGGAGGAAAATAGAAAACAAACAAAACAAAAATCCAATAATACTAATAGTAAAACAAAAAGCCAACATTGTACATAATAGTAGGCAAATCAACATATACATGTTATTGAGAACAATTAGCCACACCGACTTGTAAAAGACAGTAGGATATATTGTTTGATAACATAGTAGAGTACCTAAAAGGCAAATTAAATGTCTTGCACAGATTGTCAAAGTTAGCGATAATATTGATAATATTGTTTTATGCAATTAGTATGTATTTTTATTGCCTATCCCATTCGTACAATCAAATGTTCATACTTCAAAGCAAATATCATGATAGATATTTTATCAGTTTTAATTAAAAATCATATGGCCATCTTTATAATCACAGTGAGGGACAGCTATTAATTCATCGCTCTAAGAAGGAACTCCATCAAAACAATTTCATCCGTGTAAGCTATAATATTAAGGGCATAGATAGGCTATCCTTTACTTGTTGACTGACTTGAGCTTTAAATCAGCACTAAATTTACAGATGCATACTGCACAATTCACTTCATCACTGATTTTTAAACAGTATTGTCTACGTCAGCAACTGGCGC